>SRMA01026188.1:33073-150241 GCA_007224835.1 Danionella cerebrum | reverse complement strand
ATAGCCAGTAACATTGTCACTACATTACTACTAGTAGCTAGTAACATTGTCACTACATTACTAATAATAGCTAGTAACATTGTCACTACATTACTAATAATAGCCAGTAACATTGTCACTACATTACTAATAATAGCTAGTAAAATTGTCACTACATTACTAATAATAGCCAGTAACATTGTCACTACATTACTAATAATAGCCAGAAAACATTGTCACTACATTACTAATAATAGCCAGTAACATTGTCACTACATTACTAATAATAGCCAGTAACATTGTCACCACATTACTAATAATAGCCAGTAACATTGTCACTACATTACTAATAATAGCTAGTAACAGTGTCACTACATTACTAATAATAGCTAGTAACATTGTCACTACATTACTAATAATAGCTAGTAACATTGTCAATACATTACTAATAATAGCTAGTAACATTGTCACTACATTACTAATAATAGCTAGTAACATTGTCACTACATTACTAATAGCTAGTAACATTGTCACTACATTACTAATAATAGCCAGTAACATTGTCACTACATTATTAATAATAGCTAGTAACATTGTCACTACATTACTAATAATAGCTAGTAACATTGTCACCACATTACTAATAATAGCTAGTAACATTGTCACTACATTACTAATAATAGCTAATAACATTGTCACTACATTACTAATAATAGCTAGTAACATTGTCACCACATTACTAATAATAGCCAGTAACATTGTCACCACATTACTAATAATAGCCAGTAACATTGTCACTACATTACTAATAATAGCCAGTAACATTGTCACTACATTACTAATACCAGCCAGTAACATTGTCACTACATTACTAATAATAGCCAGTAACATTGTCACTACATTACTAATAATAGCTAGTAACATTGTCACTACATTACTAATAATAGCCAGTAACATTGTCACTACATTACTAATAATAGCCAATAACATTGTCACCACATTACTAATAATAGCCAATAACATTGTCACTACATTACTAATATCAGCCAGTAACATTGTCACCACATTACTAATAATAGCCAGTAACATTGTCACCACATTACTAATAATAGCTAGTAACATTGTCACTACATTACTAATAATAGCTAGTAACATTGTCACTACATTACTAATAATAGCCAGTAACATTGTCACTAATAATAGCTAGTAACATTGTCACTACATTACTAATAATAGCTAGTAACATTGTCACTACATTACTAATAATAGCCAGTAAGATTGTCACTACATTACTAATAATAGCCAGTAACATTGTCACTACCATACTAATAATAGCTAGAAACATTGTCACTACATTACTAATAATAGCTAGTAACATTGTCACTACATTGCTAATAATAGCTAGTAAAATTGTCACTACATTACTAATAATAGCCAGTAACATTGTCACTACATTACTAATAATAGCTAGTAACGTCACTACATTACTAATAATAGCCAGTAACATTGTCACTACATTACTAATAATAGCTAGTAACATTGTCACCACATTACTAATAATAGCCAGTAACATTGTCACTACATTACTAATAATAGCTAGTAAGATTGCCCCCACATTAGTAATAATACAGTGGTTCTCAAACTTTTTAGTTGAGCCCCCTTTTAAACCTTTAAAAGAATCTGGGCACCCCCAGATGTAAAATAATAATTATTAATAATAATTATTTAAATGTAAAATAAATGTAACTACTCCTTAATGTTAAATAACTCATAATTTATACCTTATTCAAGTGACAATTCGGTTGCATGTGAGATGTTGTTAAGGGGTGTCCAAGGAGTGAGAGCCCAAACGCAGGAGGAAGGTTCAATCAGTTTATTTAGTACTCCACTGAAACTGTTCAAACAGTGAGAGTCGACAATCCAAGGAAAAAGTCTCTTAGATAAAAAAATATATAACAGAGATGCACGCAGCAAACATAGCTACATGTGGCGATCTTCGTCAAGCCAAAAATAAAATAAAACAAAAGACTGATAAATACAGACAGGCAGAGAAAAACTTCACAGACTTTACCAAACGCGAGACAGAACTACTTGAAAACAATGAACCCGTAACAAGGCAAAGAAATCAAGACGCTTAAATACAAGGCCTAATAAGGGCAATAAAAAACAGCTGAGCGCCGGGGTGCGCAGGGAAAGCTGGGGAAAAGGGAGGCGTGCATAGGAGAAAAAGGAGAGAGGCGCGCGCAGGAACAAATATGGCCGTGGCTTCGGCCTAGCTCCGGAGCTCTTACGCCTCTCATACGGCCGTGACCGGACTTCGCGGCGCTCTGCATTCAGCGTATAAGACGCACAAACTTTTCCCCCTCAGTTTTGGGGAAGAAAAAGTGCGTCTTATGAGCCGAAAAATACGGTAATTAACCTAACCGCATGTTTTTGGATCGTGGGGGAAACCGGAGTACCCGGAGGAAACCTACGCAAGCACAGGAGAACATACAAACTCCTTTCAGGAAAGTCGACGGCGAGCCTAGAACCGACAACCTTCCAACTGGAAAGCCACCATGCTACCCACTGCTCCTTCATTCTGCCCAGTTGAAACAGAAAATTTGGTAAAATGGTGAAATCCTTTGAGTTCAGTCTCAGCCTTCACTGATCCGTGTAAAAGGAGATGATTTGTACATCATTTTAATATGTCTGCAAAAACTACAAAGGCAAAGGTGTAAAGACAAATGTTAAAAGCATACGTGTTTCATTAATCATTACCCTTGACTGAGCTGCCTAAGTTGAAATATGAGCTCTGGTAATAACTATAGCTGTCACAGTGGTAGCTACAAATGACATCAAGTCGTGATAAATGACTGAGTGACCAAGCTACACATTCAAATAAGGCTGTTTCACTCATGACAAGCTTCCTTCATATGCATGCAGGTGATTGAAGCCGTTCCTCAGAAGCCTGTCACACCTGGGCAATGAACAGTATGTGCAATTTCAATATTACATTTTATGGAAATGGAAAAAATAAATTGGAAAGTGTTTGGATTCATAATAAATCGTTCACTGAGAAAAACTGTAATGAACATTCAGAGGATTTCCAACGTGGCCATATGGAAGCAGCTGAATTATTATGTAAAATGCACACACAAGCTAATACATCATGTTTATACATTTTGTAGAACTAAATGCACCCACGACAGTTATAGAGTGGAGCAGCATCTCCACTGCAGCGATCTGGTGTTGAGTTTACTGTTACAATCTGCTGCAACTCTCGTCTGTCACAAAGCTTCCTGTCAAGAGCGAAGCGGTCACACGTGACAAGAGCACAGCACTCTGGGAATTCATTTAGCTTCTGGCTAGGGCTACTCTCTGCTTTAATGTCCTATATTTCTACAATGCTCTGAATCCTAATCTCAAATACCACTTCAATGCAAACTGCATGGTTGTAGCAGTAACCAAATAGTTTAAAACATGCAGCTCCAACATAAACAATAATCCCTGCAGTAAAATCATTTTAACAGAATAATATTCCATAAAAACTGCAGCGTTTTCACATGGGGAATGCGTCATCATCATAGTGTTACAGGAATCCTTATTAACCATCATTTTCACTCTCTCAGAATAGAAGAAAACTCTGCTTGAAGAAAAAAAATTGCTCACGTTTCTAATGAAGCTTGATGGGGGATCATGATCTCATTGCACAGCTGAACGTCTTAGCTGTAAAAGACTAGTCATGTCACAGCAGAAGAAAAATCACACTGACTTGCAGAAAATTCAGATTCACAGGTGAAAATAAAGTACTCCAGTACATTTTGCAGGGGTATACAGTACATAGATCACCCTTATTTGTGTAAAGAGGCAATAGTGAAACAAATACATGCGCTTCAATATGATTGTGTTCTGTAACTTCGACCTAAAACCTTTTTGCTTTTTTATCAAAAAAATTAAAGATCAAATACAGACAAATCTGTATTTAAAGGCGCTATGACCTGAAATACCAGCCCATCATGATTGTTATTATTGTACATAAAGGCAACATTTTTAGGTTTAAAAATGGTTTCATGATATTCCCCAAGATATTCAGAACGACATGCTTAGGTGATAAATTGGAGTCTGCTTCTAAAGATGGCTGTAAAGATCATCAGAAGAATATGCTCAGTGCCAGAATGTGAAAATAAAATCTGTACAGCTGCCATCTAATCCTAATAGAAGAAAATGAAGATAACCGTAAAATTGACATGAGATTGGTATCAAGGTTGGGAAGATTGATATCAAAAAGAAATGTTATCTTAGTAGAATCTAATTTATTCTTATTTAAAATATAAAAAATATGTTCTCGACACTGGACTTCAAATTGTAATTTTGCAAATCTTCAAAGTATAATAGGGAAGCAATGGTGCACAAAGCTCACGGTACGGTACATACCTCCATTTTCGATTCAGTTTCAAAATAATAATACATTCTGGAGTGATTAAAATGAGGAACAGAAAAACTGTGGTTCATAAGCGTCTATTGAACAACCCTAAAAGGTAAAAGTATTTGTTTTTTTTTCTAGTTCCTTTAAATCTCTTGGAAAAATGCACATCAAAAAACCCATTTACTTCCTCAGAGAACATTGAACATAATTCAGAGAACATTATTGAGTTAATTTGTGCATTTATCAATGCTATAATTTGAAGAAACTGCTGCTAATGTCTGGAGAATGATGTCAGAGGCTTGTATTGTACAGCTTTTCATAACCTTCTGCCATCTTGGATGGTTGATGTATTCCAGTCACCATCACCAGACGGACCGAGTCAAATACGAGGTACGGTTCAAGATTAGATGTTTTTCAGGAGGAGTTTTTAGGGCATGATGCCTAAGCTATCAATTGAATAATTATCCCATTCCTGACCATGTCCGAGCATTCTCGGCCTTCCTCAGCAACACCCCATATGGAGAGTACAACATGGATGTGAATGCACCAGTGCCGGACAGATACACTTGTACATTCCTACTCATGCTCACGATACAAGACAGGCCTACATCACAAACTTGTGAACAATGAGATGTTCCAAAGATAAAAATACAGCCGTATCCAGACAACTGTGCAGAGAAACCAAGCAGTAAATAACTTGATTTATAAGCAATTCTCTGCAACAGACAGACTGGAAGAACGCACCGGTTCTTTTTTTGTGTCGTTTCAGGACTGATTCAAATATTTAGCTCCCCCACACAATTTCTATGGGATTAGGGGTTGCAAACAGCTTGATATACTCATATGATCACTACACTTTCACCTAGTTCTCCTCTGAATCATTCAGATGTTCACTGACGAGTCTCTTCATGAGCTTTCTTGAGCAGGCACAGAAAAAGGGCTTCTATTAATGGTTTTTAACAATATGAGATCCTTCACAAGAGTGAAATTAAAGAAGGTTGGACCTTGAGCCTGAACCCAGAACAAGACACGGTAAAATAGTTTTGAAATAACAATGCAAGTGGTCAGAGGAGCATACAATATGACGTCACTATAACTTCTAGATCGAGGTGGATGGATAAAAGGAAGGAAGAGTCTTGTCTTGAGGGGTGCCACACATACTTTACGTAGACTGTTTTTAAACAAACAAAATGATGCAGTTTCCAGATGGTTGTTCAGATGGTAAAGTGGGTAGATCTCCAGATTGAGCCCCGAGGCAACCAGATTGTGAGCCAATACTCAAAAGTGTGGCTTTGTCAGATTCACCCCACCCAAAACTCCAAGATTGGATTTTCATCTAAAATCGTTTCATTTGTGTAGCTCTAATCTGGTGGTTCAGGGTTCAAACGACCACAGTTCCTCTGAACATTACTGCATTGGTCTCGACAAGCCTTGACATCCCACATTAATCCACCCACTTCCTGTCAGATATGCGTTATAAATGAAGGACAGCAGCGGAGTAACGTGGGGAAGATTTCATTTCTCTGCTCGTGTACTTTAGGCTGGCAGGGCAGATGGGAGGGTGATGGATGTGCCCATGTGAGGTCTGGCTGGTAAAGAGCAAATGCAATGTGAAAAAAAGCTGCCAACCATGGAGAATGCAAACATATATCAGCACAAACCGACATGCCGGAATGAAGAGTGAGCTGACAAGCAGATAAACGTACCACTGACAGCTCTATCTATCACGTGTCTTTATTCGTCATGCTAGAGTTTTTTTTTTCTTCAAACGACTCGACATCTGTGTATCATTTATTTCAGTTTTTGGACATGTTTCTCTTTATTCAACATCTGACACCATTACAGAAACTATTCAGACTATAGCAATTTAAATTAAAAATACAAATCACACACAAAACTTCTGTTTCTAAAGTTCACCAACCTTAGTAAGCATTACTCAAAAAATATAAATTGTATGAAGGAAATTCATATTTTTAGTTCAATTTACTACAATATTTTTATGTCTTATTGTTCTGAGATAGAACAGGAAATTACAAACAGGAAGTTACATCACATCTAGGAATGTGTAAGCTCTTTAAAAGTGCCTGCTAAGAGACACTCTTTCTCTTTGTTTTAAAGAGCCCCTTGCCCTTCCCCCACCTACCTCTCTCTCTCTCCTCAATGCAGTTTTGTTAGCTGTTAGCATCTTCCATGTTTAAAGCTAAATAAAGTTGTGTTTTCTGTTTAAACCTTGGTTCGAGAGTCTTCTATAATGGGTTGTGATTAATGTGATTTCAATCACATTGGTCAACTCTTAAGAGAGACAACTGATTTACCAATTTAGTCTTTTGGGGTCAACAATGTATAGCAATAAACATGATTCCAAAACAATTCTGACATTAAACAAAAAAATAAAATTGTACAAAAGTATAAAATAAAAAAATTCTTAAAAATTTAGAATGAATAAATGTTGTTCTAACAAAAATCTAAAGTGTAAAATAAAATAAATAAAAATCGATAAACCTCTCAAAAAGCAATCCCTGCTTTTTTGTGCCAGAACTTTGCAAAATACAAGCCATATAACAGGTGTTGTACTTACAAGGGTTATTTAATTACCTTGTAAATTATGTGTCATAACTCTTGTGATGTTTGTTTAAAACACAAAATAAAACAAATAACATTTTTTGAAAGCTAAACATTATATTTAAAATCAAAATATAGCTGGGTGTCATCATTTCTACTTAATCAAAAAAATCTGGTGTAATTGGCAAACGCCCTAGTGTGTGCAGAGACTTCTAAGGGTTAAACCAATCTGCAGGTTTTCGTAGCTGAGTAGATAAAGGGATGGAAACAAATAGTTACTCCCTGCTGATTTGGAAAGTTTGCTCACACAGAAAAGATCACTTCAGAAATTCAGTGATGGATGTGTTTAAATAGCGAGCAGCACAATAATAATTTACAGTACTCATTTTCTCTTGGTTATCCGCTAAATCCCTTAAAATGTCCGTTTAACATTGCTTAAGATGGGCCTGTATATTGTGATTTGTTGAGTATTTTATGATCACAGCAGGTCATTCACAGTGTAGTTTTATGGTGACTGTAGTAATTCTGAGCTGGTTTTTGTGATCATTAAAACAATACGAGGTTGGATCTTGTGAAGATACTGAGATATAAGCTCAGCTACAACGGACACCAGGCACCACCAAGCCTCATTTCACTCATAAAGGCTCAAACCAGTTGGGAACTTTGCTATTTGGCTTCTCTGAGTTAAAAATTTCATTGTGAATATACATCTTTCCCTCGCTAAAAACAACACAGGTAATCCTCAGTGGTCATATCTATAGTTTGCCGGAAACATCACAAGAACCTGTTACACATAAAGCCTTATGACATTTCTCTTTCAGTCACAAAGCAATACCATCTAGAATCACTTTGACATTTAACTGTAGAGAATCTGATGTTTCTTTAGTCTCTTAATCTGCTCCAAAGCAATGGCAGACATTTTACCTGTCTCCTTGTTTAAGTGGAAGGATAAGTATCACAAAAAGGCCCCTTACGATTTACAAATACATCTCCAGCTTAAATGAAAGTCTCTTGGCGATCGTATTCCACCAGTTACAAAAAGGACTCCAGATGGATTCTACAGCAGTTAGGAGAAAGAGTCTTTCAGCAGTCGATCTCATTAATGTATACGACAGATAAATCTGTAGTTAGCTGGATGGCATTTCTAGCATTCCTGACTGGCTCGGAGCCAGTCAATATTGCTGACCTTTGCTGATGGCGACATATATAAAAGCAACCCAGGCTTTATCTGAAAACACACAGACAGAAGTATTGAAAAATTGAAAGAGACAAGGCGACACGTTTCCTCTGGGTTCATGTACAGAGGTTTGGAAAACTGCAAAAGCTTTACGGAGCCAGCGGGTCTTTTCCGCACTCCACAGGGGTCTCCGAATCAATACCATTGTCAATTACTGCCCATTTCAATTATGTCGGAATCAGACAAACAGAACCAGAGACTATTAACAATTTCGATATTTATCCATCAAAGCATAAACATCATCATTGTTTTTTTTTATTATTATATCACTGCTTTCTCAATCACCTTCAGTGACATTCCTTCATCTTGCTTTCTAGACTCGAAAAACGCCTGAAGCCTAATACCAGTGCACTGCAAGAAGAGGCAATGAAGCAAAGGGGGAAAGAGAAAGAGAGATGAAGTCAGCCACTGAGAGAGGGGAAGAAAATGATGAAAAGAAGCTCAATTAAAGAAGCCGTGACATGCAACACATTCCAGGCGATAAGTTGGAACTTGTTCTTAGGGATAAATCCACAACAAATATTCACTTACAAAACCAACATAACCATTAGAAAGCTTATGCCAGCTTCTTTCAAAATGATCAAAAGCTAAACATTAATTACAAACAATAAAATCAAGCTAATTTATTTAAATAAACAATAGAGAACACTCCCATTTCCATCGGCACTTATTGTCACTCTTGTAGCCGAAGAACACAAATAAATGATGTACTTCGGAAAGTTCAAGATTTTAATTTCACTTAGAACTTTGCTGACTATTTACTCAATAAACTTTTCCAATATAGGCATGTGGGCTGAATTCTACATCCACTTGTTTATTCTGGCACAGAATAAAGAAGAATTAATGTGAGTTTGTGCTGGATTCTCTGATCATGTCGTGAGATCTGTGAGAGTGAGCAGCAGTTCTTATTATTCATTTAAATAATCCTGCACTTTACTCAAACATGTACAAATTTAAGCTGCAAGCAGCAATCAAAGGGCTTTTGCACCCCAAGCATCATAACAATTTGTTTAACTATGTTTCGGTATGTTTTATTTACAGAAGTGTTCCAAAGGTACAACAGAAAGTGGAATATTCCAAGTGGCCACTATGTGGCCCTATAACTGGCACCATAGCTGCATAAACATGATCACACATAGAATCTTAACACATATGGAACATTTTATGACTGAGTTATCACACCTTCCAGCTACATTCAGCAGACTGTTCAACAAATCCCAAAAAAACAACAACAAAAAAAAAACGATTAATAGACTGTAATTCACTTATGGAATCTCTAGGAGAAGCTTGTTAAAGTACAAGGCCTGGAATTGCACTAAAATGCACAAAAAACTGACTTCCTGTACGTTTTGGAAACTCGCTCCTCAAATCTTATCATTCTATGGACTGATCAAGTTTCTTTTTATGGCAATTTGAAGAAAGGGTCTGAAGTTGACTGTTACAATCCCTGTGGTACTGTTACTATACTTGCCCAGAGTCTGACAGTACATGCATTAACTGTGAATTTTGGTGGAGAGGGCAGGAGGGTTATTGTGTGGGGTTGTTTTTCAAGAGACGGATATGTGCCATACTTAGACCAAGTCCAAGTTTTCGGTTCCAACATTGTATCAGTGTACAACGCAAGGTCCATAAAGACATACATAATTGAGAAAGAACTCCCCTGGTCTTCAACTCGATCTGATAAAACACCTTTGGGATGAATTATAGTGACGACTTTGAGTCAGAACTCATTCAATAGCAGTGTCTGACCACTGGAAGAAGGGTTAAATATTACCAAACATCCTACTCTTTACCTTTACGCTTTCACAGAATTGGTATTGCTGCAAAAGGTAGTTTGACATCATACTAAACCCTTTGTATTATTGTGCATGCCACAATAATAAAATAAAATAGGACAGGTTGTTTATTTTAAATGATCAAATCACAGTGTGCTTAAATTGAGGCTTAGTTATATCTAATGTAACCTCAAGTGAACCATGTCTTGAATCCGGCCAATTTTCCTTCCAAACTGCTTGTTTCCTTCCCTTGTCCTCAATGAGCTCTCTAAGACAAAGATTATTTTTTTGCCTCTTTGCAAAGCGATGTTGTAACAAAGACACAAGAAAATCTATCTCAGTCAGGCGGCCAGTCAAAACGGCACATGACCAACCGTTCCTTTGCATAATCATCAAACAATAAGCTTTTGTTCTTGAACTCTTCATGCTTTCACCAGACACTCTTTCACACTAAATGATCTGCTGGATGTGGGTAAAAAAAATTAGACCACACACAGTCAACTGAAACCTATAGACAAACAAACAATAAGACTACGATATCGATACATTTTTTTTTTTAGAAATAGACTATAAATGAGCGATTAAACTAATTCAGCAAAGCCACTGTAAAAATTCCACATCTTTTAAATTAAAGGTGTGATATAATGCCATTTTTAAAGCATTTATAATAAATATCTGAGCCCTCAATACTTGCACTGCAATTAATAACCTTTAACATGCAACAATAATCATAAAAACAGTCTTTGAATCACCTCGTATTTTTGGCCTCAGTTTACCCCAGTTGTCTTAGTCACTGCTGACTAACTGCTAATAAATTCATTTAATTGGTATTAAATGTACAAAACAAATTTAATAAATACATTCTTTGGTTCCAGGACATGCAAAAACAGACCTTCTCTTCATTGTTTTCTCACATTTCAGAGTCAGACAGTGTGTCTGCTCGCCATAAAGAAAAGCTGTACTAGAATCTAATCTAATTAGTCAGTGGGCAGTGCTAGAACTATTGGTGGTGCTAGTATCATCGAGGCTGATAAAACAGGAATACAGAATTACACAAACATGCATGAAAGATTCTGAATAAAAATTGAGGGAACAACACTAAAAGATACTAGGAATGTTTGAAAAGTTCAGATCACATAATATGACTCTGAGGGTAAATGGCTCATTTTACAAAGGCAAAAAATATATTTTCTTTTACGATTAATATTGCATTTAGAAAGTTGCAGTGCTAATATAGAGGGCTCAAATATTTATTAGAACTTAATGTGGCCCCCTTAAGTGCATCCTATAAGTATTCGAATCAGTTTGCAGCATGTGTTTATGAAGATCTTTCCTAGTTTGGATTTATTGATGGTGCATGTATTCTACAAGTATAGAGACCCGGAGATGCATTTGAGATCTCTCACTATGTGGTGCTTGCATTTGTCTGGTTGTTAACCAGAGAGAGCGCACACCTGCACAAGCTTAAATACTTGCACCCTGTCTGATACGCTTTTACTTTCAAACGAGTCACTTTTCATGTTTTTATCAGGATTGAAAACCTGTTGCAGCAAAGGAAGCATCTGCAGTGGCAAAAATTCTCTTAAAATTTTTGGGTGCAGTTCAATCCCAGCCGTTAAAGATTGTAGCAAGGAAAAAATAAATAAATAAAAGATTGCAGCATGGAACTGTGGCATTGACTA
Source organism: Danionella cerebrum (assembly GCA_007224835.1). Taxonomy (NCBI): domain Eukaryota; kingdom Metazoa; phylum Chordata; class Actinopteri; order Cypriniformes; family Danionidae; genus Danionella; species Danionella cerebrum. The sequence goes on along the minus strand of SRMA01026188.1, from coordinate 138,598 downwards.
GAATTATCGATGCTACAAAATTACGAAATTTGTATTTCTCGATTAATTGAAGATTTTAGCTTCAGTTCTCTTAATATGCAATTATTTTTAAAAGTGGTGTATGATTAAACATATTTCAAGAGCAGTTATCAGGGCATGACACCCGTGTCCACAATAATCTCCTAAACTCTCGTGAATATTTCAGTCATCTTATACAGGCAATGTGCAGAACTTTTTTTCAAAGTTAAGGAAAAAAACAGTTGATATGATCTCAGTCTGGATCATTTATGAAGCACTAAAATGGTTTTTAAGTAAACTTCAAATGTCTTATCCAATACAACCATGAGGACAGAATAATCTGAAGGATATCTCTTTTCTTCCAATTTAACAGTGCAAGCACTTTCCCGTAGCCACAATTATATTCTCTTTGTGAATTTGTATTTCTTGAAATTGTTTGATTTTACCAACAACGGTAACACAATACATCTATCCGATCAAGTGATTCAGAGTTCAGACGGGAAACAAAACCACTCATGGACCATCAGTAAAAAAAAACAAAAAAAAACACTTGAAGGTTCAGTTATCTTAAGCAATTTAAAGGACAAACGAGTGGCATGCTTCGACAGACTGCAGTGTGATTCATCTTTATCAGCAAACCCGACCAAACCCTCAGACCAAGCATCTACTGCCAGACACCACAGGGACACCAGAATGTCAACAAATGCCTTTCAAACATAACGCCTCACTTCCCTCCAAAATATCACCACATCTGCCATTTAAGTGCACTGGCATTGCGTCCCACCTCAGCCCAGAGTAATTACTGGCCAGAGGCTGAACTCATGAAACAAGCTTTTCACAAGCACAGCAGTATTAAAGAAATTGACAAAAGTAAATATGTTTTCTCTGAAGGGGATATATTGCTTTAGGAAAAGTTCAACCCTAAACGGCATATGCCAAACTTGTAAAAGTACAGTTTTCTGTGCATGTGTCATTTTTTTCTACCAAGGAACAATTTTGTCGTGGGTCTCTTTGACCAACACAAAGCTCTCTTTTGGGTTGCCTCTGAATACTTGAACGGTTTCAGGTGGTTTACTATCCATATTTGCCACCATGACAGCTCTGGGCATATTGATTCACTACTTTTTTTAGTTCTTCCGGTGAAAAAGGAAATTTGTCACAGTCTACTCCCAATGATGAGGGAAGCAGCGGGGGTGTCTATTTAATGCCTATTTAACATCCTTCCCTAGAGAGGGAAAACCTGACAATAAGTATAAAATGTTGCATATTAGTGCAGTAGTTTAAAAAAAAAAATAAAACAAAAAGCACACAGACACAATAGTAAGTGCAAATTAGATATTAATTTTTAAAAAAAGTTCATCTTTTAGTGATGTAGATAAAAAAAATAAACCACAAAATTATCGCATGGACGCCGTTTTATGAATTAACCTCTTAAGCCCTGAGGCCTATTTTCCGAAAATCCTATACTTTTACTTTTTAAGGCATTTCTCAGCTTTTACAAGGCCTAAACTGCAAATCTTGGTATCAAAATGAAGATAGGTTCTTGGGGAGTGGTGTGGATGAGTTAATTTGACAGTCAAGAACACTGGGTAAGAGTAAATGATGTTGGAATGGCCAAAAAATGAACTCCGCCTAAAAAAACCTTGTTTCCTCCAAGATCTCCTTATTTTACTTATAACGAAGCAAATAAACACAATCAATTGTAACCACTACATGTCAAGAACATCTGTAGCAAGTTTGGTGTTCATACTACAAGAAACTAATATTCTGTAAAGGTTTTGATTGAACAAAGTTCAGGCGTAATCCATGTTGGCACAGTTTGGCACAATTTGGCACAATAATTGAAATATGGAAAAAATCTTGTCCAAAGCTTCAGCTACGTTCATAGTCTTGTTTTCTTGCTTATGGGACATGATTTCAGCAAAAAAAACTCCTAAAGAAACGCTGTAAAAGGGGGGTAGAAGCTCATTTACGCCATCTTGCTGCGCTTTTGGGAACCTTTCATTCACAAACGCTTTCGACGTCGAGCTTCTGCGTGTCCCTACCCCCCGACCATCTGTCCAATCCGGGAGATCTATATATCGATGGAAAGCTCTGATTCTATGGAAACCAATCAGCTCAACCATTTTGAGACTGACGGGATCGCCGACGAATCACACGACGCGCAGCGTGGAGAGACCACCTCTTACGCACGGGGAGTCATTCCATATTTGGTGACGTAATGACGCCACAAAGCTACAGAAATAATCAAAAATGGCGTTTGCGCGAAGCTATCGACCGGACATAACAACAAACGGACTTTTATCGCTATGGAAATAACTTTTTGTTGAAAAAACGGCAAAGGTAAGACAAGATTTACATGCTTGCTTGGTTTTCGCTGGCGTTTTTTCGTGGAACTTTCGCTCCCTGCTCTGAAATACTTCATGCAATGTAAATGAGTTGCATATCGCTGGATTCAGCTGGTTGTTAGCTTTCATTTAATGTAATGGTTTTGGTGTTTCCGTTTATATTGTGGATACATATCGCACATAAACAAAAACGTGGTCATGAATTATACTCCGGACATGTTGTTGTTTATTTGCATGGCGTTCGAGCTGTGGTTAACGGATATGAAATTGAATTAGATACGTTTTTAGAGGAGTTTCCGCTGAACACAACAGTATTTAATATGTGTGGGTTATTCTCAGGGTTCGTGAGCTATGAGTGAAAATGTAACGCACAAGGGGGCAAGTCCCCGGTACCGGTTCAGAATCTTTTTTTTCTAGATCTTCCTCATTTAAAATTAGTCTTATATACCGGTGCGTCTTATACGGTGAAAAATACGGTATATACATTTTTCTGCACAAAATTGTTCGCACAGGACCATATGATACACTTTTTAAATGATTATCCACAATCTCTTAGTCAGCTGAGAGGAACCAGACTGGTGGAACCAATGCAAGATCTGACCGTCCTACATGTGTCAGAAGCCTGAAATCTTCCACTCCAGCAGAGCTGTCAATAACATCAACATTGACAGAGAGAAGTCCCTGCTGGGGCAGAGTGTGCACCGATTAACTGATTAATTACTGGAGCAAGGCCACTGTGCTACTGGTGAGTTCAGATAATAGGATTCGATTGTCATTGTTTGAAGCACAAAGGGCACGCTGGAACATTGGAATGTATGTCAATTTCACAAAGAGGATTGGTGAACACAGAAATTATAACGGAAACTGTCGAGCAAATATTTTTCCATCAATCAATAACAATTAAAACTAAACAAACCTTCTGTCAATTGGAGGCATACAGCATCTTCCAAAAGTGTTGAGTGAGTATATATGAATGAACTCTGGGCCTAGTTTTTTCAGACAAAGCTTACTCTGAAAAGTCTTAAAATGTAAGAGAACAGTGGTGTTCCTTTTGTTGATGGGCTTGCTGGGTTTAAAAAAAAAATATCACATCAGGAATCTTGAATACTCCAACAACACTGCATTGGCTTATGTGACAGGAAGAAGTCTGTATCCTCTGACAAAGTTCAGTTTCTATAGCTCCCTCTGTGTTTCTAAAAGATTCTGAAGTACAGGCGTGTTCTCCCTGATTGTAGGCAGTACAACAGTTGAGTATGTGCAAACCATGCACTGAGCATCTCCTGATTATTCTCAGGTTACGTTTCTGCATCCTTTGCTGATATATATATATATTGTAAAACTCCATAAAGCTGACAAAAAAAAGAAACTTTTCTATTTGTTTCTATTTGTCCCAAAAGCACACCAGTTCTGATGTCAGTGGACTGGCTGCTGGTTATAATTACAGTAGATTATTTAGAAATCTCTGAAAGGACTAGATGTTTATATTACCCAGCTTTGTTAAAACTGGTTCCATCAAGGATTGAGGAGGATATTTTGGAAATCTACACTATTTATTTAAACACTTGCATCAAAAATGACTTGGCAATTGAAATATGTAGATCTCATCTACAAACTCACTTAGAGATTTTTTTTGTTGATTTATTCATTATTTTAATGCATTTTTGCATTGTTTAAGTTTTCCCTGTGTATTATTATTAATCTAAAATTTTTTTTTTTCACAAAAAAACTTCTTATTTATAAAAAAAGGCACCTAAAACATACAGAAACAGTATTATGTTTCTTAACATAAATCACAGCCCATTCTGTACTAACTGAAGCCAATTTCATAAACACATTTTTTTATTGTATTATTTGACAGTATAAATATAAAAAGTAACAGGTTCAATGTTTTTAATCAGCATAAAAGATTGAATACATGCATCGCTTGCATAAATCAATAAACTCTGATGTGCTACAATCAATTAACATTGTAATCATTGAATCAATTTTGAGCTGATGTGTTAGACTTACAAATCTCCTTCTACTGGACCTCAGGGAGAACATGTCCAGGTCATCAGCCAACTCACCACTAAACTCTTAAATTAGATTTATGTACCAGTTAAAATAAATAGAATGAGGTAGAAATGCGATCAACCTGAGTTACTGGCAGAAAACTGCCCAGTGCAGAGGTGCCAGAATCGATGGCATTAAGACGTCCTCGGGGGAAGAAGTTAATGCACTGCGCCCATGCTGTAGATTTGATGAAAGAACCACATGCTATTAACACCTGTTTCTCTAGTTCTCGCACACGCTTACGTGCGCAGATACCGAGACAGATTGATGAGAAGGTTTCGAAAGCTTAGCTCCTGTGAAGAGGAAGAACATGTCAGTGCTGGACAGTTGTCCTTAAACATTTACACCCCTGGCAAAGTACGAGGAGGATTAAATAGCAGCCTGCAAGAACGCAAAGGATATTTTAACAGACTTTTGGAAAACCATGGGATTAATTGCAATCACTCCACACAGAATAAATTAACGAATTCTGTAACATGTGGTACACACGCGCACACACGCACGGATGCAGACATTTCTGTTGGCATGCCTAAAAAGCGTTAACAGAAAATGCACTTGCGACAACAAATATAATCTGGGTACAACTGTGAAAATACATTTTCTGAGCAAATATAACTGATTCAAGAAGCGTTCAATTTTGTTATATTTGAGATTTTTACATTTAAATTTCCTTTCCTTTTACAGAGGAACAACACATCTGTATTAAGTATATACCATTCGTTTGGCTAAAACATTAACCTAGAACTAAACCACAATATTCTGCACTATAAGAACTTGACAACCTGCTTTCAGATTGATGTACACTAGAATGAACATGTACAAAATAAAAGATATTAACAAAAGAATAAAAAAATATTCTTTCTTCATAATTGATGTGGGTGTTGTATTGTTTGTTTAATACATTGTTCAATTTGATGGATAAAATGGAAGGAATTTGTGCAATTAACAGTCGTTACCAATTCCTTGCGAATTAATTACAAGTACAGGGCAAAACGGTGACAATATCGTTGCTAAAAGCTCAAATTGAGTACAATGTACCTGCCACGCACTGACAAGTAATGAACTTAAGTGCAAGAGCTGAGAGTTAACAGATCTGATTTATTGATAACAATAACAAAGAACCCTCGATGGGGAAAAGTAGGCGGGCAGAACGAAGCTAAATAAACTAATACTGAACATCTAAGAAAACAAGCAGCAACTTGCATCTAAGGACGACAATAGATTCAAATCACGGGCCACTGGAAAGCAGAAGGTTGATGAATGTGCGCCTAACTATGGCAGTACAAATAGTAAAACACATAACAATGAACATCACATGGCAACGATAATGACTTAAGAAGATAACAGGTGGAACATGAAAACAGAAACACGTGAAAGGGCTAAGTGAAACCTAGGGTGCAGTAACAGAAAAAGAAAGAAGAGGGCGCAAGAGAGCAGAAATACAAAAGTGTCAAAAATAAAAGGAGCAAAAATAGCCAGGGACATGACAGTACCAATAGGTGAGTAACGATACGTTCTGCTCACGATACGATACATACCTCGATATTAGAAAAATGCTATTTAAACAGTTTTGAGACCACAAAGTTAAGGAAGCTAGGATCTAGATTTGTTTCAGAAGTTTTTTTGAAGTAGTAATCCCTGGAGATATACCTTCACCAGTGTTCAAATTAAAATTAAAAGAAAAAAAAAGACCATACTTGTTGGGTTTTTATAAATAAAAAAAATTTGATTTTTTTTTGGTGTATCAAAAAATGTACCGAACCATGACACCAGTGTGTTGTATCAAACCGAACCATTATTTCTGTGAACCGTTACACTCCTAATATGATTAGCTACAATCACCTCTACTGGGTGTATATGTTTATAATCTGTGTCACCTACAGGGATGCCAGAAGGTTTAGCAGACACCTACTGAATCATATGTATGGAGATGATTAAATAAAAGAATGGCCAATAAAATAAAAGATAACACGAAATAGCTGACTCACCTTCAAATAACAATGGTACAAAACGCAAATTAAATCGAGCTGAGTTTGAAATCCAGATACACTTTATTTTACACTAAGGCTAAATTCCACCCCTATCAATAACAAAACGATTCCAGGACAACAGCATGGTTAAAACACAAATACAGAAAAGATTTAGGTCTATTAGCCCGGGTCATCATCTAGACTGAGTGCAGGGTTTGAAGTAAGCAGTAGTTTGCTCATAGTGCACACACAGACACAAACACCCGCACACATGGAGCTCAGCCCATTCTCCACATCAAATGCTTCAATGCCTTTGAGTTTTCCTCGACAAAACAACAGGGAAAGTCAAAGTACAGTACTTTCAGGCATTCCATTCTTGGGCTTGGCCCACCCCCCACGTTCCCTTTGAAAACAGGACATTGTTAAAACAGAAACATGTTGCTTTTGGCCAGCGTTCTCTCTCCCTGCATTCAAGGCGGGCTGCAATTAGCATGGCCGGCTCGCCAGAACAAATATTCTCCACTGTAACCCAGCCAAGGCAGCAGAGACACAGCTCTTCTGTAAGAATGTTTGGTATTTCCTTTAATGTGCTTTAGCCGCGCTGGGTCACTAACAGCAGAACAGAGTCCCACACAGCAAAACATCCTGTTCATGCTCACTTTCTCCCTTCAACACTCCTATAGAGAGAAAAACAGACTTCTGCCCACACATTGTTTTCACCTGCTACTGTTCTCAACATGTTTTTTCTTTATTTTACACTTTCTTGAATTCTGTAATACTAATGTTTGAGCAGTGGTTTAGGGGTTGGAAGTGATTGCTCTTAACTCCAAAGACTTTATCTCTAACTAAAAGAAGTTTGAATGCTTTCCCAATTATTGTATATGGGATCAACCTTTTTTTTGTAGACAGCCTTAAGTGGCCAGATTATGTCACTTCCATATTGGTTTCTCAAGCAAGACTTGGAGGCTGCTGCTTGCAAGCAGGGATTAATCGCCATAGGACATAGAAGACATCTGTCCAACAATCAACCCATCCTTTGAATTATCAAGGCCAGACCTATGAGGTCAAAAATCTGAGCTGGAAAGCCCAGACATCCCTCTTTGTGGACACTTCCTCAACCATTCGGAGAATAGCCTAAAGTATCCCAATTCATTCTCTCCCCTTCAGCACAACTTCTTTAACCCATTTTTTTATCGATTTCTAAATGTTTGCTCAGATTGCTTTAGTTATGACACTATTTCAAACTATGTCAAATTCATAATCAATAACCATTGCATTTGAAAGTATACTCGAAACCTCTACCTAGAGGGACACTAGATTGAGAAGTGACATTTAAGCATTTAATCTCTAAACAGAGAATCTCTGTGAGCAACTGCTGAGAGGCCATGCAATGATAAGGTCCAAGTCACTGTGCTCCATATTTTTCTGTATGAAAATCAATAAAACACAAAATTGACACTACACTTTTTATTTTCCTCCAAGAGCTCTGTGTGCGTGTGTACACCATGTCAGCTTTCTATTTCCATAGAAACCTTTGGCAAAATGTCATGTTCCATCTTTTCAAGTGACAGTTTCTAAAAGTAGTGCATACACCCACTTACCAAATTACTGCAACCTCTGGGTCAAGGGTTTAAAGTGGAAGACTACCATTCACCTCCATGTTAATTTCAAATACAGGCTCTTCCAACAGAGCTACAGCACATTCACTCAATGTCATTTCATACAGGAAATGCAGTTAAACCAATTCGATGTTGACAGTAAAATTACCCAGAATTACCTAGAGCCATTGGTTGATACGGAAGCCTTTATGTGTCTGACACCTTAAAACAAGAGCAATTTTTCTAGATTGAACCATTTGTTTTCAAGAAACAAGACCATGTCTCAACCCTTAGAGGTCCTGTCTTTTTACAATTTGCTCTAATAAATTACCTTTAAAACTGTTTTTTTTTTTTCACTTTTTTTGTGGCAATGCTTGATATCATTAATATAATCCAATACATTTCAAGAAATGAGACAGAACAATTTTTATGTTTTATAACTAAAATCTAAAGTGTTGATACAAATATGACACATATTGTATATATATATATATATATATATATATATATAAACCTCCGTAACCCTTATACACTGTTCCAAACACTTTTGGAATGCCATGATAAAAAAAACAAAACAAAAAAAAAAAACAATAAAATTATAATAATAATAATAATAATAATAATAATAATAATAATAATAATAAAAAAATACTGGTCATCTCACAGGTCTTGTACTTCCAAGGGTTATCTCTTCTTTTCACAACCAGAGGGCATTGGTGGCACCAGTTTGGTGTCTGTAAAATTAAATTGAAAGATGGTTGCACATTTTATTTGGAATTACTTGTGTGTCAAAACAAATATATCAAAGCTAATAACCTTTTTGACACCTAACATTGTATTTGAAATCAAAATCAAACAATAGGTGGGTCATGTAATTAACCTACTTAATTCAAAAGTAGGTAACCCAGCTGGTGTGATAGGCCAACACATGCAGAGACTTCTAAAGGATAGGTAGTGCACACAAAATTTAAAAATGATAGTGACTTTGTTTTTCACATGTGGTTGCAATCTCCACGTGTAAGTAATGTGTAAGTAATTTTCAGTAAAAAGTTGCTACCCTTATGATGCAAGTCACACCCTTACACTTTCATTTGGTGTGCCTGAAAGATCTATAAAAGTCTGCTTTACAATTCTCACTGCACATGTCCCAGAGATCTAGTCAAACAAAAAAACATGGAATTTGAAACCAGATTTAGGAATGGATTGACTAAACTAAGACTGGTAGCCATTTTCTACTTTTTCACTAAAGTCAAATTGAACCTTTGCATCAAAGGTCACCATATTATGGATTTATTGAGGATTGATTTCCTGCACTGTAGCAACAAGAGCCAATATGGATGTGATTAGGGAACCTTGAATAGGGCACAATGCTACCATTATCAATCTCTGATGTCCTTTCAGAAGAGCCAGCTCCTCTGTGGTGCCTCGAAAAAATCTAAAAGGTCACTGAACCTTTCAGTCCAGAACCCTTTCTGAAGTGGTACTGATTGTATCAATATGCCTTTTCAAATTAGCATTTGTCCCAATCACCTTTCTTTAACAAAAATCATTCCATGTGATGAAGGACTCTCCACCGTTGGATGCATAGACTGAACAACCTTTGAGAATGATTCCACATTTCAGAAGATTCCAACGCAAGCAAGTGAAAGTCCAAGAGTTTATTCAAATTAACTTGAACGCTTCAATTTTGTGTGACAGATGCAATTGTTTACTGTGGCATCAATAAAATCTCCCAATGTCTGCTGCCACAGAAGATGGCCAGGTTGATGAATCACGACAGTAATGTTTTTCCTATGCAAATGATAACTGCTGAGTGCACACCATTACCACACTGCAAAGCATGTGCTTTGGCCTACGCTCCTCACTGCATTGAATGCTAACAGATGTATGAGTAGATTGGAGGAAAAACAACTTTACGTAACAGCCTGAAACTCCATCATGTTCTCAAGAAAACAAAAAGGGCATTATGTATACCAGTTTAGGAGAGTAGTCTATTCATGCTCTATTAAAACACATAATATTGATCGTACAATTTTGCTTTGGGCTAGCATGAACAAAACAAATGACCCCATAACTGCAATGCTGCTGACAGAAATTGATATTTGAAGCATATGAAACACTCAAAGTTAAGTAGAATACGATTTTTGCTGAAGAAAATGACAAAAAAATACGTAGATTGGATTATGGTTTTAGCATTCCACTTAGTGGAGGATGGCAGGAAAAAGGTTATACGCAGCAAGTGTATTTTAAGAACGTCTTAATATGTTTCCACACAGTTTTTAACTTACTCACTTTAAGTGATGGAAGACAACCAAGATGAGCCGCAACACGTACAAAAAGTGTCTAAAATGCAGTATTTAAAGGTCAAAACAGAAAATCTGTGCTCTTTTTTGTTTAATTTTATTTTTTATGTTGAAAACTTTGAAATAGTCCCTGTGGTCTGCAATAATTTATCCAACAAATAAAGGGAATATTTATCAAAAGAGCTACTTCACAGTAGATAACTACCATGACAGAAGGTGGTGCCTTAGAGGTTTGAGTGATAAATATTTTTTAATTTGTAATTGATCAGTTTCAGCTGGCTGACTGGTAAATGTAGCTAGGGTTAGGGCTATTATGAGACAAAATGTGCTAATGAAGTGCTAAAAACAGCTTTGATTTCACCTTAATTCACAGCTTTGATTTCACCTCACTAAACACATTACATTATCTTTGCTAAAAAAAAAATACATTTATGTTATGCTCATGTGGTGTCAAGGACACTGAGCATAATAAATATTGGGTCCGGTGAGTGTATAACAAAAATTGCTATGTAATGTTTATTTGTATATTTTATATATATATTTTTTTTAATTAAAAGACCTGTGTTTTATTTTCCACTGTACCAATACAAAAAGAACAGTGGTATTTTGCGTGGTCGCAAGATTTGGAGGTGGAGTTTGTCAACACTTTGTGCTTGCCGTCACTGCTTTGATTAAACACAATATGTATAATGGTGGACAAAGCGCCAAGAGGACTGTTGTTAACTGCACTATCATGCCTTACAGCATGTAGAGGATAGCAGGCATTTGTATCCTGTTTGATCACCAAATAGTGGCACCCATGTTTTAGCGAACTCAATGCTGAATACTTATTTGAAAAATAATCGACTGCAACCTTTAGGTTTGTTGTAGTCTTTACAGGGTTTTTTTGTGTGTTCAGGAGGACATGGTCGCAGTGACATTATGTTGAGTATATTGATTGAAACCGGGGTCAATTCATGACACTATAGTGTTGATTGTGTGAATGAACTTAACTGTACTTGATGTGCAAACCTAACTGTATGTCTTTATCTAAACTTTTAGGAATGTTCTCACACAGTTAAACAGCTACGAGGGACTCAAGCTCTCTATTTGTGTTGCTCATATTGAATGTCATCTACAATCCTGGCATAAATAATTAAGCCCTTTTAGTGCTCTAATTTTAGCTCAAAACATTTTAAAAATTCAAAGGAACTTTATTACCTCCCACAGGACATGTCACATTAAATGTCTCTAGAAACTTTCGAGAACCAAAGGATTACCATAAAGCAGATATGCGGTCACCAGTTCAAATATAACACAGTTTATCTCGTTCATCACATTGCAGAAAATGTGAATAACAAAACAAAAACATTTTATTCATTCATGCTTAGTTGTTGGGTGAAGTCATTTAATGTCAAACGTATGACAACAAATGACAACAAAAACCAAATGACCTTGATCAAAAGTTTACACATCCCAGCTCTTAATATTTTGTTTTCCCTCCTTTAAGATCAGTGACAGCCCAAGTCTCTTGGGGTAGTTGTTAATGAGGTTCTTTATCTTCTCTGTAGGTAAAATAGAGACAAAAAGCCTCCAACTCTTGTACTTTCTTAGGCTGTCTTGCATGAACTTCAAGTTTAGGCTCTTTAAGTTCAATTAAATTGAGGTCAGGAGATTAAGGTGGCCACTTCTGAATCTTCACGCTGTTTTGGCGTAACCATTCATCTTTCCATCAATTTTGACCAAGTTCCCTGTGCCTTTGGAGCTCACACAACCCTAAAACATCAGTGACCATCTCTATGTTTCATTTGGTGATCCAAATAACTCAGTTTTTTGAGTCTCTGAGCTGTTTGCATACTGTAAGCAGGCTACTTTGTGGCATTTGCAAAGTATTGGCTGTCTTCTGGCAACTTGAACATGCAACCCATTTTTCTTCAAGTGTCTCCTAATAATGCTCCTTCAAGCAGCCACACCACATTTTAATGGTGTTTTTTGTGGGCTTTTTTTGCATACCCTTGCAATTTTTCTGGCAGTTGTAGCAGAGCTTTTTGCTGGTCTACCTGGTTTCAACAGAATACCTCACTTTATACTACTTAAAAAAAGTTTGAGCATTGCTGGTTGGCCTTCCCACCTTTTTTTTTTTTTTTTACTTTGGCAACGACTTATAAATCCCTGTGGAATTTTTCAGTTTGGCTGACCATCAAATAAAATTCCTCATTAAATAAAATACATGTCTGATAACATTCCTTAGATTAACACACAAGACACAACATCATAGTAAGCAAGTAACAACTGCAACAACTCTAAGCCACTAGCCAAAACAACACAACAAGCACCTATTACTGAAACAAAACAGGGGGTGAACCTTCCAAAATAGCCACAGTCTACTTTGAGGATGACAAAAAGCACACCTGCTGCAATAAAACAACAAGGCCCGGCACCCGCTGCTAGGACTGTTGGGATAACAAGCATGTATTTTTATGTTTAATTGCCTATGTGCCAGCAGCTCAGACAAACGCACTGGCACGCTTACTGAATACAAGCAAGTATCCAACAGGGAGCACATTTTTCAATGCAACATTTGCATTCTGATAGTTCAAAAAGGAGTCTTACCAGCCAGGAGTAAATCAGTTTGATTGTTTAATCACAGGATAAAAACTAATATAAGCAAGATTTTGCAAAGAAAAGAGGATGAAAAATGTCTCGTGCCACCACACCTTTCACATAGGACAAGGAATTAGAATGATCTTTTTAAAAATAGAGCTGAAAGTTTCAGATTCTACAGGCTCAGAATGACAAAAGTGTTTGTTTCCCCTTGTTTTAAAGGTAACGTCAAATGACCATTTGATTCTTTATTGTAAAAAAATAGTTATTCATTTTTCCAAAATTAGGAACATTATGTGAGTTCATGGGAATTAAAGGGTAAAAAAAAAGTAGATAAAGAGATTTATGCAAAAAAAATATTAATCTGGTAGATTTTTACAGCAGTTTAATTTAGTGGCTGTTAACAGTCATGAACAACACGAAAAGGTAGTAACTTTACAGCCAAATTTAGACTCGAAATCACCCTGACATGGCTGAAAACAAACCCAACTACACATAACGGTTAAAGATGTGATTTAACAAAAACCTCTGACTTTTGGTCATTGGAGGTGAGCTGTGTACACCTAGTAATAAGCCACATTTCTAACCAAACAAAACTGCATCTTTAATCTAAGACCTGTTCATTTGGGTTCCTCGAAAAACTGCAGCTTATCTTTTTTTTGTAAATTTATACCTTTATTTTGAATGTACTGGACAATGTCTCTGCACTCCCCGCATTCCAACACCTCCGCCTGCTTCTCCCACCGCTGTAATCTGTACAGCTCATGAGTACAGCGCCGTAATGGCTGCAGGAAAATTTCGGCTGCTAACTGCAGTGGTTCTACCACTTCTACCCCATCCTGCAATGTTTTCTTCCTGTATTGTCTATATGTGCATGATGCAATGGCTTTTTTTTACCTGCTCGACACTGCCCTTCGAAGAACAGTGCGGAATAGGGTCTTTTTGAGCTACCTTACCTAATGTATATCCATTTTTCTGTTTCTTTCTTTACAAGATGGCGCTCCAGATGGCTTCCTCGGTCTGTCACCAAAGCAAATGTCTCATTCCTTGTATGTGCATACCTACTTGGCAATAAAGCTCTTTCTGTTTCTGATTCAGTGTTGAGACAGGAAGAGAAGTGGGTGGTGCACCGTCCACTACACCACAGGGACAAACCAACTAATAAAAAAAACCTGCAGCTTTTCTATGTAATTTGGACATTTGGATTTCTGTACCTAGTCACTAAAACCAACAGTTTTGCTCCATTTCCAGTAGCAGACTGATAGGTAGTCAGTTGTTAATGGGTTTGTGTTTCTTGGCGATGGCAACCAATGGTTAAAGCATAGAAACAAAGACAGTGTAAAGCTGAACAACCATATGAACCAATCTTTTCAGAGATTATTCGCTTCGTGCTAAAATTTCTCATTAACTGTCCTATTGTTTAGAAATGCTCCAAAAAAAAAAAAAAAAAAAAAACGAGTGGGACCGTATCGTTAAAGGTAAATTCACCTTTAGATTGAAGTTTCAACAACACCAAAATAGCCAAGAACACACAAGCATTCATATCCATCCCATTAGCTCCATGATTCTAATTGTTATTTCATTGAATTATTTAAATAAGATCAGAGGTTAAATCATCCCTTCACTGAAACACAAAATTAGCATTTAGATTGATTATTTTTTAAATCTTTCAAAATAGATTAGGTAATATATTCCATTTAGCAAGGCTAATTAAAGATAATTAACCAGCTTTCTTTCCATAACACATCCATGATACAACCCACAAGGTTGCTGCAGCTCATGTGCATATGCAAATACAAGCGAATGCACAAAGTCGACGTACCTTCAATCTTCTGCAGAGCTGTCTGACAGACTTCCTGGCTAGCGAACTCAAATGGGTTGTTGCAGGTCCGAACGCTGTCACATTCACACTTCCCGTCAATGATGTTACAGCCGGTAACCAGGTTTTCATTGCAAGGCTCAAAGCCCAAGAGCTGATCGTCATCCCAGTTTTCATCTGAAAGAAAATGAAAGACAAATCAGTGAAGATGCCAGTAAGACACCAAGAACAGGTGCGAGATCAAACATGTAAAAGTACACTATTAAATTATTAAAGTTCCCCAAAGAAAAACATCCTGAAATTCTGAAGAACACACACATTTGACGTCCAAAACTATCAAAGAACTCAGGAATAATTGTTTTTAAAGAACAATGCTGTTACGTTTTTAGTCTCCCTTGTCATACGCCAAAGATAAATGGAGCCAGAGAACAGCGAACAGAGAATTATTTTCAAAATAAGAGTGACCCCGACCCTGAAGACGCTTCTAGCTGCCAGGAACATTATGAGGTCTTATTTGCAGTGCAAACACACATTGCTGATACAAGCACTGGTATTTCGGCCCACTGCGTGTTCACCTTATCAGCAAACACATGCATGCTTGTGTACACAGGACAGATTAATAAAGCATAACAGGAACATAACAGGACTGCCAGATATGCTTCATATTTACTTGATTTTAGTTCTTGCCTGAATTTATTATTAGTAACGAAAAAATGGGAATTTACACAATTTCTTGCAAATTAAAACTAACATGAACTGTTAAAACTATAGACCTGTAAATGTTCAAAAAGTCCAAGGAGATTATTTGTTTAATTGTTAAAATCATTTGATTTTATTGTATACATTGCTTCTAAATGATCAGGGTGCATCTAATTAACAATTTTAAATTAACATTAAAAATGTAATTTTATAATTAATACAATTATGTTTATTATAAATTATTAAAATACATTTCTGTTTATAGCATAATGAGCATGTGAGACTAATGTAAACCTTAACTTCAAAAGTTTAAAAAGTTATCATATACCAACTGTACAGTATAATTTTAACATCAGAACTTTCATCTTTTTTCTTTCTTTCAGCCATTTTCTTTCTTCTAAAAAAATTCAAGCCACCTCAGCAAGAGGTTCTGTGATTTCTTTGGAAAGATGCACCTGGCTCAGGTTGGCACTGAAAACAGTACAAACAGCCATAATTATAGCAATACAAGTCCAAGAACACACAATAACAGCAAACGCTGACTAGCATTTGGCTAGTAAGAACCAGTTTTATACAGTCTATTGCAAGTACAGGTCCCAGGTCAGTTGCTATGATGGTCGCACGTGGCACTGTGGAAGTGGCAGCATCTGGAGAAAGCTACCACATTTTTTAATTTTCTTTTTTTTAATCCAAAAGGTCAATATGAAAGAAGTGAATGGGGCAGCAAATGAAGGAGAACTACTAATGTTTGATGTCTACGACTGTGATACAAGGTAAAAAATTCAGGCAACAGTCATTTTTGTTCGATTGTTTTCTTCCAAAATCAGTGACATCATTGAAGATCTTGGCAATTTGGAGATTTAATTGCAAAATATGTATTTGATACATTTTTAAGCAGTTTAATTTAGTGGCTGACACATCCAGAGTGCAAAATAAAATGTAAAAATAAGATTTGTCACTAAAATCAAACAATTTGATGAAACAGAGAAAAGGTTGTGGCCAAATTTTACCAGAAAATCACCCTGAAGTCTCTGAAAGCGTCCCCAACAACACACAAGGCTTAAAGAATAATAATTTTAATTGTCAGATTACCGTATTTTTCCCAGTATTAAACGTACCGACATATAAGACACACCCAATTTTAAATGAGGAAGATCTAGAAAAAAAAAGATTCTGAACCAAATACTGTAGTAAAATATTTTATATCAACTGTGTAAAAGTTAACAGCAGTCTAAGAACAATTATATGCCAAACATGTAACATGAACAGTCAGTAAACAGTAAAAGTAACAAAAAAGGCTGTAATGTTTTTATTCAAACCCCAATATTTCCTCTTCGTTTTTCCACGCAGTCATTGTCATCACTTTCTTCCTCACTGGTGTCAAATAAGATGTTGTCTTCTGTTCCATCTAAGGCATTACTAATGCCACACTTCTTAAATGATTTTATAACAATGTCCTCCATCACGGAGTCCTACGCGCTATGGTAGGATCGACGAGCAGAGATGGGCGATGACGTCAGCGCACACCGCCGGATGTATAAATATGGCCGACGACTCTGGAGCTAGGCCGAAGCCGCGCCCTCTCCTACGCCCTCCGCTCCGCAGCACTCTGCATTCGCCATATAAGACGCACCAACTTTTCCCCCTCACTTTTGGGGAAGAAAAAGTGCGTCTTATACGGCAAAAAATACGGTAAATTGTTTACACTTTATCTGTGTCATTATTTTGTAACTTGACAACCAAAGCCCAAATTTGGCTGGACACAAATAAACATACAATTTAAATAGCACAAGTTGCCACTAAGCAGCAGAGGACATAAATAGAAACATTTGCATGCATGTAACCTGCGTTTTCTGGTCTCTGAGGAATCAAAACTGCCACCAAAATCTCTTGTACGTGACTCAGATGTCTCTGCAGAAACCTGCATCAAACTGCAAAGAACCCTCCATTGGATTGTCCAGAAATGAGACAACTTGCAGCTAAGATGACTTCTGTGTCCATGACTCCTCAAGCCCTGTGTGAATTGCTTTCAATCCTCTGTGGATAAACAAGTCGTGGAAAGCCATGTGGAGTTGATGGGTGTGATTACAGCTGTAGCATACGCTGCAAGTGGGAAGAACTCAAAGTTTCTCTTGCTTTCTTTGTTATACAAAACATAAGAAGTGTTTGCCTTTCACTTTTCGAAAGAGAACACCTTATGCGTTTTTAAAGGGGGGGTATTGTGTTTTTCAGGCATATAGTGTCATTTTATAGCACACTCAAGTGACAATTTTACCTAAAGTTGGATTGTAATCGCTGTATTTGTAATTTGACTTGGCATCTTGGCTGCGTGTAACGGCCTGATATTCACCTGTCTCTTTAAGAGCCTCCTCCTTCTTTCCGCCCCACCCCCTTCAGTGCATCATAGTCCATGCGCGCTGCCACCGTTTGTTTTCATTTTCCAAGATCCGCTACATTTTCATCGTAAAAACATTAAACTCGTGTTTTTGCAAAAGGGCACCAGAAAGGTAATGTACAAGTCGTGCTGCGCAAGAATGGGGGACAGAGACGGAGCAACGCAAAAGGGCCGGGGTTTCGCAATACAGAGCGTTTTAGCACCCCCCAGTGTCTACCGCAGGAGATTCAAGATTACTCAAATGTGCATGAATGATTCAAAGTCACGATTCAGGAGCGTTTTTAATGAGGGACTGACATTATAACACAACATAAAGCTCAATAAAGTAGATTTTACATAATCTTGAGCTACAATATTGTGTTTTCAGAATAAGAAACATATTCAAAACAGAAATACTATGGAATTGAAAATAACATGTTGCTGCTTGCGGGACCTGTTAGTCCTCTGTAGGGAACTATGAATGTCTGAGAGTTTGTGACCTCCTAACAATCAAGGACTGGAAGCTGATGTTCCAATTTCAAAGCCCTTGCACTTGTTGTTTTCACCAAAGCCACAGGGGTGAAGTCCCCAAATAGCTGCTGTCAACAGCTGATTCTTCAGTAACTAAGCACAGCTCTCCAGAGCGGCTCCAGGTCTCCCAGCTGGGCACAGAGGGTCGAGTCCCCTGCCAAACAAGCCTTGTCTGTGGCCTGGCACAGGGCTCACATGATAAACACATCATGTTGGGTTGACCACACACGCTGAGATTCAGCCTGGCATTTTTACAGAAGTCTTTCAAGTAAAGCTTGATTTCCATAGGATATATTTTAGAAAGTATTTTCCTACATCACAAAAGCTATATATATATTATATACTATATACAAAACACCTTTAAAACATTCTTATGCCATGGCAAATCAACACATTGAAGCGAATTGGCATTTCTTGCATAATCAGACCCTCAGTACCCCATTTCACCACTGATAGTTGACTGTGGAATACTTAATAGTGAGATAAATTCTTCACTCCTGACAATGACCAATTCTTTCACAGAAGCAGTCTGGCGACACCAAACAAATCTATTCACTTTCTATGCTTATTGATAAGTGCCTCGTTCAACAGCATTCCTCTATCCAAAATTTATGTATATTTGCCATAGATCATCAGCTGGTTCAATCCAGAGTTAATATTGAGGGTAGTGCTGGGCAATATGGAAAAATCATATATCACGATATGGATTGTTTTATATCATGATAACGATATATATCACGATATACTACAATAGAGTGCGTTTTCAGTTATTCTCTGAAAAGTTTGACAAAAATATCATTGCATACTTTTTTTTGCAACTTTATTTTGAAGTGACATTTAACTGAACTGTCACAAATGAGAAAAACTACATTTTAGTGCAGCAATGTAAACGTATCAAATGACAACAGATGTGGTGGAGGTAGAGCTACAGTGGCCTTCACATTTTTTTAACCACATCATAGTTATTTAAATAGTATTATCACAATAAACTATTTAAAAAAAAAATAAAATAATGGACCACATTGCTGGGCCCGGCATGCGTTATATAAGCGAGGCAACTCGACATTACTGAAGTGCTTACGACTGGGCATAACGTATCTCGGGTCAAGCACTTTGACGAGGTCTCGGAAGCTACCCTTCTCAGCTGCATACACGGGGATCATGCCTTTACAACAGTAATGCAAGATGGCACATGTGATTTCTTTATGGCGCTGGGACATTTTTTCATACGGTGTGCATTTTATGAAAGACTCTTTAATTTTAGGCTGGCTATATTTTTTCGGGCTGTTTCACAACTTTCTTTACGTCGCATTTCTTCGATTCTCCAGTATTCTTTTTCGTGAACCTTCTTCAAGTGGTAAAAGAGGTTTGTTGTGTTAGCGTCGGGCGCGGAAACAGTTTTTTGGCATAATTTGCAGATGACTGTCTTCTGCTCTGTGTCGGAGCTCTTGAAACCAAAATGCAACCAAATCACTGACGTACCCCCACGTTTCGGTAAAAGTACTTATTGGGCTGCTGCCTGCGTAGCAGTTTCAATTTGTTGCGACTCCGGGCATTCATCTTCAACCTCTTGCGTCTCCATCTTTAAGCACTCACGAGTTAACTAGCGTAAAGCATGTCGCAACAACGTAAAGCGTCATGTCGCAAAATCACAAGATGGAGTTTCTTTGCGAAAAAGTTCATTTTTATTCTTGATTATCACTTATATATAAGATATTATCATACATTTGCCATAGCCTATTTAATGCAATTTTGTTTTAGTAATTGATAAAATTAGGTTAGAAACGATAGAAACGATAAAAGAGAAATAGGACGATAGACACTTTTCTATCGTCCCCACGATATGTATCGTCATATCGCCCAGCACTAATTGAGGGTCGACTGTTATTTTACAAATGTATTTGAAAAAAGTATGCAAAATATACAAGCAGGTACTGGGGTCATGGAAAAAAAACAAGGTGCAAAACCCTTACATAGTCCCATTTAGCATTGACATCGCTGAAAAACTGGCAAATCAAACTGGTTAATTACTATTTATATCGAAATATACGAGTTTGATCAATCCATTTACAAACAATCATCTCATGATTTGTCTACTTACATTTTTATCAAGTTATGACTATGATAAGAGTAGTTTCATCTTTGAATACTTCATAGTAAGATAAATCCTTAAATGGACTTGTATAACAAAGTACTTCTCTCTCAAATCTTTCTCGTGGGCTATTTGGATTACACATGTGGCCACGGTAGTTATTAATCTGGATTAAATTAACCTGTTTTCTTTTCTTATAGAAACAATATTTATTCACATCACTAGATAAAGGTGTCTTAAATCTGCCATTAAAAGACTTTTATTATCGTTACTTTATTTTTAAAAGGAGCAGCCACTTCATGTTTAAACAAAATAGTTTTAAAACTTTTAAGACCTGCTTGGTGACAAGAAACTAATCCATTCACGTTTCCATGGTATTGACAGTGCATCATTCAGCAACAGGCATCCATCCCAGGTTTGATATATGCTATATTAGGGTTGGGCGATTGATGATGTCCAATGTGAAACATGACAATGAACGACATCCTTGCCGGGTGGTGGGGTTTTATGAAAAGATGAAATGACCAACTTAGAAACAATAACAGATCCAATATTACCGAGAGCAATATTAGCGGTTATGCTAACCAATAAGCATTGCACAAAACACCTGAAACCCACTAATAATGCCAACCTAACACTATTAGAAAGATTGAACACAATTCAGACTAGATATTTAACATTTCTGAAATATATCAAAACTTTGTTCTTTAACTTTGTCATGCTAACAGCCCGAGAGTGCGTTAAGCAAAGCTTCTCAACGCTTCTCAACACTGAACTGCATGAAGGACAATCTACCTGTTGATGGTGAATTCAGTAGCTTGTGAAGACATTTACACAGAACTCTCCGATGCACTTTGGACTATTTATCAGCCCGTGTGGCGCAAAAAAAAAAACCCTCATAATTCTCCTTTTAACACCTTATAACACTCGCTGCCATTACACACTACATTGCCCATAATTCTAGAACTACAGGCCACCCTTCCTGTAACATCATACCAACAAAGCATTATGCAGACAGTGCATGACCGAACAGAAATACCAATAGCTTCGGAGGTGGAGGCCCGCAGCAATGGATTACGATGTAGGCTCAGAATCGATGTAATTGTCCATTGACCCCACCCTGTTCTATAATCATCGGGTTCAATCAGGTGTAATTATAGATGGTTGACTGTAATTTTACTCAGTAAACACCTTTTCAAGACTATGGTCTTGAACATAGATGTTCTCAAGACTATTCTTGCTCCCAATTTGAGTTCTAAACTACTTTAATGCCAAGCAATTTTCCAAAAACATTGAATCAAATCAGATTTGCAATTGGTTTTGTGGATCATTTTTAGAATGTCATTCAGCCTTGATAAATGCTCTCATAATGTTGATATAAAATGTTCCCTCTAGCTTCCCGCTGAATTTGTTTTTTGAAAATGTTTGCGTTTTTTAAATTACAGTGGTACCCCGAGATACGAATGCTTCAAGTTACGAAATGTTCGAGATACGAAACGTCTGACGGGGAAATTTTTTGCTTCGAGATACGAAGAAAAATTTGAGATACGAACATTTACAAGCGGTATTTTCTGCAAGCTGCGTTTCCACGTTCATGTGCTCCTATCTCCCAGTGCAAAAAGAGTCCGATGCCCTTCAAAACACTTCAACAACACAGTGAAATATTATTTATAGATTATTAATAATGTGCTATAACAAATGTTAGAGTCAAGGTGTCGTAAAAGAAATAATGTTTATAACGTGGAAAGTGCTGTTCTGTTGCGCAAGTTAGAGAAACCCCCGTGACGTGTTCTCAGAAGTGTCTCTCCATCTGTCTCCGCTCGTGCTTGAAACCGTGTTTGTGTTAGTAATTCATGAAATATCTTTTTCATACATGGAATAACTTTCATACGTAGTGCCGTAATGTTTTCTGCCATCCGTTCCACCTCCTCCGACACATCGTCTCACTCAAGGTAAAGTTTCACATTTGTGAACGTATTACGTATTTTGCTTGTGTTTTATTCTGTTTTATTATCATTTATAACATTAACACTGTGTAGATATAAGGATTGAAGAAACGTTACTTGATTTTTCTCTGGTTTTCCTTTTTTTTAATCTACTTATACTGTTGTTTCTGAGAGCCGTATAACGGATTAGGGGTTTTACACGTAGAACTTGCTTTGAGATATGAATTGTTCGAGATCCAACGGTCACCCTGGAATGCATTAATTTCATAACTTGGGGCACTGTACAATTAAACTATTAAATCACTGTAAACTAACGCGCCATATTGCCAGGTCTATTACAAAACATGTGGAGAAGAAAGATGTACAATTACAGCTTCAATCCTGACCAATTTGCATGTATCACTAATTATCACTTTAAGTGATGTGTCCCCAAGCCCCACCTAAGAATTCAGTGCTCATTAAAAATATCTGCTCCCACTATCCCACTATAAATTATAATGCAATAATAAAACAGCTGCAGTGGGTGGGGGGGGGGACAATTCACTCTCGTTTTGTTCAGCAACTGTGATTTCACTAAAAGGTTATGACATTTTAATGAAAGTTATGAGTTCAATATAACAAAAGAAACACAGTTATTTTTACAAAACAAAAAAAGTTGAATTTGGATCAATTTCCGCTGTCTCTTTGAAACCATTTACATTTAGTCAGAGATAAAACAAAGTTATTGTTAGTAACTCAGCATTCAATCTCTTAGGAATTCTATTCAGCTCAATATTTGTATTAAAACTGGTCTTGAGCAACATAAACACCCTCCGCTAACATCACCTAATATAGACGAAGAGGAAAGCAATCTCGCAGACAGCTTATGAAATCATAAAAAGCTTAGGAATAAAGTAAAGCCAGATTCAGCTCAGTGGTTTAGTAAACAACCGCAGTATTGCTTATCAGTAGCTGCTCATCCTCTACTCTTCTCACCACTGGCACCTGGTTGTTATCCAGGCAGGAGATCTTGCTCATTTACAACCAAACCAATTAATTACACTGTCAGGAAAAGACGGCAATCTCAACACCTTTTGCTGTTGAACGCTGCTAGGCGACTAATGCAAGACAGCAAACACAGCAAAACAAATATACTCAACATTAATCAAAAAACAAACTATAATCCATCAAGAATGTAAGAGATGAATGGATGGAATGTTACCATTTGCACATTTTCAGAAACTTTCTTTCTTTCTGCTGCTGATGGAGTACAGTGGTGTGAAAAACTATTTGCCCCCTTCCTGACTTTTTATTCTTTTGCATGTTTGTCACACAAAATGTTTCTGATCATCGAACACATTTTAATATTAGTCAAAGACAACACAAGTAAATACAAAATGCAGTTTTTACATGAATGTTTTTATTATTTAGGGAGAAAAAAAAATCCAAACCCACATAGCCCTGTGTGAAAAAGTAATTGCCCCTGCACCTAATAACTGGTTGTGCCACCCTTAGCAGCAATAACTGCAATCAAACGTATATTTGCAACAACTATAACTTGCAACAAGACTTTTACAGCGCTCTGGAGGAAATTTGGCCCACTCATCTTTGCAGAATTGTTGTAATTCAACTGTGAGGGTTTTCTAGCATGAACCGCCTTCTTAAGGTCATGCCACAGCATCTCAATGGGATTCAGGTCAGGACTCCTTCAGGATTTTTTGGTAGACAGTAGAATTCATGCTTCCATCTATCACAGCAAGCCTTCCAGGTCCTGAAGCAGCAAAACAACCCCAGACCATCACACTACCACCACTATATTTTACTGTTGGTATGATGTTCTTTTTATGAAATGCTGTGTTACTTTTACGCCAGATGTAACGGGACACGCACCTTCCAAAAAGGTCAACTTTTGTCTCGTCAGTCCACAAGATATTTTCCCAAAAGTCTTGGCAGTCATCAAGATGTTCTTTTTAGACGAGCCTTAATGTTCTTTTTGCTTAATAGTGGTTTGCGTGTTGGAACTCTGCCATGCAGGCCATTTTTGCCCAGTCTCTTTTTTTATGGTGGAGTCGTGAACACTGACTTTAGTTGAGGTAAGTGAGGCCTGCAGTTCTTTGGATGTTGCCCTGGGATCTTTTGTGACCTCTCGGATGAGTCGTCTCTGTGCTCTTGGGGTAATTTTGGGCGGCCGGCCACTCCTGGGAAGGTTCACCACTGTTCCATGTTTTTGCCATTTGTGGATAATGGCTCTCACTGTGGTTCGCTGGAGTCCCAAAGCTTTAGAAATGGCTTTATAACCTTTACCAGACTGATAGATCTCAATTACTTTTGTTCTCATTTCTTACTGAATTTCTTTGGATCTTGGCATGATGTTTAGCTTTTGGTCTACTTCTCTGTGTCAGGTAGCTTCTGTTTCAGTGATTTCTTGATTGAAACAGGTGTGGCAGTAATCAGGCCTGGGGGTGGCTACAGAAATTGAACTCAGATGTGATAAACCACAGAGAAGTTATTTTTTAACAAGGGGGGCAATCACTTTTTCCACACAGGACTATGTGGGTTTGGATTTTTTTTCTCACTAAATAATAAAAACATTCATTTAAAAACTGCATTTTGTGTTTACTTGTGTTATCTTTGACTAATATTAAAATGTGTTCGATGATCAGAAACATTTTGTGTGACAAACATGCAAAAGAATAAAAAGTCAGGAAGGGGGCAAATAGTTTTTCACACCACTGTATATTTGAAGAGAGGCGCAAAAGTAATAGCCTATAATAATGTTTTATTATTTGATGAATAAAGCTGTTAAATGTTGAACAAAAATGTATTTATCTTCAACAAAACCAGCAACTGTGTAAACCGGTATATCGCCGGTTACATTTTATATTTAAGTTTAATTGTAGAATGAAACTGCCACATCATCTGTAAAAAAAGCCTTCTAAAATTCTGTCAACTTCTAGACCTTTTGCACTCACTGAAAATCCTGTTTCAATCCAGTGGAATATATAATATAACAAAAGTGAGCCTGCCGCAAAACCAATTCAGTATTGTCTTAAGGCAGAAGGGTCTTTTTTCACACTTTCATCACTCTCCAGCCTCTATTCATTGTTCAAACAGAGACCCCCATCAGACAGCAACCTCCCAGCCCCTCAATTATATCCACAAAAGTCCCGGCAACCCATCACAGAACCCTGGAGGACATCTGGTACTCTGAGGAGCAGAAA
This sequence comes from Danionella cerebrum, assembly GCA_007224835.1. Taxonomy (NCBI): domain Eukaryota; kingdom Metazoa; phylum Chordata; class Actinopteri; order Cypriniformes; family Danionidae; genus Danionella; species Danionella cerebrum. Next base: position 113,086 of record SRMA01026188.1, on the reverse strand, counting down.
AGAGACTGGAGGGAAGAGCGTGACAGGGAAGCTGCTGAGAGGGACGACACATTTCCGCTTGTCTACACTGACTACGAAAGACAAGTGGTGCTCTCTCAACAAATTTCAGCCTGCCTGTGCTGTCCCCTTTTGAGATAAAGAAGAAAATGTATAGCCACAGACACTGCGTAGGGCTAGCAGCATAGAAATCATCATAGAATGTTTCCTGCAGCGCTTTAGCAGCATTCTAAACTCACAAACCTATCTTTCAGCCATATAAGTTCTGCAAATAAATGGTCACATGACCCAGCTATCACAGGGCTTGAGCACCTCAGCCACCATCACCCTTCTGACAATTTGTTGCATTATGACCAATCATACATTAGAGATGTATTCAAGCAAGAACTGTTCAAATTGAAGAAAAGGCGGGAAAATTTAACGATGAAAACCAGAAGGAAGTTGTCAATCATGTGTAACTGGAACCCTAGTTTGCTATGTAGATGTGTTCAGATATAGATTCTTGACACAATTAGAAAATTTGGTCCCGATCAGACAATGTATGGCAGTTATAACAACATCCTTCTTTTTGGCGAAACACCAAAAATCTGACGACCCCCAAACACAAACTGTTCTAAAAGCTTCACAATTGAACATGCCAAAGGCCTTTAGATGAGATTGTAATAGTTTGACGGTAATCACATGAAATCTGTGATTATCTTGTAAATTAAAAATAACCGACTTAATATAACTGAAAATAACCTGTCCATGGTGAACCCCGCCTCTTGCCCAATGTGTGCTGGAGACCTCGGTGACCCCAAAAAGGGAATAAGCGTGTCGGAAAATGAATGAATGAATTACTGTCAGTTTTGGAAACTCACTCCATTTTTTTGTAGATCTTGCTCCCTTACAGAAGTGTTTCAAGTTTCGAGCGTGTCCTTCAAACAAAGTCTTAAATAGCAGTATAAAGCAGCATAAAATTGGATACATCAGGTCACTAGGTGGCACTATAACTAATAAGACTGATCGAGTTTGGAGATGAACAGATAAAATTTCTAGTTGGAGTTTGTGCAAAGTTTTTACTTTTTTTGTAAAATTGCTCTATTTTGTAAAGTTTGCAAATTTTGGATATGTAATCCATAAAACTTATTTTTAAGACTTGGTGCCATACACACGTGTGCCAAATTTCATTCACCTAAGATAAACTGTTCGCACACGATGAGCTAAGCTTAAGTGGCACTATAGACCCATTTTGCACCACCCACTTTTCGAACCATAATTAGATGCAAATTTTCACTATTTATGAGTTTTCGAGCATTTTTAGAAAGTCATGAAACGATAATACTCTGAGCATTGACATTATGCAATAATTGACAATAATAATAAATGTTTCAAAAAGACTGCTCACACCTCAAGTAAAAAAAAACATATCTGTGATGCATATGAATTGAGTTTGATTGATTAATGTATTCAATGAATAAAACATTTGCTAATACAAGAACATATTTGATTTAGGAACTATCCTCTGAAGCTTGAAAGCTCCTTTAAAACTCGTCATTTACATAAAAGACAGTAGATTTATTCATCAGAATCTGGTCCTTGTTGAATAATCTGTAGAATTAGCTCCCATGGTTGAAACAAAAAGGTTTGTTATTAAGAGACCACCCAGAAATCAACCCTTAACCCCAACCGGCTCTACACTGTAAAATGTGTTTGCCCTATGTTGTATGCAAACAGATGAGGAAATGCGGTACGAAAAAAAGTTTTGAGGTCATTTTCCAAATGCACCTGATAGTGAGGAAAGATCAGACATGAAACAAAGCATAAAGCTGCTCTTATCGCACTAAAGATTGCTTACAATTGCTTTTCCGTGTAGTTGCATAAGCCTCTGTGCCCACTGGCTTTTTGTAAGACCAGTTTTGTTAACTGAAAGAGTTCATCTTTTATATATTCTACGCTTATATTCTCGAAGAGTTTTCACAAAGCATTCTTTCCAGCCTGAAGCCATTTAAATGATACAGACTGTTATTTCTCCCCTGTTCTGGATGATTATGATCTGAGCCTCATGCTGTATTAACAGAGATGCTATGCAGTCAGTTGGGAATATGAACTGTCAGACTAATGGCTTCGATTCCAGACGGGTGGACAGGGTGAAGCTTCAGTAAATATACTGCCACAAAACGGTCGGTACGAGAATGTCAATAATTTCAACCATGCGTGCCGTTGTGGAGAGGGATTTCAGCAACAGGAAGTGGGAGAATACAGCGAACTCTCATGCTTTAGTGTGTTTTATACTACAGTAGATCATTTATTTTGCCAGACTAAAAATCCTATGATCTAAAAATATTATGGAGTTTTTCCATTGCAAAATACAGAGTGGTTTGGTATGGCTCTCTTGCTCTACCATTGTTGTTTCATCAAAAACAAAGTCACGGTAGTTTCAAGCCACCTCCACCATTATCATAAATGTTTTTCAAAAGTATTTTTGATAAACTGAAGCTGGCAAACACAGGGTCCTGTTTTGTACTGTTCCAATTCTATTTTCAAAATCAATAGCCATGATTCAATCCAAAGATGCAAATTAAATTTAAAATGGAATAGTGCATAGAATATTTGCAAATAAAACAATGGAAGTGGCCTTTTTTCGTATAAAATAACCTGCGTCTTAAAAAACGTAGATGAAAGGCAAAGTGCTCAGTCATGTAATTGTGCTTTTGGAGATGGAAGACTGCTCTTTTGGATGGTTCTAACAGAAAAACGCATTGTCATCGCATTACACTGGGATTTATTCAGTAAATGGATTTCCATCGTTGTTTATTAATTTTTTCTTTAACGGATAAAAAGTTTATGCTGCCGTTTCCATCTAGGGTTTTTTTACACGCTATTCCAAAATGGCCTCAAAAGTAGGTGGATGGAAACACAGCTAATGATCTGCGTGTCTTTATAAAGATGTTAAAATTACATTAAGTCTGGCCAGTCAGAAAACACCATTTCAGTTTGATTTATCCCAGAACCTCGCCAAAATGGGCACAAAAAAAAACTTTCATTGCATATATGAAATGGAAAAGAACCATATTCCATGTCTAGCCACTTGAGGTTGCCTTCCTAAACCAAACAATAACCATGTTTAATGTAACCAGGAGCATCAGGTATAAAATATGGTTTCACAAATCTTCACATCTTTTAAGAAAACAACTAATTTAAAATGCCGAATTGTAAAAAATCTTACAGAGTGTAGTAATCTCATGTAAAAATTAATGTTGCAAGATATGTGCATGAATACAAATTATATACAAAGAAACATGGGCAAAATCTATAGTAATATGGACAAATAATTGTAATTTCAGAATAAAATCAGCTGTTTATTAACATCAAAACTGGAATGCAAAGTCAGTACAAGTTAATATTGATATAGTTTGTTGTGCATATTAAAATGAAGCAGGTACAAACTTTGTTTACAAATGATCAGCGTTTCTTCTTGTGGATTTAATAGAAAAGTGTGAGATTCTGGAGAATTAAAGTTGGGCTTTCAAACTCATGCAAGTTTTCAGCTCAAAAATGCTTGAATGTTATTGGAGCAGTGTTGTGGCTGGAACTCTTGATTTTAACCTCCGTTATCAGTCGTTTCCTTGAGTAAATCCCAGACTGAGGCTATTCTATGAGCAGCAGGGAGATCCGATGCTTACAGCTGTGGCAGAGGGGATTATTTTGGGTCTCTTCCATCAAGCTTGCGGTCATCTTTCCAAAGTGAATGACATTGATTTTGTTTAAACACAGGAATTTGAATTACTTGATAACAGTGATTTGCCACGCAGCTTTACTTATAATACTTCTATTGAGCCTTTCTATCCCATTGGCCTGATATGCACTTTGAACTCTGCAAACTCTATACCAAATAATAGATAACATGATGATTTTTGAGCAGAATAGAATAAATAAATAATGATATTGAGAGAATGGGTGCTAAACCTTTGCCATTTATTGAATCATTTGCAACTAAGGTCACTTAAGAAGAAACCACTGCATTTTAAGTAGTTACGAATCCTCATGATATCTAATTTTATTATACAAACATGCAGCCAAAAATATAGAAAGTGAGAACACTTAGTTCAAACATTGTTCAATGCATTATTGTTCCAACTACTAGTAACTGGAGAGGTTTAAGAGAGTACAACACCTGAGGACATGGCAATCTGTGATTTACAATATTTTTATAGTCCTGGTAAATTCACTTTAGCCTCCACATGAATTTCAGCTAATGATGAAATCAAATCCAAAATGTGGAACATTAAATGTAGATTTTAGGATTGTCTCTTATAAATGGATCACATGCAACTAGAAAAATAATCTATAGCTGGAGCTGAACTCTTCAGTATCGATCCAAAGACGAGTTTGAAGTTGTGTGTAAAGGTCTTTTGTTGTAGAGATAAGGCTTAAAGTAACTAATGTCACAAGGCTGCCAAGCACAGGCGGCTTTACAAAGAGAACCCTGTCGACTCTTTCTTAGTGGAAAGACAGGACATCATACATCACTTCCAAGGGAAAGCTCACCTGAAGGTTCCTGACAGTAAACCCCTAGGGTATTCAGAGTGATGCGCTTGGCAAGCCCACCGAGAAGAAGCCCTCGGGGTATTTCAGTGCACCATCATCTGAAATATATGTTTTCCCAGTAAACAGCCTGTCCGAGACAATCTCAAGCTTTGGAACACAGAATTTATGGACATGGATGTGAACCTCATGGTCATGAACAGAGAAAAATGCTTTCATTGTTTTCAACTTCAGCAAAGTTTAGGTGGAAAACTTTTAAAGAGAATGACGATGTTTCATTCAGTGTCATTAAAGGAAACCAAAACCTTTCTTGTTTCTTAATCTATTATATATCCAATAGAAAGACATTTTCAATATTTTGTTCCAAACATGCTTTGTCAAAAGAGAATTGAAGTGATAGTTTTCAAAAGCGAGAACTTGACAGCATGGGAATGAAAACAACACACTTTGGGGTGTTTTTATGAAAAAGGGACAACTGCAGTTTTAGGAAATGATTGATGGAGCCATGTATAGGTGAGATTTGGAGCAACAACCTCCATTGACCCCAAACACACAGTCAGGGGAACTAAAAAGTACCTCCATAAGAAGCATGCCATGGTCTTGGAGTGCTTAGGAAAGTTTCCAGACCGGAACCCTGTAGATAAATCTGGAGAAATCAGAAACTCAAATTTGCTAAGAGATAGTCCCTAAAACCTAGAAGATCAGCAAAAGCCCTGTTCAGATGTGTGCACTAAAATCCTTGCACTTACAATTGCACCCACGATACATAAAACACCAGGCAGTTCATCACATACCTGCTCCACTGTCATTTTAATCATGAATAATCATTGGAAAACTTTGAAAACAAATGACATATTGGTTAGCTTGTCTTGAGAAAAGTCATTAATGTGTTCAGTTTGAAGCCTAATGGCTCTGGGTGTCAATCACTTTGCTTTTAAGTGAAAAAGTTGCCAGGAAAACTGAAAAAGAAATGGCCGGACAGGTTTTGAATGACAAAAGCTTGAGCTAACACTGAGAGAAATGTAAAAGTTTTTTCTTTAAGGATCATGTTTGATGTTGAAGGTCTTCGAGATATCCATGAGCAGCATACAGAGCATCTTATTTTCAAGACTAATACCCTGCTAAAAGCCTACGGTCTGGGGTTGTTAGCGGGTGAGTGTGGAGGTTAGAAGGACTCGACCTGTGGTGGTATTCACAGCTCTCTGATCTGACTCATTTATCTGACAGCCGAAGCTGAGGCACTCAATGCTGTAGTGTTTTCTTGGCTCAAGTACAGCAGATGTCAACCAGGCAGTTCCATGTCAAATGGTTGGGACGCCTTTAATTTTCAATGCCAGCCATGCTGAAACCTGACCCCTGACATTGCAAAGTCCTCAGACCAAGTCGACATTCCAACTTAGACGTTGCGTTACAAGCAATGGGGCTTTTCAGAGATAATGTATACAATGCAGAAAACGATATCTGGTATAGCTTCATTACCTGTGAAGCGCTTATGATGCAAAAATCTAAAATCTGTTCCCAGATTTGTTTGTGTGATGTCACACATCAAGTTCCCACCCATGACTCCATTCAGATCAGTCCGTTATTTTTGCTGCGGTAGCATAATCCTGTGAAGAGATGTTGTTTTTTGTGGGTGTATATGTGTTAACACAACATTGTTTACTCACAGCAGCTCTGTGAGGACATCGTGGACCATCTGTAGGAGAAATTTAAATCGCTAAGATTATACAATGATTCAATTTGAATGGAGGTATTTTTCAGGAGGATTGTCCAGGAGGTTGTTGATTTTAACAAATGAAATATCTTTAACAATAACGGCCACTTGTGAGAGATGGGCATCTAATGTTCATATTAAATCCTCTTTTTATGGTCCCAAAAAGAAATATTTTTTTTTCATCTGGTACAACTGCCTGAGAATGAGAACAAAACAAACTTTTGGGTGGGTTCTTTCAAACCTTTCAAACTGAAGTGTAATGAATCTAGCTTGATCGATTTTTAATACAATAATCTGTACGTTTCTAAAACAAATACAATATGTACAAGCATAGCTTCAAGTCTTCATTCACATTTTAATTTTCACTCATATTCAAAATTTTGGCATGCGTAGAAGCTGCAACATCTGTTCACAAAAGTGTGTGTGTATAAAGTCAGATCCAGGAGCAGGCGGATACGAGTGTGACTGGTTTTATTAACATTAAGAGTGGATTATTGGGGAAAAATATGATTATTACAAAACCAGTATACCAGCTTTGTAATGGCATTTACATAAAACTCTAGGGTTGCAAGATTTCTTACATGCAATGACCTCACAACCCAAACATCAGAGTATTGTGGCAAACTGTAGGTTGCAGGTGTAGATCATTATTTTAACTGCCGTCTTTTTTGTTGTTTATTTATTGTGATGATTATGCATCAACTGTGTGATTCTATGGCACCATGACAGATAATAAAGCATTGGAGTGAACGAAAAACTACGCCCCTTATCTAGAGTGTTTGCTTTCCATTTTTCAATCATATTTTCAAGGAGAAAGTTCAGAATTTAAATGATTCTGCCAAATATATTTTCAATGAAAATAGACATAACTCGTCTGATGTAACATGAAATCACCCACAGTCGGTGTGATGATACCTGACGTCACATGCAGTTTCGCATGGCCAGTGGTTAATACAAAACAGTGGATGTCAGTCCCTACAGAAACTCGTGATGTTGCTCGCTTGACCGACACTTCTCTACAGCAAAACATGACAGAAGCATGTCCGTGCAAGAGCCGAAGCTGTTGCTCACAAATCCATCGCAAGCAGCGAAAGCAACAAGGTAAACAAAAAAACTTCATAATGTTTGTAAAACTAGGTCTGTGGTGGTTTGCTTTTGTCAGTTGTCGGGCAGTACTTGCGTGGGCAAAGGTGATAGTGCTAGCGCGTTTGAGAGGGGCAGTTAATAAAACTATTTTTCATGCTTACACACGGTAGTTTCATCAATCATTTATTCCAGTGTTTCTCCTACATAGACGTAGCCGTGGTGTCGCAGCAACAAAATGATAAAAGTCTAAATATTTTACGGGGAAAACATGTTTGTGAAACAGGTAATGCAATGTTGTCAAAAAAACGCAACTTTTCAAAAAGCTGCCGCAAAATCTGGCATTTTAGGCCGCAACAATCACAAAAAAAATCCTGTGAAATCCTGGAGGGACTGGGATGTGAGTCGTGAGACATTCAAAGTAGAGGAAAATGAGTGCCAAAAGCATCCAAAGACTAAATTGCAAGTAAAGGGCTCTACACCTATCCGAATATTCCATCCAAAGTTTTGTGCAAGAACACAACTGCATAGAAAACCAAGGGCACAAAAAATCACACATCTCACCTAACGAGTGGTACCAACTAAAAATAATTTAGCTCTGCTTTGAATTGTTTTTTTGCAAGGAGAATGATCAATGAAAGGGGTTTTTTTTGGTAACACGAGTAGCACGGCAAAGCAAATGTCAATTCATACAACATGTGATTGGTCGGTTTGGTAGCAGAGCGTTTCTGGAGTAACGTCATACATTTCTGAGGTCGCTGCCACACACCAACAAAACAACACCAACACAGACTAAATCACTGACTGATTATTCAAGGATGGGCAGAAATAAAACCATTTGTATGACTGTTCTTAGCAAGCAGCTACACAGGCACAAACTAAAAAGTCCACAAAGGAAACCACTACTCACTAGGATTTGTGATATCAAAGGTGGGTTGCACACCGGAGACTACATCATTTATTGTAGGTTGGCTACACAAAGAAGTTAAAATCTAGCTTAAAAGTAGCCAAAAAGTTTGACTGAATGCATAAAATAATCCAAAGTGGGTTTTTTTACTTGTTCTTTATGAGATGCATTTAAGTATTGAACCTGAATGATTATTTCACTAGCCATGAACAGGGTGAACATGCAAAAACACTTCCTGAGGTTTGATTGAGATCCCCCAGACAAAGTGGTGCATAGATTTTACAAATCTGATCATCTTTACAAGAACATAGATATTTCTCATTTAATCCATTCTCAAAGAATTAACCTACTTCTTCTGACTCTCTTTTCCACAGAAAAAGACCATATGTGTCAGTGCCTTTCAAAACAATTTATAAGCTATTAAGGCATGGTCATTATACAGCTCCTCAGACACTAATGTAATAAACAACTCCACATTGATCTTGCATTCATATTCTTTGTCACCTAAAATAAGGCCTTCAGGCAAACAGTTTTTAATCTGGTGTGTCAAAGCCATAAAATCAGCATGAGGCATTATGGGGCATTTTTATGTCATGACGCATTAAACATTGGCAGTAAACGTAAATGGCTACATTGTGTTGTGCATATGTCTTAACTACACAAAGCTCTCAAAAACAAACAGCAACAATACATTTTGTACACTGCACTGATTAATTCCATTAACATACTTGAGAATGGCTTCCCAACCCAAGAGAGAGCAAAACAGTGAGAAAACCATTAGAAGAGAAGACCCTGAGTTAAGGCACTTGACAGTACAATTAACAGAATCAAAGTGCGGTGAGTAAAGCTAATCATGAGTGAAGTGCCTGTCCCTCGACAGTCCACAGTCAAACTAACTGGCTGAGGTGCAAGAGAAGTTGCATAGCGGACATTCCACTGAAAAACCAACAAGCCTCTGTGGAAAAACAGGGGTTGGCACCGTATCCAAATACAGCACAGAATCCGTTAGCCATAGCTCAAAGAAATAGAAAACCAACATGCTGCAAATGCATTAAGCAGCTCACCTCTTCTCAGTACTGCTCCAAGGGCAGGGGATAAGGGCTATGAGTTCCATGCTTGCATTCAGCCTCATTCTGCTCCTACTCTGACCTTCTTGAGGAGTAATACAGGTTCTTTCATAACCTCAGGTTTTATCTGCTCAAAGCAAACCTACTACTGCTGGCAACAATGAGATGCTAAAGTGAACAATCAATTTCAGACTGGTACCACTAAAGGAATTCTGGAAATGTCCCACTGACTTAACATGGGGTAAACTCACAACACTTGTGGAGGTTATCGGTCTGTGATAGAACATACGAAACACCAAGCTCTAGGAGGAGTTACATTTTCACCTTTGTTTTACAATTGCTAAGAAAATATATTCAAGAAAAATGGTCATAAAGAAATGATGCTTTGTTAAAACTGTTTACCCTAGCAACTAACATAGGTTTTGGCTTATATATCTTTTGGTGACATCATGGTATGTTACCAACCCCTCATCGGCAACCAGACTGTTTACAATATCAACCAATTCACCCAATCTCAGCTTAGAAAAGTCATAGAGACATTGGGGTTGGTTTATTTTACTCCTTTAAAAATAGTTGCAAACATAAACCTCAAAGTTTGTGTACATAATTCAACCATCTAGTTACAGTTAACCCTTCATATCTTCTTCATAATCTTCCTACTTCTGGCAGTACTGTGTTCCACTTTGTTGGTCTCTTTAAACCTCTTGATAATGCTTGATGAGCATCTTCATGAGCATCAACATTTGGGTGTAAACTAATCCGTTCAGTCTGTCCCGTGACCACATTAAACCTTATTTTACTGTGTGGCAAAATGTTAATGCATTCTAGAGTGCAGCCCAAATCCTTTACTAGGTTCACTGTGCAAAGTAGGTTAATAGTGTTTTCCTCTAAAGCCAATAATATTGATTGTTTTTTGATCATTGAAGCAACTACAAAAAATGTGCAAAAACATCCCCTTGCTCTTTTAAACAATTGAGAAATATTGTAGATTAAAAAAATGCAATTTCCCATAATGCTGTCTTCAACTGTGTACCACCACTACTATCTATTACTTGCAAACACCACTGGAATGTAACCACGTGAACTCCGAACACAGAAACAGTAACTTGGCATTGGTATAGTCTTTTTTAAAACAGTAGTCACTTGCCATTGATGTGTCAATATGTAGACAAAGTAAGAAATCAAATAGTAGGTCTTGCGGTGAGTTAAACAGCCTAAAAAGGGGTAGGAGACTAATAGCTAACATAATAAAGAAATGGTATGTCGGAACGCGTGGTTTACTTTATTCCTCTCCTCATCGTTAGCTCTGATTAAGATCACAGGTGACAGCTTGTCAGAGAGCCGCTTCACGTTAAATGAAACGTGCATACAAACCTTCACAAACTCCGACCTCGTACTGCGTGATGGAGCCGCCGTTCAACGGTGGTCTTATCACGCAGCGGAGCCCGCGGTCGCAGGTCCCGTAGAGCCCATACACGCCGCCGCAGCTCTCGTTCTTCTGCTTGGCACACACGGAGCAGCAGCCGCAGATGCCCAGCACCTCCGATCCCGTGCAAGGCTTGGGCTCCTCGCATTTCGATTTGTCACAGGGCAAGCAAATGAGCGCCCGACTGTTCCTTGCGATCAGCACCACAAGTTGCAAAATCAGCACGCATTTCATGTGAAGATACATCCTGGAGGAGGCCATGGAGAAAAAGTGAAAGATACAGATATCCGACCCACCCCCTGTCCCCCAAAACTACGCGATGGGGAAAGGGATCCTCCAACCAAACCGACAACTACACGCGCAAGAAAGGTTCGCGTTTTCTTGTCGAACAAAAATGCAGCGACGTTCCTGCTAGTAAACTTTAGTTGATGAAGGCCACCAAAAAGGCATCCCCTTGAAGCGCACGACACCCGGAGAACTATCCCACACCGTGGAACCAGTGCATGGCTCGTGCGTCACGGTTTCGGCACTGTTCCGTCCAGTTTGTTTTCGCGGAGGAAAACTTTCCCCACGCGCCTCTTCCTCGGAAGTCTTTCGTTCGTTCTCGTAGAAACCCGAAGCACGTTGTTACTCGGTGGTTGTTCCCTGTTCGAAGGAAATGCGCTCCCGTTGTTGTTTTTTTTCCCCTGACCAGCGGAGATTCATTCAGCTGTGTGAATAATCGTTTCCAGCTCTCGCGTCCGTCTCATGTCTACCGCTCGCGCTCAGCTCAGTCCCTCACCGTGACCTCATAACGGAACCACTCCCATCTCGCATTACTTCGCTCCATTGGAGAGTTGGTTCGTTCGCTCTTACCAGATTTGAGACACAGGAAATGCTGGTAACACGACACGCTCGAGCGCAAGAGACTGCGAGATATGTTCCCGCTTCTGAAGGTGCATGTGTGGAATGTGGGGCCCGCATAATTCCGAAAGAATCTGCAGTTAGTGCCCCTGCACCTTTAGCACGCTTCTGTGAAAGCGCTTGTTATGTCTCGTTTTTTTCACCTAGATTGTTCCCCAACATCTAAGATTTATTCATACTGTAAGAATGCAGTAGCAAACAGCCCAAATGCGAAGGTCAAACTGATTTAAATGGAGACCGACCCAAAATAGCAGCTCTTTGTGTTGTTATCAGGAAACATAATCTAGGTTTAAAAATGTTTTATGGTCTTATTGTAAATCTTGCACCAGCCCCTCAGAGAAATGTGAACTCACTGACTCTGAGCACTGCTTTTGAAAGCCTGAAAGCTGAGCAGGTGATTCAACACAAAAGAGTCCAAAGAACTCCACACAAAAATAATTATTGTGTATCTTCCGTCTGTCACAAAATAGACCAGGGTGTATTTCGTGCTGCGTATTTTTCCACACTCGTGCATCCATTTCTCCAGTTATAAAAGCATTTTAAAGAGAACTCATTCATCTATAGGAGAACTCATTCATTCATCTTTTTACCCGCTTATTCCCTTTCAGGGTCACAGGTGTCACATATCAAGGGACTGTACACAAGAGACAAAATTTCATTCATTCATTCATTTTCCAACCCAATTATTCCCTTTCGGGGTCACAAAGATTCTGCCGGCGCCTATCTCCAGTGCACATTGGGCAATAAACAGGTCGCCAGTCTATCGGAGGGCAACATTCACTCACACAAGGGGAATTTAGAAACCAGAGTACCCATAGGAAACCCACGCAAGCACAGGAGAACATACAAACTCCTTTCAGGAAGCTCACCAGTGAACCGAAAACCTTCTATTTGGAAGGCCACAGTGCTACCCACTGCGCCACCGTGTTGTCCGCTGATGGAGTATGTACAGTGTCAATTAGCACACTGGAGTAGGTACCCGGTATTTAAGTTAAATAAAGTTGAGTCTAGGCTGAGACACAGAGCTCTTATGGGTACAGTGGTAACATGTGGAGCAGGTCTTGGAGTCTTTCCCCATCCTCGCTACAAGGAGGCCCACAAAAAGTTCAAACAACAGCTCTCGAAGGAGGTGAGGGCTCGGGTCAAGGAGGAACGGATTAGCAGAATGGTGGGCGAACAGCAGCAGGGAGTAGATCACGGAGGTAAACAAAGATCACATGGATAAGTTTTTCAGGATACCACATGGAATGGAGATTGCAGAGAGGTATAAGGTGTGAACAATAGACCAGATAAGGAAGGAGATACGTATATAAAGAAAGTGAGGTAGGCACTAGGACTCTGGTGATTAGATGTGTGGGGGATTGATTTTGAGAAGCTGTTCTGGAGATTGTTTCAGATGGGAGTGGATGTCTTCAGGTGTTTCAGGGGTTGTGGAACCAAGTTAATCTCTCCCAGAGACTAGATTTCATCATCAGTACTTTAGAGAAGATTTCAGTTGTAGCCATTTGTTTGTTGTGATGCACTTAAACATTTAGAAACATATCAATGTTATTTTTAAATTAAATTTGCCTCACTTTATTGAGTGTGACAGAATTTTTTGAGAGTGGTTCACTTTGTGCATCATGTACAGTTTACCAGTAAGCCGCCAGTGATTGCAAGTGTCCTCCAACTTTAAGAATATTTTTTAAAACAATTCCATGATATTTGCCCATTAAAAATGAGAAAAAATGCTTAATTTAAATCAGAATTGAGTAACCCGAAAAGGTATTAACACACTTTTTCCGACCATTTCACAGAAGTTTTTTCAGTGCTATCAAATCTCATATTCCTGAGGATGGTGAGTGATACATGTGGCCTCTCTTCTTGCCTGCAGAAACAATTTATAGAGCAATCTCTGAAGAAATCAGATATCTTTGGATTATATTTGCTGCTCTTTCATCTCTGCTCTTCTTACTGCAACACTGGTCTGGCTTTGGGTTACAGCCAATTAACATTAGCCTCCATGCAAGCTAGCTATGATCAGAGGCTGGGTTTGGCATTTACTGTAGTAGTTTGAGGTTGTTCTCTTTGGTAAATCGATAAGATAGCAGCCACAATGCCTAAGCTAATTCTATTCACCATGCAGGACATGTGGATCCCCAGAGAGGCTCAAATCTAAGACTTGCAAGCACCTTTTGATGCTGGGATGCAGTTTTATCAGTCAATAAACCACAGTCTTGGCCACCTTCAAATTAATGTTTTTATTTTTTCTCCTTTTCACATCAAACTTGATGTTTATGGATTTAAGGTGTTTTTTTGCCAATCCACATTGGTATTTCAGGGAGTATGAGAGTCCTGTGAATAAAAGGACTGCATGAAAGAGAAAGGAAACAACTACTTTGAGGAAAACATCTAGAACTCTGCAGCTTCACTAGATTTTGTGGAACCCATGAGATTCCAGGAGTCACTCCTCTCTTTATCTCCCTCCACTGGCTCAGCATTGCATCTGCTCTTAATATCAGAGAACAGATTCTTGCTTACGCCACAGTCACAAGATCCACACCCTTGACCTTCACCAGATGTTAAAACCCAATATCCAAATGTTTGGTTTCTGAGAACGTAAACTAAACGCATTGTTTTGTTTGTTTTAAGGGGTAATATTTTAACCTCTAGAACTTTCATTTCCTAAACAGACATGCCCATCAGTTAATGCCGCTGTCTGTGAATTGTTGTCCGATGGCTGGCACCAAATATCTCTTGTAATTTCATCACACTTAACATTGCTATGCCAGCGAACAGAAAAGTTCTTTTAGCAATGTCTTGAAACCAATCTTAACATTAGCCTCTGCCAAAACAAACAGTTCTCCTCACGATTTTAATAGCTCCACAACGTACGCCTGTGACTCCATAACCAAACCCACTTATTAAAGAGGGGCTAAAATGGAGTTTTTGAAGTTGAGCCGACTTTTTTTTTATAAATTGTTTTGAAAAAGTGCAGAGATGTCACTTAATACAAGTACATTTAAGATATTAAATAAATACAACCTAAAAATGGAACCTTTAAATTAAAGTGTAGATAAGTCAAGAGTTTTAGCATAGATCTTTTAATCTCATTAGACCATTTAAATTCTTACTTAAACCTGGGTGAATGGTTGCTTTAATTTACCTTGCCCATATAGTAAGAAACTCACAAAAATTAATCAGCAAACCTGAAAACATCTTTCATTATAACTAACATCAAGTGCTTGTACAAAAGGTGCTCCTTGCAACCATACAGATGTTTATGAGAGATGATTCACAAAATATTTTTTGGAAGAGAAGCAGGTAAAGAGAGGGTGAATGGGGCTGATAAATGATGGACCCAGGAATCAAACCCATGTCCTCCACAGATACATCTCCGGCACACCAACCACTACACCTGAAGATTCTTGGTTCAGAAGATACTTGGTGCAGATTTCTTTTGAACAAGATAGCGTGGCTGAAGTATCAGGGGCTGTTGGAATCAAGCTGTTGGTTCAAAGGTGCTTGACGACTCATACTAATAGCTAGCGCTAGTAAAAAGAGCTAACAGTGTTTGAGAACATCAATTGTTCCATTCAGTTCACCTTCAAAGTCCATGCATAACACAACCAGCACCAATCAAACATGGGTCAGCTACAACTCTGGAACTACATTATTGCATTAGTTTCATTCACCAACATAAATAAAAACAAAAAAATGAAGTCCTCTCTTTGCAAAAGCCCAAGATACAGAGATCTGAAAGACTTTTCAAAGACACTGTACTCAGAAACTGAAGGCGTGCAGGAGTTAACTGGCACACTGCTCCAGGTTGTTTTCATTTGGATGTGTCTAATTGTATAATGATGTTAGCTACTGGCTAATTGAACACCCACTGTTCCAGTTGCTCTGTTTGTTGTGATAGTTCCTGGGGAAACCACCACCGGTTTTCCTGCACCCTGCTGAATTAGCCCTGATGAGCTTGGTCATATCTGCCATCTCCTTTCAGTCAGAATGTGACCCTCAGAAGTCCTCTCGCCATTATATATGCCAAGGACGGTGAGGAATGCTTCTCAACGAAAGGTCCCTGGTGCATCAGCATAATCTTGGTCATCAGCCCCCATACATTGTGTTCAAATGAGGGTGGAATCTCCGAAACATCCTGGGAAACTATTTAGGTGAACCTCCTAAATCCTGAATAACAGGCTTTTAACAGCGGCAGCCATCAGCTGCTCAAATGTGTGCTGTAGGTGGCATTCCTACTGAGAAGCAAGATTAGATTTTAAATGAAAAAGATCCCAGTCACGTCTCTAATGTCTCACAACTTAATGTTTCTTTTTTTTTAAGGAAGGAACTGGAATGTTCACTAGTTTTAAATCAAACTCGGTGTGTTCAGACAGCACCCAATCACTGTGGCATACGGGCTTCTGTCAATGTCTAAAGCCATAAATAGCACCAGCTACAAACACCTCACTTATAACAACAACATGAACTCCAAAAGAGTTTTTCATGTTCTTCACAAGAGCTTACAAAATATCACTGTATCTTTCCATGTGAAAACATTAAATAAATAAATAAATAAACAAATAGTTTTTTTTTACATTAAAGAAGTAAATGTGCAGCTTAAATTTGTTCCCCAATAAATAAACCTCAAACAAACAGCCAATATCAAAACCCCTGCCCACTGAGTCTCCAAATTGGTCGCCAAAGAACCCATTTTTCTCTCTGGTGTCAAGGAATTGTTAATTATAAGGTCATAAGTGTAAATTTGGTGCTATTGCTCTCACTCTCTCATACTGGTCAATGGAAGCTCACCTCATATAGAATAACTTTCTGAGGATCTGACAAAATATACATCTATATAGATGGCCACAGGTACAAGAAGATTCTAAAAGCCCTAAACTTAAGTCGCCAAGACATAGCAGGGGATTGGTGACCATCTGATGACCCCTATGACGTGTACTCAGAGTCATTCCCAGAGGTGGCCTTTGGGAAATGTGAGTCCTGCCAGGATTTTTACAGAGGTTGAAAGGGTGCGTGTCAATCCATCAGAGGTCAGACCATAGGCAGCACACTGAATATGCAGTAGGAATTCTGGTTGTCCCAGTAGGAAGCGTATGAAGTAAGCAGGTTGGCACACAAGAAACCAATAGATTATTGAAGAAATACAGGTCAAGGAAAAGTATTACCTTCACCATGGTTTTTTGAGACAAAGAAAGGTGAGTGTTAGAGAGGTGAAAGTAGCTGAAACAAGGCGATAAGTAAAAAAGCAAGTGTGTCTTGCTTACTGTCAGGCATTGTGGTGGGAGTCTCAGAGTCTGGGGTGCTGCAGGCTACTGATCGATGAATCCCAACATTTATTATTGGGACCTTATGGCAAAGCATGCATGGCAATAAATAACTGACCAATACCAGATGCAACCCTCACTATCCCAGGTTTAAATGAAATGCCAATAAATTGGGGTCAGATATGGGAAGTTAAATTGCAGGCATTTCTTTTCACGGACCAGTCCTCAGGATGTGCCTCATTAGAGAGTGGGTCACAGCAAAGTGGGTTTGGTGTGTGTGGGGATCACCTGTCAAAATAAATCCATATTTCAAGCACGACTCCTGATATTATCTTTTAAAAGCTTTTTTTTTCTTCCAAAACTTACCAAGACATCTGTTTCTTACTCATTTGCAAGTCTGTGGGTAAAACCTATAAAGATCATTTTTCAAAATTAACTACTGTTCAGATAATAAGTAAATCAGAAATAATTCACAATTTCCTGTGTGGCCCAGTACAAATAGTCCAAGGAGGTTGGGAGGTCTATCACTGACATAGATGATTAAGACAGAAATCTCCGGTCTTGAAACTGGTAGTCAATTTCAGCCTCAAAGCCACATGGCATCCTGTTCAAAATCTAAACTTTAAGTAGTAAGTTTAGGTGTATTTCGATTACCTGTAATAGTAGTAACTATACAAGTAGACAGAAACAAACTAATGACTGACGCTAGACTCAGCAATCTGTGTTGAAATGGCTGCTGAACCCTGGGTATGTGACGTGGGAGAAGTCATATTGGTGCTGTGACCTTGATGTGAGTGATGATTAGGGGGCGGATGTAATGGTGGATATAATGGCAGTCCAGCTAGTAGGAACTATAAAAGTAGACAGAGGCAAACTGCAAATTGAGACTAGATGGAGCAGTCCAAACTGAAATGGGAGCTTGAATTTGCTTCCTACTTCAAGCTGACTGAAGGTTACTTCTTGGATGTCAGAAATAGGTTTTAATGGAACAGAGGGCAGATATTGAAAGCTGTGGGGTTAAAATCACTCTTGTGGCATTAACAGATAATCTTTCCACTTTCATTCCAAATAAACAGCAGTACTTTCTATTTCAGTCATAACTGAGACTTTATGTTTATATTCCTGTTGTGTGGACTCATTTGTATATTGTTTCTGAGGATAATAGGCGGTTATTTGAAATAATAAATATATATATGTAGGATAAACTACTTATCCGATAATAAAAAAATATGCATAAAATATGATGCAATTTGGCGGACCAATTGGACCAATTCGGAAATGTTGTTTTGGTTATTCTTAAATTCCTAAAATCTGTCATCAATATGGTTCGGGTTTATCACCTCCCAGTCGTGACTGGCTGCGTTCGCAAAGAGTCCAAAAAGATGATGATATGACTGCACGTATTGCGTTTCATAAATGTGTTCTACGTCACAAAAAGGACGTCTCCTAATGCAGCAATTTCCATTTTCTTTAAATATTTTACACCAGTTTATCAGGAAGTGATGATTTTGTTATCTTGGAAATATTGTATGCGATATTCCAGTTTTGCACAGGAATTCATTAAGCATCTTTGAATAGAAACAAGGCCTTTGGATGAATTAAATGGACCTGTCCAGAGTGTTAGAGAGAGAGAGGAAGATTTGTAGACATGACAGAGGTCTGTATCACAGCCTGAGAAGGGCTAGGCTGATAAAAGCCAGAGACATTCGTTACCTCATTGAGAGGCTTCAGCTTCAGGAACTTTTATAGTGATGGACACTAAGTAACATGTGTCTGTGACAACTTTTCTGCTATGTTGCTGAACCCGTGGGCTTTGATAAGTATATTTATCTAGCACGAGAGGCTGAGTTTTAGAGTATAGAGGTTTTTCTGTTGAATGTTTATTTGCTTTCCCTTTTTTCGGAGCATAGTTATTAATTTATTTGATGTTTTTCTTGCTTGAAGTTTCGTTTTATTTTGGTGGCACCAATACATAAAAATCTCCACTGCAAACAGTTCTTGTGTGAGCCTTCATTCCTTCTCCCTGCGCCATTCAGTATTTCCACAGTACGATAATGTTGCTGTACCACATTTTAGCTGAAATACAAATCTGAAAAGAAAATATCAGCATTTTTAATTTGGATATTGTGTAGAATCCTTCTGTCTTTTCATGGTACTGATTTCATATCCTTTTGGGAGTGTCATCAAAATTTCCTGGTGACAAAAATCGATAAACATCAGCTTCATTTAACCAATAGATTGGGTCAAGGCCTCTTTCAAAAACCATTAAATAGTCATTCTCAGTATCATTATGTGTTCTAGCTACTGAATGACACTTGGCTATTGTACGGCAGACAATGTGCTAGACAGTGTGTGTTTTTGTAGCTT
Organism: Danionella cerebrum; assembly: GCA_007224835.1. Classification (NCBI taxonomy): domain Eukaryota; kingdom Metazoa; phylum Chordata; class Actinopteri; order Cypriniformes; family Danionidae; genus Danionella; species Danionella cerebrum. The sequence continues at coordinate 93,831 of SRMA01026188.1, read as the reverse complement.
GGAGGACGTATTGTGTTGTAAGAAAATTTTAATCTCAATGGCATCTCCTTTGTTGGAGCTGCTGTATTTAACACGGATGATCTGATATTGTCTCCCAGAGGCGGCACTTGTGAGCCTGTATCAAATTCATGGAGGTCAGTCGGGGGAGAGAGATGAAGTGCTGGATAATGCAGCGAGGCATCTGATGTTTGGAGATTTGCAGTCGAGTCTGAGTTGTGGTCACAGTATTTTTTATTTATTTATTTTATTAACATTATTCTTTCTAGCCGTCCTAGTTTGCAACATTGTTTTAAAACTTGTCGCACTTACAAATTATGTTTTAATCAACAAGACTCAATTAAAAAACACATTATTTAAATGCAAAAATGTTAGATTCTCTTGTTTTCCTCTGCTGTGTTTTTCTCCTCATGGCAAACACCTAATTGGCACTTATCAGACTTTACGTTCTTGTTTGAGGTCCTCGGGTGAATGCTAATCCCCATTTCTGTTTACAGTTTTATGCGTTTTCAATAAAATAAATCTTGCGTTTGAGTCGCATCCTGCTCATTTCCTGGTGGAAACTGGTTTATCATTGTGTGGAGCAATCACTTGGAAAAACAGATCCCAAGCAGAATATCCACTTAGTTTGGCGTGTATTTGTGTTTAACAGTTTTCTCTGAACACATTACTCCCTCATGATGCTGGAAGATCTGCACCCACTGAATGCCATCTTTCATTCAATACTCTCCTACGGCTCATTCAGTAGAACCCATTGCAAAAAAAAAAAAAACCACTCTATTAGAACAAGGAAAAAAACCCTCAAATCTAGACAAACTTTTCAAGATCAAGCAAAAAAAATAATTAAATTAGACTTGCTGACTTGAAATGTCTGACAACAAATGCTAACGGTGCTTGAAAAAAAGACAAATAAAAAAACAAAGCTGTTTTCAAGCTATTCAGAAATTAAAACTGCATTAAAATTATGATCTAGTTCTAGAAAGTATCTGTCCTTATCCGTAGTTATGCAGTCTTAAAATAAGAAATTCTGCCTGAAATTAATTAATTCAAAACACTAATTATTGTGTAAATGTATTTATTTATTTTTAATCTTTTATACTTTTTTGAAGTATATGGTTATATGGTTTGAACTTTCGCAAATGTTTGTTCCTAGTACCTAGTTCCAAGAAATACGGTATAGTCTAGATCAGGGGTCGCCAACCTTTTTGAAGCTGAGAGCTACTTCAAGGGCACTGAGTAATGAAAGGGCTACCACTTTGATAATACACTTCTGAAATCAGAAAGTTGCACAGTTGCACCTTTAATTTTATATTAATGACATTCTACCTGAGGACACTGATTGTTAATGATTAATAATTTATCAATAAAGATACAGAATCATTCAACAAGGTAGGAAACAGATAAACTTAAACATGGAATATTTTATTTCTTATTTACCTTTCTAATTGTTTAATTTTCAAATGATAACTTCCACAACATTTTGCAGGAAATCACGTCCAATTTTTCAGTTTTTATCAAATAATGAACTCTGCACCATGTTTGTACAAATAATCAATAATCTAAGATTTAACAAAAATCAATTAATTTTAGAATAAACACATTTTTACTAATCACTACATTAAAACAAATCATGTCTGTTAAACTTAGTAACACATCTGTAACAGTTTTTCAGTCATTTATATCATTCTATCTTTGCCATGGCACTGACATTTGACTGGCATCTGTCATTTGTTTCTTTGCATGCTAGTGGGAAGCCTGGCATTGCATGCTCGTCACCAGAGTACTGTAATCTGGGATGTAAGTTGATACTACAACTCTTCAGTTGCTTTTTGAGAGTTTTTCACCGGCGTTGTAAAAAAAGACTGCTGATTGGCCAAAGCTGCTTTAACTCGCAAGCTTTTTCTTTTCGTAGAGCGCTGCCGGGTGCGTAGTTAGCATCGTAGCTTTTGTGACAAGTGCTGAAGTGTCTCTCAACGTTATGCCGCTTTGCCGTCGCCACAGTCGCACCGCAAATGACACACACACACACACACACACACTTTTCTTTCACATTAGTAAAAAATTATTCTTTCTCCCATTCACTATTAAAATAATACGTTTGCTTCCTTTTTCCCGCAATTTTTACGTGGGTAGAAACCGCTTTCATATCCTCGTCTTTGCAACGCTCAAGACCAAGGCTAAGTTTGTCATGCGCACTAGACTGACCTCTGCCTTATTCTCCTATTAGAGAACTCTGCTACTTTATGATTTTTTAAAAAGGTTTTTATATTTTTTATGTGTTTGTTTTTAATTTACATCACTGTAAATGCAATAAAAAAATGGCAACACAATTTAATCAAATTTTAGACAGTGATAGTTCGTGATTAGTTCTATTTTTAGAACTGGCTTGCGGCGACTGATATGGTCACTGCGGGCGACGCGATGCCCGTGGGCACCAGGTTGGTGACCCCTGGTCTAGATGTTATAGCTTAAAATTAAACATTTTTTTATAAGCTTTAATAATCTTTTTCATAATGATTTTTAGGGAAAAACTGTGTGCTTAAAACTAGCCTTTAAAAAATCTTAAAACCTGCTTAAAAATGACATATTTCTCTGTTTAAACAATGAATGAACAAATGTAATGAAAAACTGATTTAAAACATTTGTGCTTAATCATTGACATAGATTTAAGTTTTAAGATCCTAGTTTTAAGTTTAGCGGCAAAATCTAAATCTTGTTTCACAAAGTTTTTAAGTGAAAAAAATAAATGAGCAATTAATTTTTTTTTCTTCTCAGAAAAATGTTCTAAAGAAATTAGTAATCTAATCTTTAAAAGTCTCAACTAAAAAAATTCTCCATTTTTGTAGTGTAGCAACACAAAGATCGCGAGATCATGGCTCCAGGTACATAAACTACTGATGTTCATTCTTCGAAATGAAAGTAACTTTGGATAAAACAGTCCACCAAATGGAAAACTTCTAGTTTGTTGTCAAATTAACCACAATGACAATACAACCAATGAAACAAAATACTGAAATAAAGCTTCTATTCATCCACAACTACTTCTTCTCTACACTTAAGATCATTGGAAAGTGGCCAAAGTGTTTTTTTTTCTATTTGTTTTGTACATTGTGCATTAGTTGGTTGTCTCACTCATGGCCTTTCTCCAAGTGTTTACTTTGGCATTTTACTTTTTTCTGCTTGAGCAGCAAAACAATGGCTGTGATTAATGGCACATCTTAAATTAAATAACACTAAGTGTAACAGTCTTTAAATGACACAGTAAAAATAAACCAAAAAACAACTAGCACACGCTGCTTAATTTTGCACTCGGAATGATGAGTCCAATTCATGAGGCAATTTTTATTCTTCGCCACTGAGACAAGAAAAGGCTGTAAATGTTGGGCCAGGGAGCAGCGCCAGGGTACAGAGGAGCACAGATGACAGCCAGTAGAATCATTGTGACTGGACTGCTGGCTCTGGAGCCGCAGGGCTAACTGCTCCATTAATCATCCATACAAGCCTGCACATCACCCCCCAAATGCACAGCAGCAAAAAGCCAAACATTTATCCCAAAGTGCTCTGAAATGGCAACTTGTACTGGAATCTCCTTGGGCTTCTCGCAGGAATATTTCTGACTTAAAGGCATATAATACCAACTCTAAAACAATGACTTGAGTCATGTTGGTATTTAAGAAAGCTGGTGTTTTGGTGTACTTTGAGAGATTTTGTTGCTCTGTTGTTGACATCTTCAATGTTTACGTTTCAGATGACTACGCTGCAAAAACTAAAATCCAAGCAAAGCTGTAAAAAAGCTTTTTTAACACAAGTTTACACTTTAAGGGTATAGGTTATTTAGCTTACTTTGAGAAAATATAGCTTCACTAGTTCACCATGGCAGTAACCTGGTGATGCAGGGCGTATTTTGAATGCGCACCAAGCGAGATCTCCAGCCAGGGCCTCCAGATTCAGGAAAGGACCTGAGTCCAGAGAACCCAACCTTTGCCCCCTCGAAACACCGCAGGGGTGGAGGTGGGGTGCTTTTTGGAATCGTCAAATGGATTTTTGATGCTATATACAGCCAGCTAGGCTCATTAGAGGTAGAGTGACTAATTAAGGGCTCAACTCCTTCTGTTTTTCGTTATCAAAACATATTCTTACTTCAAGAAAATTACAAACATATTTTTTAATGAAATCAATATAAAATACTGATAAAAATTCCCCCTCAGAATATTAAAAGCTTCAATATTGTTATAGATCAATATAGGTAAATATTGTTCGATTTTGACCTTGTTTGAATAGGGAAATTTCAAGCTGTTTTTTGTAATATTGTTTTTCCTAAAAAAATACTTATTTAGTGCTTATTAAAGAGAAAACCAGTTAAATTTCAAGCAATAATATATTGTTTTAAGACTATCATACTTCATTAAGTACTAAGCACAAACATTATTAAGTTGGTGCTAAATATTTTTTACAAATATTTTACTTTTTTCTTTTATTAACATGAAAGCACTCAACATAGATGCAAATGATGACCTGCATTCATTTCCCCTAAACTCTCCAATCTCATAAATGCAAAATTACCTAAAAACAAACAAACAAAAAACAACAATAAAAATACATTCTAGGCCAAAATTTCATGTTTTAACACAGCATACTCAAGATTATTCTTTTTGCCTTATTTTCCTTGATTAAAATATATAAGACAGTGGGTACAATGGGTAGAGAGAGGGGAGGCTGGGAAATGACGACAAGTTTGGGGTTTGAACCCTTGTCGCCCTGGACAACTGAGCATATATATGGCAAGCGTTCTCTACACCACGGGGACAGACATTCTTGAGTAAACCCTGTTTTTCCTAAAATACTAGTAAATATTTCTATTTTTGAAGCCCATTGTATTGTTTAGGAGATATATGCTTGTTTTTTTGCACAAATCCATTTAAATTTTTATGTTTAATCCTAGTTAAAAGCAGTTTTACTTTCCAAATAACTTTAAAAAACTAGTTTTGAGAGATTTTGTCTATTTTTAAGATCCATCAGCATTTCTTGTCAGCTAGACATTTTTGCTACTTTCACGAAATCTTGCCAAGTCAAATTTGTTGGTTTTGTGCTTAATCTAGGAAGAGTTTAACTAGATTTGAGTTTTCTGACAGATAGTTTTTTTGCAGTGTATGCAAAAATTGTTCCATTGTTCCTAGAACAGTCTGCAATTGACTGCTGACCCGTCCAGGATACAACATGTTTGACAGTCTGCAGGAAACAGACAAAGCTTGCTGATGCTAAGCTTATGCACTCAAAAAAACAAATACTAATAGAATAAATAATAATCTTGCGACTGCAGATGGAGAACCATAAGAGACCGGGAAGAACCCATGTGAGATCTGGAGGAGAACTTGTAGGTAACAGCAAATAATTCCAGTTAATTTTCAAATGAACCTAAGTAAAGGAGCTGGTGAAGTAAGTGTGATGTGAAATCCTGGTGAGGATCCGTCATGAGAATATAAACAGGTGAATGTGTGGTGATTAGATATCCATGGATTGTCTGTGTGGAGAATTGATGGAACCGTGAAAATCTGTATTTACATTACTTTATAAAATGCTGTATAAATAGACCCTTGGTTAAAGGCAGGCTCTAGCATGCCAGGTGAAAAGGTTCATTTTTAGAAAAAAATATGTAAACTTTTGCCCCCATATTCCTAATTCAAAACATGGCCGAGCCTGCTCTTATCTAGACTCACTTTCACAAATATGTGAACCGTGAGGCAGTACACTAAGAATAACCCCTGGAGAAACTCATGTCTCATGTTGAAAGCCTCTCCGCTGAATAAACGTTTTGTGATGACAGAACAATTACTTCATAATTGAATTTAAGGCTCATTGTCCGTGAGGCACAGCAAGCTTGGGCTAATGGCTTTCATTCATCTGACAGCGAGCATTCATCCGCACTCATCAGAGCATTCCAAACATCTCAACCATTCCCCAACGCTCCAGTGTTTGTACTCTGGAATGCAAGTAATACGGGACAGATAATTATCTGCATAACTCTGGGTCTGATGATTTTAGACAGTACAGTCAAACTTATTGTTCCACATCATCAGCTCATAATAAGATCCAAAGAATAACAATTCAGAAACGAGCCCAGAAACTATTCGATACAGGTATTTCTAAATCCACATTTCTTTAAAATGATCATTTGTTCCTAGCCAGATGCAAACCTAACTGTAATTTTTCTTTCTTTTTTCTCTCCCCTTTTTGTGAGCACATGATAAAAGAATGCAAGGAATGCCAGTGAGCACGGCGCCAGCAATGTTCCCAGTAGCACTGGCAGATGAGAACTGGTGGGCTGTGAACTCAAGCCTTTTTGCGCTGTGTTCATTTCTGCTTTTTTCCATATAAAGTAGTACTTTCCAAAGCCTGACGGGAAAACTAAAAACTGCTCTACCTTCATAAAGGGACAGACATAAGCAAAGAGACAGGAACTAAAAACGGGAAACACATTCCTGAAATGAGGATGTGTGCGGCACTTGAAAGCATTTAAAGACTTTGAATCAGACCACTAAAGCATTTGGCGACATGACATCATTTCCTCAAATGAAAATACAGGTCAAACACTAAATAGAGGGTTTCTTTTTGAAGAGTTAATTTTTTAAAAAAAGACACAAACAGAATTAAGTTTGGTATAAAGGGGTCTACTTACTTTTGATTCTGGGGGTTTGGACATTAACCCTCATTTTCTCAATATCTCAAAAATGGAAAATCAAAAGTGTTTAATTAAAATAAAAATCCACAATAACCCCCAAAGACTGGTAAATTTGTATTACAAAAAAAACTACTCCTAACCCTCTCCTGGCTGCTTTTGTGTGTCAGAACTTTGAAAACTACAAGCCATATCACAGATATTGTACTTCTATGGGTTATCCCTTCTTTTCACCATTAGATGGCACTGATTGCATCTATTTGGGGCATATAAAATGATACCGAAAAACACTCAAGCATTTTTTCACATTTTAATTTGAATTACCATGCAAATTATATGTCATAACTCTTGTAATTTAAGTTTAAAATAAAAAAATATCAAAACAAATAACCCTTTTGAAACCTGCACATTATGTTTTAAATAAAAATTAAACAATAAGTGGGTCATGTCATTCTTACTTAATTCAAAAGAGCCGCTGTGATTGGCAAATGAACCAGTGCATTCAGAGACTTCTAAGAGTTAAGCAAAATACACAGATAAACCTCTAACATTGCACATTAGTGTCATGTACATCTTCAAACACAACGCGTGTGAAATAACCATGATTAAAGATTCCATTACTCCATTTTCTTTTCCAATTTAGTCCTTCAAGATCATGGTTTTCTGCTGGCGAGAGCCAACTTCAGGCAAAAGACAGGGAACACCCTCATCATGTCTATAGTAGGGTCACATTCACTTTTGACCTGAACTTAGAGTAACCAAGTAATCTTTTGCACATTTTTTGGCTTGTAGTTAACAAAAACATGATATATGATTGAAATAAAATACATCAGATTCACAATGAAGGAAAACTTCATCGTCTCCCCCTGGTCTTGTAGCACTAATGGAGGTTAACCATTAGAAAGCACTTTGCCTCTCTATCGCTTGTCACAAAAGTCCTGAAATGTCTTCGACTTGAAACTCCTGACTTCTTAACTTTTGGTAAGGATTCTTTGCTCACATATGCAGTCACTCTGAATCCGCAAGGAAAGCAAGTCACTCAGTCCTGGATCAAGATGTCACTTCATTCAGATTTTCTCATGGAAGATTAAATTGAATTTCCATTCAGTGCAAATGAAATTCAAATCACTTTCTGCCATTTTTTCCAATTCACCGAAAAAGGTCATTTTGACTGTTGCCTCCATGGTCACGAGCATCAATCTACTGCACGATTACAGTTTTATTTTAAAGTTAATGATCTATGTTCCATTTGATACAGCTCGGCAGACAGATTTTAAATAAGCGCCTTGCTTTTTATGATTTGGCACATCTTCTTCTTAGAACTGGGTCCACTTTGAGGTCCCTATTTGGACACCTTTCTGAATGAAGTTTGTATGTTCTCATGGCACAGGGTATGTACAGAGTGGTACGATGGTTAGGACCTATATGAGCTGCAAATACCTGCACAGGTCTCCCTGGATAATATATTATAGTGTAATTGTTGATGGTTTGATTTAAGTAAGGACTTTAGATTGCTTTTCAAATCACAGAAATCTATATATTTAATGATAAAACATGGCGGGGTGGTGAAAATGGCCAAACTTACTGGGGGAACAGCAGCTTGGAAATGTATAGGCTTAAAATTTGTTTTAAAAATACTCCACCAATCCCCTGGCAAACACTCACCTGCATGAGGCTGAGGGAATCTTCCCGAAGTCTCTGTTCCTGGGGGCACTTTATGTTTAGGTGAACTGCTCCATGGTTCTGACCTCCCTCTGTGAGGAAAGATTGAGTTCGGTAAAGCAAAGTGTTCAGTAAAACTTACTGTGTTTGATACCTCAGCCTCTTTTCATTCACAGCTTGACACTCCTGGATTTATTTGGATTATTATTTGTTTATACCACCACACAACCCTGCGCTGCCCTTGTTTTTGTCCAAAATTGAATAAAATAAACTACATAACATTATGCTCACCATTTTAATGTTATTGACAATCACAGAAACAATTGAGGACACCCTCAATCTCAATGCATCTCTAGCAAACTTACATTTACACTGTGCGAATGCCATACAATTCTTCACTTTATTGGCCAGGTTCTACTGTATCTCATTATTTGTATCTCATTATCTATCCTCTCTGCACCCTACAATTCCAACCAATTTGTTTAGTTCAGCATACACTGAAAAGTCCTGATACCGTCACCAAACTTTATTTTTATTTGAACCCTTTGCTTTCATTTCTGAAGTGCTGCAGCTTGAACCCTTTTAGTATCTCTTAGCCCAGCAACAAATCTTCCACAAGAGTGAAAAGCAGACATAGCCATGGCACTCAGCACTTGTTTCTTTGTTACTTTACTCATAGCTCTGATGCTTCTGAAACAGCTCAGAGAGAACTGAAAGAAGCAAAACAGGTCAAAGTACTCATTCACCTGCACTTTCTGAAATCCCATTAGTGAAGTCGTCCAGGTTCATTCTTGCCTTGACACCTAATGAACAACAGTAGCTAGACACAAAGCCACAATCTGCCAATGTGTTGGGCTCCACTGGGCAGCTTTGCTGTAATGACGCCTGTGCCCTATCTCCTCTTAAGCCACACAACACTGTACCGATTTGGACACATACAATGTTTTTTATCCTGGTAAACTTCAAAAGCGGAATAGTGTTTCTGCCTCGTTCAGCATTTTATAACCCTCCGACTGATTCTTTTGAACAGTTCTTTGATTAAATCATCTGCCCTATTTGTCGTCTGCTGTCATTTTTAAAAATGACTAGTTTTTTGACAGATTTATGCTCCTTTTCCTTTAATATAGTTTCCTTTACAAAATCTAAAACCTTTTTAATTTTGTGGACAACAATCACAAAATTCAATATCAAAATTGAACTAGATGGTTAAAGTTTATGAACAAACTTCAATGTTGGGTTAGAGTATTTTTATTAGCAAAATGGAATGGTTGCCACAGTAGAATTTTTGGTTGCTATGGAGGAGTCAGTGACATCATATAAAAGCTGTGATGCTATTATGAATTACCGGTATATAAAACAACATCCATGTCTCTATGATTTTCCTCGGCTGAGATGTCAAAATTGGTTGCTAATGAAAACAATCAGGTTGCTATGGAGAGGTCATAATAGAATGTTGTTTTTTTTCATTAATATATTTTTTTGCCATTATAAGTCAATGGTAAATATTCATAGACAATGCTCCCGCTCTTCACAACTACAGAAACGGAAATGTAAAATCTGATAAATACCAAATGATGTACTTGATATGTCAAAAACCTTCTGGAGTTCAAATATATGTTACGTTTTTTTAAGCCCTATAATCAAATACCAAAGAGCAGGAATTTTTAAAGAGCAGGAAATAGGACCTAAATGAATTGTGGTTGGGAAAAGCATAGGATACTGTATGTGGTCAAAAATAACAAGTTTAAATCAAGTTGTATAAGGATACAGATAAGTACTGCTTAGTAAATGTCGAAAAAGGCGACACCACAGAAAAAGAGAAAAGCTTAGGGAGTTTCACAACCCTTTATTTTTTCCCAGGCATTAATTTGCATTAAAGGCTATTAGATTAGTCCAGTAATAATAGTGATTTATATTATATAACAGTAATTTCCTCTTAGTCATCACTTCTCAAAGCCTTACACAAGGAATTACACAAGGTATACTGCGTGGGTCTCCAGATAAATGAACCTTTACTTTAATGTAACACAACTTTAATGCTCCAAATTCAGTTCCATTACATTAGGGAAATGTAATTGATGGATTATTGGAAAGACAGGTTAAGGTAGATCAGAAATTAATTTAATAAGACTATTGGAGCTAACAACCTTAATGCCCAGACAGCTTCAAGCTGTTGTGGTGAGCAGTCTATGGATGCTTTCACACCTGACTTGTTTAGTTCGTTTTCCAATTTAGTTCGGTTCAATTGGGCAGGTGAGAAAGCAAAAACCAGACTAAAAATGGACCAAAAAAGCCAACCCTTAATGAAACGTGCAAGCAAGCACGGTGGCTGTATTCATTCAAAAAGCATGTTTCGGTCATTTTCATTTGGTTTTTAAAGTTCGGATCAGAGTTTGATCATGTTATCAACACAAACCAACCATTATAGTGTTTTTTGTGCCAAATAGTGAATTTGTACCAAGACCGAATAAAAAAACAAACAAACTCTAGATATGTTTGTGGTGAGAACATTATCAAACTCTTATCTGAACTTTGAAAAACAAATGAAAAAGGCAAAAACATGGTTTTTAACAAATACAGCCACCATATTGTGACCAGAACTAAATCCAAAGACTAAATCTGCAAACAATTGCAACAATGTGTCAGTTATTCCTCTCGGTCCAGACGAAATTAAGCAAACTAGAGGTGTGAAAGCTCTCTATTAGAGTCTGACTGTCACTTGTCCAAAAGAATTTTCATGTTCCCTGCTCAAGAGAAGCTATCGACCAATCACAAATGAGCATTTTACACCAAAACAAAGTTTTGTGATGTTTTTCAACAATAACAAAAGTAAACAGTGAGCAAAGCTTTCCTTGAGATATTATAGCAGGCTGGTATATTTTTTGTTTCTAAAATAAGAAGGCGGCAAAATTTTTGCTTTGGAGTTTGTTTGGTGGTCCAGACCGTCAACTTTACACTTGATATGTTTTGATCCTTGGTGTTTTATATTAAGACTTCAACAGGTAACCCCACACCTCTCAACAGTGCTCAGCATAAAGGAGTACACGCCGCTACATTTGTCAAAAACCTTTAGTTTCCTTTCGAAACTCAACATTTTCTATAAGATACTGTGCTAAAAATGTCAATTGAAAGGTGCCCAGCAGACAGGACTCTATAAAAGAGCATTACTTTAAGAAAAGCCCTTCCAATTTCATATGGACAACAATGGCTCCCCATGGAAGAAAAATGTCACAAAAAGAACAGCAAAGCTTTACAGATCAGTCAAAAGTGATCCGTAAATGTAAGAAAGATGGAAGTGCAACCATCTTAGAGAGACGTCCAGGTCGTCAAAATCTCGACAGGAGCGTCTTCTGATGAGAAAGGTTGAAGATAATATGTGGCCAACTTGTTCATTCTGTGCCTAGAACACTTAAAAATCACGGAGCTCATACAAAATGCTAGATGTAGTAGTAGGAGTGAAAAATTTTTAGATTATTAACCTTAATTTCATGGAGCTAAATAAGTGTTTAATAAAACGCAGCCTTGTGAGCAGTTTGGAAATTGTTCTTTGTTCATTGAGTTACTGATTTAATTCATACTTTTTAAAAGAGGTTGAAATCTGGTCACTTTGTTTTAAAAAATGGTTAAATATGCTTTTTTTACCATTTACTAAATGGGATGGTGCTTATAAATAGGCCAGCTTGGCCTGTTCACACAAATGCAACTAGACTTACCTATGGAAAGTCATTTGGAGGACTCACATCGGATGAGTCACCTGCAACAATAGAGTGTTCAGAAGCACTTAACCTGGTCACCAAGGTCACCTTAAACCCTTCAGATTCATTGCTCACCTTTGCCTTATATTTGAACCACACCCATACTGTCCTAAGATGGGAGACAGCTATTAAATTTAAAATAAGCTCATTTAGATATCAAAAGTGAAACTAGTGAAGTAATGTTTTACTGTTAAGTTTAACTGGATTTTAAAGATGATATTTCCAATGTTTGGGTTGTAGACACATTATAGACAGACAAACCAGTTTACAGTAATTCCCAGTATAAGCAGTGTTTGCTGAACCAGGAGGGTGCCATGGAGCTGAGTGAGGCTCAGAAGTCACATGACCTTCATCTCTAGCAATGACTCCACCACATACTGCTTATACTCCCCTGACACACGCAAACACTAATAATGTTTAAGAATGAGAAATGAGCAACCTTGTGCTGTCTGTCCATTTGTTCTGTAATCATTGTCCCTAGGCTTTAGATAAAGATATTAACCCAGCAAATCATCCACATGTGCTCCATAAAGAGCTCACGAAGCTCTATTATGAAGCATCATTTTCGCACCAATTTTTGCACATTTTCCCTCTTTTTCCAAATAATGTGTTTTGGTACCTTTTTAGCATGATGTCACGAGTCTCCGTTGTGAGTGTACGTCTGTGTTTAGTAGGATCTGGACCCTGTCAAGACGTGATACACATGTAATTATAGCTTCTACAGCGAGTGTGTCTGACCTTGCAGTGCATTTGGGCTGCACTCATACATAAATGCAGACCCGTACAGTCCTTTTGGACATCATTATCAAACGCTACACCTACTAGACAGATATGATTTGTTGGCTGTTGCTCTGATATATAATACATCTACAGTGTCTGTGTGCCTCGGAATAAACTAGAGCCCATTACGCAGATCTAGTTTGCATCCTTTGTTCTTCTCATCACAGAGCTCATTTGCAATATTACTCTTCATTTGAAGAACACTAAGCTTAATCAAATGCATCCAAATGTTACAGCCTCATAAAAACGCATACCACAATCCCCTTACATCACTGCTCTGTTATTGTCTGCCACCAGATTTATCTTTATTCAGTCTGGGAACAACGTGTGCATAGAGCGCCATGGTCTTTAGTTATCCTTTGAATGTGAAAATATTATGTGTGTCAGGAAAGTGATATAAATCGAGAATATTTATGCTGTGAAAACCCTTGCTGGTAGCGTGTAAACCAATCCAAATTCATTGTTAGAAATAATTACAGTTTGCTGCATGATCTGTACTAGAGGAAGCTAATGGCAGTAATAAGGATGGTAAAAGCCTTTGAAGACAAGGCCGAACCATAAAATGTCAATTTGGTGGCATTAAGGCACATTTCAGCTTAGTTTAATATTCAGCACTCAGAAATGAGGGCAATGGAATGAGATGTGAAGACTTCTTGATACAAAGCGCCATCATTCTCCATCTACTGTTTACCAGTTCAAGAAAAGATCTTCTAGATCTGTAAGTCAGCCAATGGATGGGTGATTGTGGACGGATGGATGCATTAAAAGGTAGATGGGATCATGGAGGGTGAGTAAATATTTATATGGTTGGATGCACGATGGATTGATTGATGGATGGATAAGTGGATTGGGTGATGGATGGTCAGTGAATAGCATTGTGGATGGATGGGATGATAGATGCTAGGTCAATTGCATCATAATTGGATGGGTGGATGGATAGGTGTATGGATGGATGAATTAATGTGTTGATGGGTGGAAAGGATGATGGATGCTCATTGAATAGTATCATAATTGGATGGATAGATAGATGGGTGAATGGATGATCGATGAATGTATGGGTGGATGAATAGATTGATAAATGGGTGGGTAGGTGGATGGTATGGTGGAGGTTCAGTGAATAGCATCAAAATACGATGGACGGATGGATGGATGCGTGGGTGTTTGGATGGATAGATTAAAGTGTGTATAGGTGGATAGGATGGTGGATGCTCAGTGAATAGTATCATAATTGGTAGAGTTGTTCCGATTCCGATACCAGTATCGAAAATGCTGCCGATACTACAAAAAAATCTGGCATCGGTATCGGTGAGTATTTGAGTCCACGTACCGATCCGATACCATTTTCATAAACATAACCTAGTTATGCCCGCTAGCTTCGCTTATCGCCGCAAAGCGGAAATCAATTCTTCTTCACTGCTCATGATGCAAACATAGGAAGTTGTGTCGTGTTGCCACAAGCAACCAAGGAGAAGGACAAGCCGCGCCAGACGCAACAAACATTGGAAGCTTCATTCAAACAAAGAGAAAAGTTTACACAAGACATCCAACGAGCAATAAAGATAACCGACAGAATTATCGAGTTTATTGTACTGGAGGACCAGCCACTGTCAGTGGTCGAAAACGTGGGCTTTCGCCGCTTAATTTGGAGCCCCGGTACAGTTTGCCTGGTCTCAAATATATCTCCGAAACAGCGCTTCTTAAATTATGAGACAGTGCGCGAACACATTTCATGTAAACTAAAGGACGTGCGAACTACTCACATCTGGAGCTGTACAGAGTGAAGCCGTCACCTTTTACTCTTCAAAGTGCAGTGCTGCAGGCTAACTAGTTTCGCGGCTTGCACGCGTCCATAGCTGATTCAATCGAGGGTATGCTTGTGAAGTGGAATATTTCTGAATCCCGTGTTCATGTTATTTTGCGCGACTACGCAAGCAACATGAAAAAAGCCATGAAAAAACAGATTAGCTCCTCCACCTTGTCTGTAGTGGAAGTGATCCCCTCAGTTACAGTTCTAAAACGGCTCCTTGCTGGGGAGAGCCAGGAGGACACTGGTTTAAAAACAATGAAAAACAATCTTCTTGAGGCCGGCGAGACACGATTCTCAACCATCGAGGAAGAGCCTTTGTATGCAGTTGCCACTCTCTTGTATCCACATTTCAAAGATAGGTGCGTCTATTAAATTTTTTTCATGTCCATATTGATTATTGTCATTGCCATATTGAGTATATCTGAAGCACAGCATAAAATAATTTATTTAAAATTATAAAATGCTTAAAATGTCAATTAATACAGGGCTACTAGTATCTACAGCTGTATATATACAGATACACACCCAGGTATCGTATCGGTACTCGGTATCGGCCGATACCCTGAGCCCAAGTATCGGGATCGGTATCGGGAGGGGAAAAATGGCATCGGATGGATGGATGGGTGTTTGGATGGATGAAATAAAGTGTGTATAGGTGGATAGGATGGTGCATGCTCATTAAATAGCATCCTAATTGGATGGATGGATAGATGGGTGAATGGATGATCAATGAATGGATGGGTGGATGAATAGATTGATAAATGGGTGGATAGGTGGATGGCATGGTGGATGCTCAGTGAATAGCATCAAAACACGATGGATGAATGGACGGATGGGTGTTTGGATGGATAGAATAAAGGTGTGTATAGGTGGATAGGACGGTGGATGCTCAGTGAATAGTATCATAATTGGATGGATGGATGGATGATGGGCGGATAGAGGAATGCATGGATGGGTGTATGAATGGATGGATAAATGTGTGGATGGGATGATGGATACCATGTGAATAGTATCATAATTGGATACTATGGATGGATGAGATGGATGGATGCACGAGATCAATGGTTGGATCGGGGGAAGGAATGAAGGATGGAGGTATGGATGGATAGATGGTGGGTGGATGGATTACTAATTTAACACATGATCATATTTGTACATTTTCTACATAACTGACAAACTTGAGAAAAGTTGTCACTGGTCGTTTATTTTCAGTTATTGTCCTGCTGACTACAGCTAGATGTAGGAGTTCTCTTTGTGTTGTTTCAGATTTCACCAATTTATACTAAAAGGGAACAAACGGAACCGACACCACCACCCTGAGTTCGTGGTAAACAGGGGGATTAATTTATTTGATTCAAAAACCATTCAAAGCACATCCTTCCAAAGGCAGCAGGCACAAGTCTACTCTCATTTACTCAAATTTATTTTTAGTTACAACGTTAAGAAAAGACGCCCTGACCTTAAAACAATGAGATTTATTCTAAATGCTGGATCAGCTCTAATCAGCCGTTTTGAGCCCAGCGCAGACTCCTCTCTCAAGACTCACCAGATTTTGCTATTAGTTAAAAACACTCTAAACAAACGGCGACACATCCGCACATTAATTCTTGATTTATCAGCTTCACAGTGAATGCGGTTCATTGAGAGACGGAGAACTGTTTTATGTAGAGGTGAGGCAGAATCCCAAGAGGGAGATCAGAGAGAATTATGATGAGAAACAGGGAAAGCGTAAGAGCTGGTACAATGCTTACTCCATCTACACTTCAAAAGCCTTCCCTCACCGCAACCCTCTCAGAATCAGCCGTTAAAAGACACAGAGTCGTCGTATGAAGGCTTTTAGGAGAAATCATATGATGCCCATGTTTTATTAGAATATTAAAGTGTAAAAAGATAAAAAAAAAAGTGAAAGCAAAGCTGTTAGAATTAAAATCCAGTTACAGTACATGAGAGTTTCGGGTTTGACTATGCCTTTAAATATAAGTGACTTGTTTCCGATGAATCACTTCCCAAAGCAACAACTTTGAGGATTTGAATACAAACGGACACTCATCAGTGTCATTGTTTCAAGTTACGGGAATGAGATTCTGAGATTTTCTCAAGCACTTTTTCTCTAGCGGTATTTGTGAGACTGCTTTGCAATATTTTCAGAGGAGCAGCAGTGCTGTGACCTGCTGCTGTATCACTATTACAAACTTTGTGCTAAATATGTGGGGTGTTCAGTGAAGGTCAGGCCATTAATCTCAGCTTTCAGAAGAGCTACAGTCAAGCGCCTTTCACACGTGAGCACACGCTCCTAATGTAGAGTGGCCAAACACCAAGAAAAAAAAATCCATTACCAAGCTTTTATGTGTGCAGATTTTGCAGGCAATTTGCAACAATTACATTTTCAGAATGTAGAATACGCAATCATTACTCATGGCTGCCCCCCCCCTCCATCCATCTACCTCCTCTATGAATACTAGGCAGCAAAGAGCATATCAAATTCGAAGCAGGGATGGACACAGTAAGACAGAGGTATCCATTGTCTTTCCAAAAAGGCAGGAAATTTGCAAATACGTTTTTTTTTTTGAGTGAAAACAACACGGTCCCAAAGTGACAGTTAATCACAAGAAATGTTTGTCTGAAAACTTTCTGCTATTTTCAATCCAGAACAAAGCTTCAGTTTGTTTTTATCAAATTGATTTAGAGGAAATGAGGAATAAGTGTCTGTGATTTTCTGGACAGTTAAGGTTCTTAGAAATCCAGAAAATCCAGACTTCATTTATTGAAAATTCTGGTGGGATGAAGGATTATACGAGCTTGTGAAGGTAGGTGGATGTAGATCATGTGATATTTCTGTAGGCGAGTATTAGTGTTTTGAACTTGAGTTAAGAAAATAGAAATTAAAGGGATTAATGCGAGCTCTCTAGGGTTCTTTAGAATACAGTAAAAAAATAAAAATACAATGGTACCCAGAGATACGAATATGATCTCGAACAATTCGTATCTCGAAGCAAGTTTTACATGTAAAACGCCTAATCCGTGCACCGGCTCTCAGAAACAACAGTAGAAGTAGATGAAAAATGGAAAACCAGGGAAAAATAAAGTCAACGTTTCTTCAATCATTAAATCTACACATTGTTAATGTAATAAATGATAATAAAACAGAATAAAACACATTCAACATACGTAATATGTACACAAATGTGAAACTTTACCTTGAGTGAAGCGATTTGTCGGAGGAGGTGGAACGGATGGCAGAAAACATTACTGCCCTACGTATAAAAGTTAACTTTCTCGAGATATTTCACGAATTACAAACACAAAGTTTCAAACGGTTTCATAGCCCAAGCGCAAACAGATAGAGAGACGCTTCTGAGAACGCGTGACTGTTTCTCTAAGTTGCGCTACAGAACAGCACTTTCCGAGTTATAAACGTTATTTCTTTTACGACACCTGGACTCTAACATTTGTTATAGCACATTATTGATAATCTATAAATAATGTTTCGCTGTGTTGTTGAAATGTTTTGAAGCGCATCTGACTGTTTTTGCACTGGGAGATAAGAGCGCGAGAACCTGGAAGCGCAGCGTGACGTCATGACGTCAAGCTGAAAATACAGCAGAACAGCTTGAATGTTCGTAAAAAAAAAAGAGAAACGTTTCGTATCTCTGACATTTCGTAACTCGAAGCATTCGTATCTCGGGGTACCACTGTATTTTATAAACAATTCAAGAAAACTCGTATTGTGTACACATCATGAAATGGCACACTCAGGTTTGTCAAGCAGAACCACGTTTAAGGATAAACATTGTTAAGCATGGTGTTATTGAAGAAGAAGCAGACACATCTACAAGAATGCAGAATGATAGAGCAGTCCAGTGCACAGACACAAAGAAGCCTCTGCTGTGTAAATATTTGAACTCTGCTGGGCAGATTTCAGCCCTTGAGAGGGAAAGAGAAATGCAGGGTGAGGAGAGAACAGCATGATTCTCTTCCTTCAGGCCTGCTTCTTCAGATCTGTGCATTCATACTGAAACATCAGTAAAAGAGAAAGTCGAAGAAGGTACCAGGAAGATGTTCTTGTGTCTCAAAGGTAACTTATCTTTATGAAGGGGTTATATATATCCTATCTTGGAATATATCCTACAAATTAGTATAAAAAGAGTTTGTGAAGTTCAGATACTGAAGGGAAGGCGTCAGACAAGATAGACTTTCAGCAAAATTAACACACTTTCTACTTATTACTACTCCATTGGTCCATGATGGAAAACTACGGTGGCTCATTAGCTCACAACACCAGTGCAAATCAACTCGCAACACTATTGCAAAACAAAAATGCTATAAAAAACACAAAAGATTGTTATTTGATTTGCAGTCATGTTTGATTTTATTTAGCGTGTACAAAGTTGATTTGCTCTAGTGTTTTGCGCTAACGGGCCACTGATGCGCCACAGAAGCACCGCTCCCTATATGCAAACTATGTGACACCCGTATCCTGTTTGTTCACAAGAAAAAAAAGTTAATAAATAAACAAATGTAAATAGTTATGCATTATTAATTAAGAAACCAGTCCACCGCTCCACCGGCATCCACTGTGTCGTCCACACGCTACTGACCAAGATCTGCGTGATATCTTGTTCACACCTGGTTTATTTTTTAATATTCATACGTTTGGATTTTATCTGAGTGTTATTTTATTCATAGCAGGATTAAATCTCAAGCTGTGAACAGTGCGTGTGGTGTCATCATGTCGAATATTTCACAATGTTCTCATCGAATTGTATGGTACACTTATAGTTTTTATGCAACAGATGTTTTGTCTTCTCATATCGGCTAATCAATGTGAAATTGTGGTTCTCTGAGTTGAATCGATTAACCCCCAGGAGATTTACGTGTTTAGATGGCCTGTTTATGGTGCTTTGAGGTTCTATTTCACATGTTCTGCATCCACAAACTCTCTACACTATTATAGTAAATATTTTTAACTATCAGAGGAAAGTTTTGAAAATATTTTACTGTATCATTTGTGAGTAATTCCATCCTAAACTTTGCTTTTTTGGGGAAAAAACGCATATAGTGAAATTGTGTGTTGAGCACATTGTGGGGAGCACTATAGTCAATTTCCGCAAGCAGCAGCCCTTATCCTACAACACAAATGCAAATCAAAACCACAATTGAAATGGGGGGCGCTAGTGAGTTCACTGGGCTTTGGGTGGCTCATATACACTGGCTAAAGAAGAAAACATCGGGTAACTAGTTTCAGGCTCTTTTTTATCATTGGTCATGCAAAGAAAATTTTTAAAGAGATTTTTTATTTAGTGAAGTTGATTTGCAGAACATTTTTTAAAATTTAATTTTCAACAGTGTGTATCAAAAAAAGCTTCAAAACCCAACACAAAACAAAGTATCTACTTTGGTCAAACGGGGAGTTACACTAGTAATTGATGAGGACCAGATCCTGATGGTGCTAAACTTCAAGTAATGTTGTTTATAACACATCCACTTTGAAAAAATACTAACACAAGCCAAAGCAAGCAACCTGTACTGAGCTAAACCAAACCGTTCTGCATTGAACAGTGGAAAATTCATCTATGATGGACTGGTACTTGCACTTGTACTTTACGCCATTTTTTTCTTATCAGATAAAAGGTTTATCCTGCTCAGTTGGAAATCTCACTCATTTTCAAAGTGTATGCAAAAATGTGTACGTATCTTCCAGTTTCCATCCGGGTTTTTGTGCGTGATATTCCAATAATATGTGAATGGAAATGCAGCAACCGTTGAATAAAACCAATAATTGCATTTGCAGACTAATCATTTCTTTGGCTGAGTAAAATAATCACAAGGGGGTCAAATACATCTTTCACCTTTAAAGTGCTTTAAAAATACGAATGCTTTGATTCAATTAATTATATTCTGTTCATATGGTAGGGTAATTCAAGTTGAAATTAAATTGCACATGTTTATTAGTAAACCTCTGTTTTCAATTAATTGTTTTCAGCTGATAACAAAGCACCTAAACTCCTTCAGGAGGCCATCAGAAATAACCATTTAAAACTAAATGTAGGCTATTAAACATGATTGTTTGAAAAGGGTCTTGATTTGTACTATAAATATGTTTCAATCAAGTTGTACATTATAAAAGAAAATATTGGAGGCAGTCATTCTAAAAATGTGCATAAGAGCTGAGCTGTTATGATGTCAGTGCATGTCCGATATTATTATAGAGATCAAAGATACAAATTTTAAATAATAAAGCAGCCGAATACAACAAAGAGAGCCAACACTTGTGTTAATGTGTTACTTATGGCACAACACACATTGGCACCACTGGATTGTAAAGCACAAGTTTCTTATCAGCTTCTTAAATTTTTAGTTTGGGTATTATATAACATTTCGCATAACATATAGTACAGTACTGATGAAATAGCCTTTACAGGTTTTTCTGTATCGCTTGAACATCGGGTGAATGCTGTTTATGTGCAGCATGGTTTAGGCTTTCAATGAGATGCTTTATCCATCTTAAATCCATTCTTGAGCAGACAACATTGTAGAGTCGAGGTGCTGCAAGTCCCTTTGTCAGACATTGTATCATAAATAATGCTCAATGGCTGCAGTCGACCCGACACATTGCTGGACTGCCGGAAATTGAGGGAGAAACACCCAAAGTAAAAACATTCTGGTTTCCGTTGACATGATTCAACATCTCGATATTTATTAGGGAAAGCTCAGTTTGAAATACAATAACTCTTTAGTGTAGTTAGTTTTTTCTTTGGCTAAACAGTAAGGATAGATATTTCTTGATCACCTATTTTACACTTATCTTTTGTTGGGGATGTTTTCAACCACTTCCGGGTGATTTCATAACTTTTTTTTCATAAAATTGAATGGTTTTTGGTGACAAATTTGATTTTTACACATATTTTAAGTAAATGCTTTGAAATTTCTCAAAAATGCAGACTGGGCAAATGTTCTACTGTTAACAGTCACTAAAAGAAACTTGTAAAAAAACAATCAGATCCAAAATATTTTTAAATTTTTTGCATAAATGTCGATCTTCCTCAGCTCTAATTAAAACGGCTAAGTTTTTTTTAATATCCAGGATTTGTACACATTAATGGCCAAGATACTACAAAATGTCACTGATTTCTAAAAAAACAACAAAAAAACTACGGTAAATCAATCCTAATTTTCAATATGAACATTTCTTGTGATCAAAAGTAAAAAAATCTAACAAATTGTACGTTAGGTTCTATGGGGAATGATGAACAATAAATAATTTAGGAGAAGAAAAAAAAAATCTGGACCGTGAGTTAAGGTAAAATCCAGAGCACAATCGTTTCCATATTGAGTTTTTATTTAGTTTTTACAAAATGTACTTTTGATGAAAACAATGGGAAAAAATCAAATGGATTTTTACAGCAGTTTATTTAGTGGCTGTTGAACATGAACAACACGAAGAGTAGTGAATTTGAACAGTGCACAAGGGTCAATGAAATGGGGTTTCGATTTTTTTTGGAATCCAAAAACATCCAGCAAACCGAAACCAAAAATGTGCCAAAAAATTATTTGACTTTTGGAAAGTTCAAATTAGCCCGTGTGAGCCAAAACCATCTTATTACTACTGAAAAGCTAGCCCATGCTTTTGAATTTGATTTGCACATTGTAGGTTTTCTGTGTTGAGTCCATCTTGTGGCCAAACTGAATTTTGACGTAAAGGTTTTTACCAGTTTGGAGGTAAAAGACCTGGAATCTGACTCAAACAGGAAGGGAACAGATGTTTGACTCCTCATGCTAAGTCTCTAATCAGCATTACATTTTTCCTGTTGAGAAGTAGTTAGAGGCCAAACGCCAAAGCCGTTGAGGCACCTATTGTGTGTTGCTCCGTTTCTTCTTCTGATTCCATCAGAATACTACTATTCTTCTTCTGATTCCATCATTGATCTCAAAACGTTCAATCATGCTGAGTACATTTTTAGTTCTACTCTTTCGATCTCCTCTCAGAATCTTGTCACATTCTTACCAAAATTGAATCAGAACATTGTCAGACCTTGCTGGCAAAAAGTTAAACGTTTTTTAGTTTAGTTTTAGTTTAACACTAAGTCGACTTGAACAGCTACGTGGCACGTCTGAAGATACATCTCTACAACATTAAATCATCAGTGCTTAGAGTTAACCACACAAAAAAGCTGGCAACTACGCCACCTTAAGGTCAAAGTTCATAAACCGCTTAATAAGGTAAAACTCTTCTATTCGTCCAATTTAAATCGTTTTGCCTACAATCCAATAGAAATATCTTCATTTGCCAGTCTGCCAATTCGATCTGTTCTAGCTTCTTGAAGTTTGGCACTGTATTACTCCTTGCAGTTATATTTTTTTAAGGTTTAAAATAGAAAAACTAGTGTCTAGAGCTCATTTTATCCAGTCATGTAATTCCAAAACTGTCCTGTAACCAATTTTGTAAGAACTAACCACTCCAAACACTTGGCCTTTTCAGTTCAAATCAGTTCTTCAGCAAAAAGAAGAACCTTTTTCTTACAGATTCATGCAGGAAGTGTGAATCCGCGTGGGGTGTGATAGGACAGAAAGAGAGAAGAAAGGCCAAACACTTTAATGACTGCAAAGTAGAGCAATTGCTGATAAGAGACTGTGGCAGTTTCTCCCATTCCAGCTGACATGCGTGTGACTAACCTTAGAACAAATTTTATGGGATTTCTATGCAGCATTATTCTTTCTGCACCACTTGACATGGATTTGTTCTTCCTGAATTAGTCTTTTCTCTGTCAATATCATTCCACCCAGAGTTAAAATATGTCCACGTGGAAAGAGAAACTGAAAAGAATTGTTACAGTGGAGCCAGTGATCTTCCTGTACATGACCAGCACTTTCATTGTAGGACCGACATATCAACAGATGATCATCACAAAGGTAAGGGAGCTGTTTATTCTACAGCAGGAATAGTAAAACAAGAGATGGGAGAATGGGAAAGACATTAATCAAGTGGGTCCAGCGAGTCCAGTGTTGTGTTCGACGAACTGAAAAACAGGTCAGAAGGGTCCAGTTCGGGTACACAAAACGGAAATGCCTGAAGCAGAACCTCAAGAGCACATGCAGAAAAGGAGCTAGAGATGCGCTCAAAACCCAAAACTGCAGTGGGCATTAATCAAGTCAAAGCTGCCATGACAGTCCCAGAGCAAAACAACGGGTGCTGTGATCACTCATGCACTAGATTAAACAATCGCTGACACTCGTTACTCGGTATTCTGCTCCTCAGCGTACACATCCTGAACACATGAAAAACGCCAGCATCTTCAGTTTAACCTTGTGTTGTGTTCTGCCTGGCTGGAAAATAATCAGGCAGTTTACTCTCAGCTGAATTGTTATTTTAACATTTCCGCTTGAGCATACCTGAAAATGGTTATAAAGAAATGCATGATTCTTTTCGATTGTTGTTGATCTTGAGTGATTCATTCTGTCGACATCACTTTTTGGTTAAACTAATTGTTGATTTTTAGAGTTGGCTATTGTGGATGTGGTCTTCAGTGTTGAACAGGATATTATAATGACTCAGCTTGAAACCTGTCAATTTGCCTTTTTCAAGCAGCCGCCATTTTAACCAGTAGAAGTCTCTGCGTGCACCGGTGTGTGCGCCAGTCACACCGGCTGTTTTGAATTAAGTAGAAATGGTGCAATCCACCTATTGCTTAAATTTGATATCAAATATTATGTGTTGGTTTCAGAAGTAATTTGCTTTGATATTTTTAGTTTTAAACAAATGTTACAAGACACATAAGTTTCAATGTAATTCAAATTAAAATTTGATAAAATGAACAATCATCTTTTAGTTTCCTTTTACAGACCCCAAATTGACGCCATCTAGTGGTGAAAAGAAGTGATAACTGGAAGCAAAAGACCTGTGCGATGCCTTGTGTTTCTCAAAGTTCTGGCACAAAAAAGTGCTTGGGGAAGAGTACAAAGTTTTGTAGAGGTTCGCCTGTTTTTTTTCACCTTTTCTTTGCTTTTTGGGGATTTATGAATTTGTATTTTGTCTCTAAATTTACATATTTTTTTACAAAATATAAACTGTTAATTCTCAATTTTTAAGATTCTGACAAAATTTATTTATTTTTTATTTTCTGTGTACAAATTTAGGTTTGTTGTTTAATTATTGTGTAATGCGATGAAAAAAATTGTAAATAAATACAAAAAAATGAAATCAGGTAATTTATTAGAGCAAATTGTAAAGTAGCAAAAAACGCTCAAAAAGGGGTTAAGAATGAAGTAGAGGTAAACAATTATGGCATTGATAAACCTCGAACTACTGGAAAGATATTTAATTACGGTATATATGCTGAATTTGTGTTGCAAATAAATGTTTAATCCTGTTTTATTCGAGACTACATGAATAGTATAGAAATAATGTTTAATATATTACATTATTGACTCTGACTGCAACACATTCCTACAGCGTTCTTTCTTTCAGAGCCTCTCTTTCATTTTTAAAATGATAGCCATGTGAAATGCGCAAATAGGTCTGCAGAGTGCAAGGCAGGGTAGGCAATTTCTGACCAACAAACAAAAAATCCAAAATCCTTTCTGCAGTGTGTGGAAACTTTCTGAAGAACTAGAGGAACCATGTGTAATTGTAAACAAAGGCTTATTTATAAGCTAAAATATTAAAATGTTTTGACTCAAGTGATCAAATGCTTTATTAAAAATCCTACAATGTGAATTCCAGATTTTATTTATAGATTCTGTCTCTCAGGGGGAAATGCACCTATACTGAAAATTCTAGACCCCCCCCCCCCCCATGACTTTTAAATAGGAGAGCTTGCAAAATCACAGGGTGATCAATTACTTATTGACTCTGGAATCTGCTGATTGGAGACCTGAGTGTCTTGGTAGTGAGGCTGATGATTTAGAAAAATTGCACTTCCTGCCATTAATTTAATCAATTTATTAAATGCATTATCATTTTTCTGACTAAGTGTGTCTGGGTTGGCCAGCGATCGCCCCCACATGGCTATATGCAGAATTATTTCTGTCCCATGCAAGTCTATGGGAAAAAGCAGAATGATTTCCTCAATATTACAATTTTAATAGTTTTAATAGTTATTGTTAATTGTTTTTAAAGTGAACAAAGTTCAACAGATTTTTTTTGTTTTAAGGTTGTTTTCATGTGGCTCACTATCCCCCAAAAAAGCTCTGAAACCATGATCGTCAGAAATGTACGCATATGCACCCTCTCTCTGACTGTCGTGGCTGCTCTCAAATCACACTCAAAGTTGGCTCATATTAGACTTATGGCAGTAGGTGATGTCCATTTTTTTACAGTCAATGTTTTTGACGGGAAAAGTCTAAGAATTTAATAAACATTTGAACGGTTGCAAGAAGTACAATTTATTTTATGGACATAAATAACAGTATACCGGTATGTAACTATTTTAAGAAAAAAAAAAATCCAAAATACCAACTTTTAAAGTTTCTTTTCCAGTCATTTTGAATTCTGAGTTAATGTCCTTCCTTTCTTCTCTCCATTGAGGTCTCTTAGCCTTCAAATGAACTCTGCAGCTCCACGCATAACTGCTCTGAGAAAAATGAGTGTGAATATATCATAGGAATGATCACAACATCATGCAGCGAAAGCCGTTCAAAGATTAAAGGGGCTCCAATCAGTTATTGCAAAGTGCTCATATACGCCACACTTAATGGCCTTGATTCTTGTCATTTACTCCTTGATATCCTCATATTTGTGAGGCTGTGACTCGTGAGCTTTCACAGGCTTGCTCTTACAATAACCGAGGGCGATGAGTACAATCTCGGCTATACATCATTCCCATAATGCCTTTCAGCATCATTACTGACAGTGACATAGATGTATAATGTCTTCACAGCTAACCTGAAAGACAAACACTACAACAGGTCAAGTTTTAATGTGAATAGATCTAATAAACATCATCAGCAACCTTTAACCTAAACTGATCTCGCTTTCTGTTTTTGATTATTCTTGTCTTCTTTTACTCCAGGTTTTATTTTCCTTGTATATGCTACCATCTTGATGCTGACCTCTCACTAATTCCTGCCACAGATGCTAATTTGACATCAAACACTGGCTGCCGCACAATTTTTTTTATGGTTTTTATGGTTTCACCTTATCTAGATTCCCATGCCCTTCCCTTTAGCCATGCAGTCAAACACCTGGGGTGTTTAATTTAAATCTCCAAAAACAGATTGGCTCTGTTCTGAAGGCAGGCATTTTTCACCTCCGTCTTGTCACAAAGGTCAAACCATTCCTGTGCTGCAGTAACCTGGAGAAATCTGTTCTTGTTTTCATTAGCTCCAGGCTTGATTACTGCAATGCTCTTTATGTTGTCATCAATCAGAGTAGTTTGTGTCGCTTATGAAATACTGCAGATTGCAAGCTTACACAAACCCGATCACATCACACCTGTTCTATAGCTTTGTACCTCTCTGTATTTTAACAATACACACTCCCATTACTTTCCTCGGATCAAAAGAGGCCGGTCCTAAATCATGGGATTCTCTGCCTTGGAGCATTGTTCAATCTGGAGTTCTGTCAGTTGTGCATGGGGTTTATTTTAATGGTAAGAGAATTCAATAAGAAGAAGAAAAGACGGACATTTACTCAATTTCAAAATGACTGGGTTTAAATGGATAATCACTTTACCTCATCCATAAATGCGAAGTCTGGTTCCAAAATGCAATAAACCATGATAAAAAAGTTTTCATCAAATCTGAATTGTATTTTTCTTAAAAACAGAATTTTCTAAAAAACACAGTATTTGCTATGTAATGCAGTCCTGTTTTTTTTTCACTTTCAATGTTTGTTTGTTATTGTAAATTGAATGGTTTCTTTAAAAAAGCATGCATATTGATGATTTGGATTTATAACAGTTAAAAAAAAAGGAAAATTTGGAACAGAACATTTAGATTTTCCTCAAAACACTTCATTTCTAATATTAAGAAAAAATTCTTAATATTCCTCATTTATTTATTTGTTTATTGTTTTTATACTTTGAAAGTTTGTTAGGGTCAGCCCTTTTATTTAATGTCCAATAAATGTGTAGACATCATATGTACACTTTTCTGAATAAGTGTGTGGGCGGGTGGGGGGTGTTGGGGTGCTGTGGATTTGTAAACTTAAGGATGTTTACAAATTAACTTTTCAACAGTGTTTAAAAAAATTCACCTATTTTTCTAGAAAAGTGTTGAAATCATCTCTTCATTCTTAATGATGTTGTGTACAATTACAAAGTTTACTTAAATGTCTATTTCTATCAAACCTTTTATCAAAATGTCATTTTAATTGCAATTGCTTACAGTTTATTTGAAAAGTTTCGGTTGTCAATAAGATTTAACACTACTTTTTGACAATAATTGTCTAATTAATATTTTATATATATATATATATTATATATAATATTATCATCAATAATATTTTCTGAAAAATGGCAAGGAAAACTGAAATTTTCTGGAGTGTAATGAGCACAACACAGGTGCAATGCAATAATGCAATTTCATCATACATCAAATTACCCTTATTGGTGACAAAAGTGTAACATGACGCTAGATGGGATTTTGTGTTTTGGAAATGTGTTTTTTAAAACTGCTCAAAATTCCCTAAATATTACAAATGCAATCAGATGCTGAATTAAAAAGTCTTCAATATTAACAACTGGAGCCCGTATCTCCTAGACTACATCTCCCATAAGCCCATCCAACAGCCCCATGTTGGATACAGCTGTACTATACAGGTGCTACTGCTTCTCCAGATGTTTATAATCCTTTTGACTCAAGTCCGATGTCTATGATTGGTTGCAGACTGCTAACAACAATGACCAAATCACCATGTGACTATTACCTGACAATTTCCAGATTTTGTTTTATCTCAAATAAGTCAAAACTGAGTTTCATGCAGAACACCTATAATATGCCCTTAGTGTGAGACTTCTTTTTGTTGTTGCCAGATGTCAAGTAATGAAATCACGAAACCAAGCCTCTTCTCACTGTTTTAATAATTCATTGCAACCTGGAAACAATGCAGATGTATTCTCTCTACATTGTAGCGTTCTATTATAAGCTTAAATGAAAGCATCGCTGAGGCATTTGTTTTCTTTCATGAGTTGCTTTGTTCTTCAAAACAGTCAGAACTGTTTTAAACAGTATTATATAAATATCTTAGTGTGATAGTCCTCCTTTTGAAACCACATTGCATCTTACATTTGCTACTTGCAAAAAATACACACGTAAATTGTAATCGGTGAGAAAATGTAGCATTTGACTGGCACAGGCAATGACACTTTCACCTTGTTCCCTGTGAACCATTCAGATGTTTATTTGGATGCTTAAGGTGGACTTAAGGATGTTTCCAATTGCATATAACCAACCAATGTCACCTTCTCTTTAGACTACTTCCCATACCTACCTTGTCTATAATCTTGTCCTGGAAATTATTTTACTGCTTTTTGGTCTTTGCTACTGTGGGCATTTTGAAATCTGATAGGCTTTTCGGTTGAATCAAATTTTTTTCCATTTTTGTTAGCTTTTTTTTGGGAAAGTGAGAATGTAACATGGTCCCAACCCAAACCCTCCACATTACTAAGCTCCGCTGTCCACCTTCTGAAGTGACTTGCAGTGCACATTTGCCTTAAAACTCTAATGCACTTTACGCCAAGGGATGAATTCTGCAAGTACAGTCATCTCTCTGAAACTGTGGAGTGGTCAACTTCAGGGCGTTAGCACTGCTTATAAGCAGTGAGGTATGTGGAGGTTTTCATTTTAGTCCATTTTGTTAACTACTAAACAGCCAAGAAATGGAACAATGCATCAGTTGCTGGTCCAAAACCACTGAAAGCACACCTAGTTCCCACAATTAAAAACGAATCTGTGGCTCACTTTCATCAACATACAACTTTCTCTCAATCTTTACTGCATAAAAGGCAAATGTACTTGAGTAAAATGAAGAAAATGTTGTGTACATGTATTTCTTTTGTACTGAAACTTGTTATCACTTCTATCAGGTATGTCGGCAGCTGCTGAATGATACAATTTGCAAAGACCCTGAGCACAACAAAGAGTACCAGGTGGTTCAGACTTCAGCTTCTTACCTTCTGCTCCTGTTCAACGCCACCCTGAGCCTCGTGTCCATCCCTCCAGCAATACTTCTGGGCTCCTGGTCTGACCGTGCTGGGCGTCGCTCAGTCATGGCCATGCCCTCAGTGTTGTCTCTGATGGGTGGTGGCTTATTCCTGGCTGTGGCACTGGTCGACAGCATGAGTGTTTACTGGACTCTAATGGCGGCTGCATTAATTGGACTGACTGGCGGCCATGTTTCAATCTTCCTCAGCTCCTTTAGTTATCTGGCAGATTTGACCGTGGGCTCTAGCTCCAGCCGAACTTTACGGATGGCTGTGGCTGAGTCTATGATTTTTGTAGGTGGGGCAGTTGGCTTCCTTCTTGGGGGATTCCTAGAGCAAGACGTTGGTCTCCAGGCTGCATTTGGAGCATATGCCGGCTGCCACATCCTGGTGATCCTTTACATCTGGCTTTGGCTTAGAGACCCTACGATGGGAAGGGTTCCAAATAAAGAGGAGAAAGATTCTCAGGAAGATACATCCCAGGTGTTTATTGTAAAATATGCCAAGCGCTCTTTCAAAGTTGTCTTCAAGAGGAGGTCAGGGCAGGAGAGACTGAAACTGCATTTTCTCATTGTCTGCAACTTCCTTAACAACCTGGTGGCAGTAGGTGAGTGCGAATATAAACAAACCAACATGTAGCCCTCACAGACGCAGCATGCAAGGTGGCACCATAAAAAAGAAAATCAAAATGAATTCAGAAAGAGTTTTTTTTTAAAAATGCGCAATGGTGTGTTCCAACTGTGAGAAGGTGGTAATGAATGATCTGTGCGGCTAATATGATGCCCTGGGTCGTGCCGGCTGTTTATGATGATAATACTGCTGAGCCACTGCAGGGTGCTTTTAAAGCACTCCATCTGAGTACTGTCATTCCTGAGGGCTGACTGAGACAGAGAGAGAGAGAGCGAGGGAGACTATAAAATTCCATAAATACTTAAAGTGAGCTCTGCATTCCAAGCGTTGTTTTAACAGATTCTGAATGTTCATTGATCTCATTTGAATTAACTCTTTGCTTTGAAAACGATTGATCTTTGAAAATCCTGCCAATAACGAGATGCAGAGAGAAAGGGAGAGAGACATAAATAATAACGTTCTTGTATGTGGCTTTGTCTCCTCAGGGGAACAGTCTGTCTTGCTGTTGTTCTTGATGTATGAGCCAAGAGAGTTCACAACTGCCCTGTTTGGGGTTTTTAACTCTGTGAGGATGCTCTTGTTGGTAAGTGCTCTTGTTTAATGCAGTAATTCTTCCTCAGATGACTCATATCTCTCTGCCGGCTGTGAGTGCGAATCAGCGGATGTCCTTGAAACACCTCTAAATCTGTAGAGTTCAGGCTAAATCTGCAGTGGCCCAGCTGAGGGCCATTGACTGGACACAGCTGTGGATCTCTGCTTTCTCGTCATGTCTTTCCCTTCTTTTCTGGCAAACACAGCTGAGCTCAATACTATCACCCACACTTCTTCTGAGAACATTCATTCATTCATCCTTTTACCTGCTTGTTCCCTATCGGGCTCACAGGGGTCTGCTGGCGCCTATCTAACCATGCGGCCAGACAGTGCTCAAACTTTAATGGTTGTTGTAAGGGAACCATTTTCTCACACCGTAAACAAAAATATTGCGTAAAGACTTTACCAAACCAACAGATGGCAGTCAATTAATGCCATTTTTTAAGACGAGGATTTAACATTGAAGTTTGGAAAAACAGGGGTGCCAAATAGGGAACATATGATAGTAATCCGCAACACAGTCCTCGCTTCGGCCACCATTGCGCTTGCTGTTTGACAGAGCATGACGGCAAGGACAAACTCCACTCCAAACCCTGGTTTAACTGTCCAAACAGGATATGATACTCCTTTGCCTGCTTTTTGACAATAAATGAACGGACTTCGCTGAAAGAATAGCACAATTATATATTTCTGCACTTCTTCAATCAAGCAACCAAAACAACAAGCCCCCGTCTACACTATGGGTTTGCGTCTACAGAGGGGCTATGGTGTAAGCTGTGCATAGGCTTGTCACAGAAGTATAAATTGTGCTTCGAGCCACGTAATAGAGATTTTCTGAAGTAGGACATATTTAAAAAAAAAACTAAAGTTTGACAATTGGTTACTCCTTCCAAAAATCTATGCCGTATTGCTTCCTCATGGAATTAATAGGAAAGCTCTGCCGCTTTAGTCAGTCCATACAACTGTGAACGAAGGCAGGTTGAAGTCTGCTTTGTTTTGGCTGCCCGTCATGGGGAGGCCTTCTTCCGAGCAGGTCGATTTGCTGTCTCCAAGCGACACTTAAACAAAGCCTGCCAGTTGAGGAGCACCCTTCTTGATCGCTGAGGTGATGGCTTTCCATTTTTACCAAGAAACACCACTGGGGCACCAATCACTTGTCTTTCTTTTGTGTGCAAGTCCAAGGAATCGATCCTGATGGACCCATTATACAGTCTGTCAGTAAAGGATGTCAAGTTGCATTTCACTAGCCTATACAGCAAGCAAAAAGTTTTAATATACCACAGTTGAGGAAATCAATGGAGAGAAAAAGTAGAGAATGTTTCCAAAGATAAAGGCAGCTTTACTTGAATTTAGCAATTCGTAAATTAAGCATCAGAATCTCTGCAGGCTTGGATATTGTAAGTGAATGGTTCCATGCTCTGAGTTTATATAAATAGCGTCAGGGCTGGAATTGACTTGTAATTAGGCTGGCGTGAGTTGGTGTGGAAATTATTAAACACTCCAGGCTCTAATGAGTTGATGAAAGTAAAAACAAGGAGTGTTGACCTTTTCTCTGGAATGTTTATGCATTCCCATTATGTTTTGTGCTGTGAATGTGAGGCTGTGGCGAAGTCTGTTGACACCAGGCCCTTGCCAGGCAGGAGGGGTAATTAAATCAGAGCTGTTTGCATGAGCAGGCAGGGCAAATGAGTCATCGCACGCACCTCTCATAAAAAACGAGTTGCAGGTTAGTTCGCCTTCGAGTACTATTGGCCATTCTGAAAGAGACAACCTGTTCCATTTTATCTGGAACAAACAATGAAGGTTAATTAGTTCACTGGTGAGATTTGGACTGGTCTGAGAGAGTCTAAATATTTATGGGCTTAGTTTTATTCAGGCAAGACCAACAATAATATGTGGAACATATCAGAACTATTGAGCTCTTTAACTCAAGAACATGTTGTGAACAACCATAATGTGACTCAAACCCCAGCACATCTCATAGGTACATTGACCTGTAGTAAATCAAGTTCCAAGTCTGAGATTCCTCATTATCCTCCCGAGAGAATACATCATGAGATAGAAACTCTGTGGTCATAAAGGTATTGGCATGGTCAGCAATTTACTCAGCCAGGGTGTGCCTTGTATGTGTCAGGGATTCACTGGCATTGCAATGAGGCTGCGGCATTGTAAACACTTGATCTCCTCAATCAAACATCACAACCTATGAAGAAACTCAATTGGGCAATTCTCATGCAGCCAACCACCAGCCATCTCCCATAAATACTCTACCAGAAAAACTGTGTTTTTCTCATTGGCACACCTTCCACAAATTCAAAATGAAGCAGTAGGCTAGTAGGTTCTTGTTTTGATGAAGTAAGTTATTAATGCGGTACTCACATAGTATGGTGTCATTTCCACATGAATGCACTTCATCAGCATCTTACGTTTATGGGATTGAGAAGTGCTAAGGTTTTGAGGCTATGCAGACTTCAGAATCTCACCAGAGGTAGAAAGCCATGCGAGGACTTCTTACATTTGAATTGTCTACTGATGAGTCTTCAAATGCACCATTTCAAATCTACCCATAGACTCTCAATTCTTGTGATCAACATTACTTGTTCATTGAATATCTGAACCACCTAAAGCTCTCTATATTTCCTCTGTTTCTGAATCCACTGCTCTATGTTCTCAATTTACAAGAACCCACTTTTGGAGCATAAGATATAAGCAGAACATTTAGTTGTTTTTTACTTGTGTTAATAATTATGTTCAAAAATGTCTTCATCACAGTTGGCAATGAAAGCTAAAATAATCCCAAAAATACTTCCACACGTTAAGATTAGCTTGAGCCTGAGTAACTTATACTATTACTATTACTACTTAGAATAATAATAACTAGATGGCAAAGCTTGCACACAAACTTTAATTTTGGCTGGAGAAAGTGCCATTTAAAACTTTTTCAAAAATCTCCCCCTTCTGACCGGCAGTGATAACCTTTGTGGAGATATTTAGTCCATTTTTAAATTGGTTACTGAAGTAAACAACCTGGTTGCTAGGGGAAAATCGATGAGGTGTTCTTTTCATTGTGAGGGAAATGGCTGAAATAGAGATCTGCTGATTTGGTTACTAGCGTAAAAGATTTAAGGAGTCAATGAAATAATGTTATGTTCCCTAATTCACGGATCGCAACATAAAGCAAGCCCCGGGTCTCTATGATTTTCCAAAGTTGAGCTATGGTAAAGAGTCTGGTTACTATGGAGGGGTCAGTGGCATAATATAATGTTCTCTTTGTCACTATAATTTATATAAGGCAACCCCCTTGTTTCTACCATTTAGCGAAGTTAGAACCAAAAGAAATTTTGGTTGCTAGGTAAAATAGTTTGGTTGCTAGGGAGATGTCATAAAAATGTTCTCATTTATTTCCAATGGCAAATATAATACAATGGTAAATAATTAACTCTTTCTAGACCCTGAGGTTCAAATACCTGTAGCTTGCACAGATTGGTAACCTACACACGTGTGGTCAATTTCAAGTTTCTATGAGGGTCTCAGTTGGAGTTACAGCTTTTTAGTTTGACCCCATGTTTTTTCAATTGAAAATTTCCTGCATTCTCTGCATTTTCCCAGAATTCCTTTAGTGGTACTAATCTGAAAAGATATAGCAACCTTTGTCAGACCAGTTTGGATGTATTGGCAAAGTTGGTGACTGTAGCTCAAGAATAGATCAGAATACGTACCACATACTGGCTTTCTGGTGGATAGGAAACAATTAGTCGGCACTTCTTTAAAGTGCAGTTTACCAAACGCTGAGAGAGGAGCAAAAGCACACACAGACTACAAGGTGACCACCTTCTGTTTGCATCACTACCACTACTTCAAACATCAACCTGATTTTCCCATCTAGGTACTAGCTTTGTCAACAAATCTTGAGCAGCAAAGTAATGTGTGGGGTCAAAATCCATATATCAATGTTATTGGCACCAAATTCTGATCCTTCTGAACGATATAAAGACATGTCATGCCCATTTAAAACTACAATATGACTTTAGGCTCTGTTTTAGAAGTATAGCAAGAAATAAAAAGTTAATCTATGTCTGATTAGACAATAACAAATCCCTGGACAGTTTTGTTGTTCTCCTGCGAGGCATTTAAGTACATTAGGGGCCATCAAGTATAATAACCTGAGCATCTATCAAACTTCAATCAATCAAGCTCTACTCTGCTTCTCTTTGACAGGGCTTTGGTCTGCTGGGTCTGTTTCCGGTACTGATGAGGTGCATTAAGGAAATGACATTAGCAAAACTCAGTGTTGTTTTCAGAATCGCTTCGTACATCCTCCTCGCTCTCTCAAACAACACTTGGATGGTATTTCTTGGTAAGTCCCCCATCCATCGCTCATCACTTAATGATCCCTGGACCTAATGAAAGTCATTGCACAAGAAAAATGTATTATGTAAAGTCATTTTCTTGGCTTGTCAATGGTTTGGTGATCTTTTGTCTCTCTCAGATCATTTAGTGAATTAGTAGTAAATAAAATTCCATAGTTGATAAGTTAGTCAAGGTGTCTTAAAACAAATAACGTTTATGATGCGGAATTCTCTTTTCTGTACGCATGTTAGAGGAGAAACCCCCGTGTGAAACAACAGTATCTTACCTTTAACTTTGGTTCCAAACAGTAGTTTCCACTTCATAAAAGTAATTTTTTGGACACCTTCTACCCCTGTATGGGCGAGTGGAGCATGGAGTCACAACTTAACATCCTATAGTTACCAATTCTTTCAATTTTATTATGTTCACCACTTACAGTGTTGAATATTTAGCAGTGACAAAATCCCATGATTGGATCATAGTACCAGGCAGGAATTCACTGAGCTCCTAAAGGCGGCCAATTCTTTTACAAATATACCTATGTGCTACACCAATGTCCTATGGAACCTCTAAACTCAATTATTAAGCTACACGTAAGGTCTGACGGTCGCAGATTGACCTGCACATACATATGATTGTCTAGAATTACACAATTAAAGGTAAACATGTTATACACCAAATCTTCATAAACTAAACTGATAAAAGTGTACCATCTGTGCTTTCTTTTTGAATCACCCATGCCTCACTCACTGTTTTACAGCTACAAATAACTTGGATAACTTCTCTGACAATGGGAAATTGCTAAATCTACCGTATTGCTATTTTAAATCTTCACTGACCAACTTGCTTTGTTTTAGAGTGGATCAAACTCAGCAGAAAAGTTCTAAGCAATGATAACATTGCACCCGACACCATAGATCTGAGTTAATACAGTTAATTAAATAAACGGTTGGTGAAATTGTTATTCTAATCACTGCAGCAGACTGAAGGCTTTTAAAAGGAGATGAGTGGCAGCTCTGATGAATAATCAGTGCCAGTGAAGCTGGAATTTGCATGCTGGTCTTTTCTGTTGTCTGCGATAATGAGGGGCACAGCAGCGGCACCCCAGAGTCAACCTCCATTCGGAGAGTACAGCACATGTGTGGGGTGTGTGGAAGCCACACACACACACACGCAGGAGCTAAGTTCCAGTGCATACAGATTAACGCAAATGCTGAAAATCATTTGTTCTCTTGCGGATTAGCTTTACTTCATCATGCGCGACCTGGCTACTGAGATGAGCGAGTGACTTTACATTGAGAGCCATTAGGAAAGGCTCAAGCTCTGTAATCACAATTACACCCCAGAATTCCATACATTCGTAACTTCATGAATAATTGAAATATATATTTACATTCACTTCTACTCCAGGACTGGTTAAAATTCTGCTAGTCTCACCGGTGTGGTGGTTAATTATGTGGTTTGCTCGGCTTTGTGTGTGGAATTAATATTATTGAACAGAATTTCAAAAACCTCATCAAAATTTTGTAGATAGTTGTGAACATTTGGATAAGCCTAGAAAAAGAGATGTTTATGTATGAGGAAATTAAGCTTAATACACAACTGATTTGACACATGCAGTCATAATGTGACAACATTTGCACACTAAATTGTGTTATTATATGAATATTAAATCTTTAATTAATTCTACACAATGCTTATTAAAGCTGAGGAAACGTTTAGGAAAACCCTCCAGTTTTTGCCCATTTCCAAAGGCTCAAATCACAGGTGTATCATACTAGGTGCGTGTGATTAGGTGATCATTACTCAGCATTTTCAACATGGCTTTCTGTTTAAACCTCATTTATTTTGGTGTGCCCTTTCCGTTAAAGTGAAAGTTAGCACCATGGCGAGGACAAAAGAGTTCTCCAAGCCTATGCAAGAGAGTTATTTAAATAAGTCTATTTGACTAAACAGTCTATTTTTGTCTGTTTTTACTCTTTCTGGAGTGGACTTGGTCCCTCTCTGAATAGTTAATATTTAGTTTGCATTTTCCATGCAGATTTGGAAAAACATGATGAAAATAGATTATTAAATTACTCTTTCTCAGAGTCGGTTTAACTCTATATAGAGTGGGACCAAATATACTCAGAGTAGAGTTAATTTAACTCTTAGGATTTTACTGTGTAGCAGTAAATAAACCAAAGAATGGTTTAAAATTAAACTATGGAGATTTCTGGAATGGCCGATCGAGATACTGTTCAGTGACTTGAAGCGTGCAGTACATTCAAGGCGCCTGCAAACATCTCACAGCTGAAAGAATTCTACATTAAGTAGAGGAGAAATTTAAAAGTAGTGGAGACTCATGGATGGCTACAAAAAGTTATTTCAGGTTTTCCTTGGTGGAAATATGTGTTTTGATTGATTAAATTCACAGATGTTGAAATGTTTTTTTCTTTTCTTTTTACTTTGATCTATCAGTGTTGTTAACATTGAGATTAAATACCTGTTTAATTAAAATGTTACGAAGTACCCAAATTCATGGGGTGTCCTCGTTTTTCCACATGACTGTTTCCTGAAAAAAGAGATTTTGCAGGTAAAGAGAGCACATCAGTGTTTGAATTCAAATCTAAGAAACCTTGTGAACACAGCTGAAAGTACAGAATGCAAACACTTGAGTGCTTTGTTTGTTATTGTCCTTCAAGCAGCCAGACACTACATTACTGGTGTTCATTCAGAAGCTTCTTTTCAAATTTATATCACTATTACATGAATATTCGTGTCTGTTTTCAAAGCTAATGGTAAAGTTTTAGAGTAAAACTATTATTAACGCAATTATTTTGTATTCATTGTAGCAAACCAACAAAAAAACATGTTTCATGCCTATATTTTTGCTTATTTATTCATTAATCGTTTAATTATCTAGTGCTTAAAGTAGGTTCTATGCTTTAAAGATCTATATCCTTTTACACCATTTCAGTGTAAAATGACAGTTTATTTTGCCCCCAGAAACTAGAAAGTTTTTTTGCTAAATTATGTAATTATTTTTAACTAAATTTATGTTAAATGTATGTTAATAGTAAAAAATATTATGGTGCAGTATTTGTTTAAAAAAAAGCCTAATCCACAAAGTTTACCCTCACACACGTCCTAATGTCCCTGATAAGCAAATGGAGCAATCAGTGTACATCAATTGGTGTCAAATTCTGTGATTTATTTATTTATTTATTTTTTTGTCCTGGAAGTATACTTTAGAATAGAGTTCGAGATGAATAAAGGTACATGAACCGTTAAAAAAGGGGTTTATGTTTTAAACATGGAAAATGTTATAATATTCGTGTCAAGTTAATTCATTTCTTCAGTTTAAAACCAAAAATGTAGTTCAAATGAATTGTTTTTCATTGTTTTATCTAATCCTTTGTGCATTTTTTTGTAACCAAATCAGATGTTCTCTTTCATGAAAAGCATCATGAGGGATTTCCAAGATTTATCAAAATATCTAAAAAAAAATAAAGTTATCTTTAAGGGATGGAAGATTAAATTTAGTATTAATCAATGTGAAATCCTAATCATTATTTTGAACATAAACTTGATGTTTCTTTAATGTACATCCATTTACTTTACATAGCAGTATGTGATTAAATTATAATCGAATTCACAGAGTTATTAGAAAGTGTTACAGAGGGATGCACTCTGCAAACATATTCATAGGGCAACAACAAATGGATTTCAGAGATAAACGTAACATTTCAGCTCGAAAACTCGCACCAAACAATGATTCTTGGTTGTGGAATAAAGACTGATTTGTTTGAGGGTTAAAGGTTTTAGCGAAAATCCCAGAAAAACTTGTTTTGTAATGAAGGTTAGATATGTTATACTATATTTATTGAGTATATTTATTAAGAATTTTTTGAGTCAACCGATTTTATCTGTTGACAGTTGGTGTAGTTGCCACCCCAGCTGGTATCAGCCAAGCAGTGATTCGTTCTTTGTCTTCTGCAATCGTGGCACCTGATGAACAAGGTAAAGAAATGTGTTTTATACACAGCTCTCGAAATGTTTTTGTAATCTCAAGTAGAAAGTTACCGATTCAAGCTTTTAAGTAGACTTTTACATTGTCCTTAAGCAAACATGTTCTCTCCAGTCTTAACTGGTTTCCCCTTCTAATGCTTAAATGGTTTCCCCCATGCTTTACTTTTATATATAGCTTTTCCACCATTGCAAAGAAGAAATGCTGAAGACACCTCTGTCGTTTAGTTCTATTCGTTTAGAAAACGTTTATATAAACAGTGGGCCAAAAAGATATTTGATATTCTTCTAATACTTTGATATACTTCTAATACTTCTGGTTTTTCCAGTTATAAAAAAAGGGAGTTCGAATACGAAAGTATTAGAAAAATATCTAGAAAGTATTTGCTCCTCTGCCAGGGACAAAACTGTAGACCATGACAAGCAATCTCCCTCAAACCTGGTCTGTTTGGTCTGGTCTGGTACAACAGGAAATGTCTGACCTCTATTCTTCTGTATCAAAGTTCAATTTTCTTATGAAAACTGGGAATAACATAACAAAAATTCACAGTGAATCAAGTACTGACTTGCCCCCATCCCCCTGCTCCTTCTTCTTATTTCATTATTATATTCTGAGATTATTATTCTGAGATTTTGTCATGTTTTTTACACATTTTTTTAATGTGTGGATGACATCAGTACTTTCTTATCACAGCGTGATCTACAAGCTCATAAACGAGTCAAAAGAACGGCTAAGTGTTTTGACCTTCACTATGACAAATAGGCTTGAGTCACGAGTTTCTTCTAAATCTTTGCTTTCCCTGACATTTGTTTCAGCCTGATAACGTAGCTAAAAGCCCAAGATGTAATTCCCAATGTTATTTCACTAATCTGTAATGGGAGGCATGTTGTATGTCTTAATTAAGAGGGGAATTTTAACAATGGCTTAGCTTGAGAAAAAAAGAAAGAAAAAAAAAACATACCGATATTAAACCTCAAACAATTCAGTAGCGACAACACACAACACTATATTCACAACTCTGCTGAAAGGAAGTGTGCATCTAGTGCTTCTAGACACAAACATCTTTTTCCCATTTACTTTTGTTCAATTCCTGTAGATGTAACTGTGAATGGACAAAGTGGTGACAGGTCATCGTCATCTGTAAAAGCTCCGTATTGACTGTGCATGCTGCCTTTTTGCACTTCGACAAGCTTTTTTTTTTGCTCATGTCTCAGGCTGCATGTGTTATTGAGGGTTTTGCAGTTTTTGCCCCCCCACGTGAAGATTTTTCTGGTACATATCGATAACTTTCGCATGCCCTCGGCACTTTAGGGGCTTCTATGATGCACATTCTGCTCTGGAGGAGTCGCTGGATTCATCGTCATGCTTTTATCAAACCAGATCAGACCATTATTCATGCCAACCATCTACTGCGCAGACCTCACTTTGCACCACCATTATTCTTTCATTCAGATAAAATCTCGGGTTATGAATTTCAAGGATATCCGCAGAATGTTAATGAAGTAGGGATAAGTTTATGTACAACTCTTGAGGGGCCAGAAAGACTAATAGCATAAAAACCTACTAAAAATAGATTTTTTTTCATTCTGGTCAAGGTTCCATCACCCCTTTATCTCTATCTTTAAAGTTATGACAGAGCCCTGATTCTCCAGCACCATCATAATCTGTTCAGAGCAAAGTGCTTGGATAAAGCCGGGCTTTCTGGTGTTTGAGTTCATAACCCTGCTCTGTGTTTACTTCTTCTGCAGTGTGGGTTGATCTCTTCTCTCACTGGCTGTTTTCTAACAATGCACCCCTGTCCAGTGATGTTTTTGTGGGTTTAGGCAGGTGTGAACAAAGAATGCATTCAAAACTGGAATCATTCATTTCATCAACGAACAAAATGCAGTGACAAAATGACAACAGAAACATCAATATTCTGCTTTTAAACAACATCAGTTCATCTAGATGCACTTGCACACAGTTTTTGAAGGAAGTCAACAACCGAAAACATCTTGGAGAACAAACCACAGCTCTTCTGAGGATATCCCAGACATAGTCGATGATGCTGCTGCGTTTAGGGGTTCCAGTACTTTTATTTCTGCACTGAAAATAGTTCTTAATGACTTTGGCTGTTTGTTTGGGGTCATTG
Source organism: Danionella cerebrum (assembly GCA_007224835.1). Taxonomy (NCBI): domain Eukaryota; kingdom Metazoa; phylum Chordata; class Actinopteri; order Cypriniformes; family Danionidae; genus Danionella; species Danionella cerebrum. Next base: position 52,303 of record SRMA01026188.1, on the reverse strand, counting down.
TTCTGCTGCAGATTAAATTTGGGGCCAATCATAGAATTCCCTGATTATAACTGTCAGCTTGTATTTTTCGGCAACGAAAACCGTTAGAAGTCTGTTTTTTTGAGCATTTTATACTACTTTAAAATTTGCTCTGATAAATTACCATTAAAACAGTTTTTGTGTAATGTTTTTTTACTTCAACCGCACCTTTTAACCATTTTTGTTTATTACATTACACAATAATTCCACAACAAACCTGAAATTGAACAAAAAGTACAATTCCAAGTATTAGATTAATCATTTATTTATTGCAAAAATTGACAAACATTTTTAATGCTCTATAATAAAAATAAAAATTCCTAAATCCCTCAGAAAACCAGAAAACCACCCCTAAACCTTATAAATTGTTCAGGGCTTTGAAAAACACAAGCCATATCACAGGTCTTGTACTTGCAAGGGTTATCACTTCCTTAACCACAAAATAGAACTGTTGGCACTGATTCTGGGTCTTTAAAATGAAACTGAAAGGCATTTGTGCATTTTCTCACGTCTTAATTTGAACTACCCTGCAAATTATGTCATAACTATGTTTTGTAATATCAAAACTAATAACCTTTTAGAAACCTAAATATTGCGTTTGAATCCAAAATTAAACAATAGCTGGTTAATTCAAATCAGCCGTTTATGCGTGCAGGGACTTCTAATGGTTAAGCAAATCTCCAACTGTATTTGCAGAAATGCAACCCTGAAACATTCAAGGAACTACCACCATGCTTCACTGTTGCCTGGAGAGACTCGATATTGTACCACCCTCCAGCCCTTCGAGAACAAACTGCCTTCAGCTATAGCCTAACTTATTTTGAAATTGTGACTCATGAGCCCAGAGCAACTGGTACCATTGTTTTGGTTCTACTTTTAATGAATACTTGAGTCACTTGGTTTTGTTCCCATGTCACATATATGGCTTTTTGGCTGCAAGTTCTCCATGAAAACCTCTTGTGCCCACATCTCTCCAGAGAGTAGATTTCTGGCAGTTCTGAGCTGATGGCACTGAAAGCATGTTTACTGCATTTTTCACACCTGCCTTAAACTTTTGCATGGTGCCCTTTTTTTCATGAGTAAATAGCATAAAATGACGTTTTTAAAGTATTTGATATTACCAGTGATTCTTTTAAAAATAAAAAATAGTTTTTTCATGTCCTCACAAAGCTGCATGTTCGTGTGTAGGTGCTATGTTCTCATTCTCTGCCTCGGCGGAGGCTACATGCATCCTGTTTGGTGCTGTGATCTTCAATGGCTTGTACCCACTGACACTGCCCACTTTCCCTGGAATGCCCTTCATCGTAATGGCGGTCTTCATGCTCATTGTGCTCATTCTTCTACAGTAAGTTTACTGTTCATATATATGGAAACAGATTAGTAAATAACTGGTATGGGACATTAAAGGGGAATAAAGTGGTTGATGTATTTTACAAACACAGCTCAATTAAAGTTTTTGTTTATGAACAAGGAGGATTTCTTTTGTTGTATATTTTACATAGCCTCTGTTGGGACGTGTTGGTTTGCTTTGGTTAGAACTCAAATGCAGGGATGGAGATTTGAACAAAAGCTTTGATTCAACTGAACATTTACAACAAAAAGCCCACGATGGGGAAAAACTTGTTCAAGAAAAAAAATGGCTATAAACAAACAGAAAACCAAAGAAAAGTACAACACCCCTCACAGACTCACTGTATATGTTCTGGATACTTAACTTTTAAATGCCATTTTTAATATGCTTTATAAATAAAATTGGTTTGGTATGGTTTCCATTGACGTAATATTGGGTTAAACTTGTAAAAATATAACTAAGGCTGAAAAACCTTAAAAATTCTAACTAATGAGATTGGTGGAGGTTACCAGTCTGCTCAAAAAGGGGTTAAAGGTTTACCACTTATAATGACCATTTAAAACTAATAAGAAAAGGCAATTAAAATAGCTTCAAGAAAAAACATTGTGAAGAAGTGGTCAATTTATTTATGTTAAACTCCCTAGAAACTAAACGGTTTACCCTAGCAAACAAATTAGCATACCTTCATCTCAGCTTTGGAAAATAATAAAGGCATGGGGAGTTGGTTTGTGTTACTCATGTTGTTATGGGATATGTTATGTCACTGACCCCCGTATAGCAACCAGACATTTTAGCATAGCAACCAATTTGGCATTTTTTACTGCAATTTACTACACAAGCCACAAGTATGCGTACTTCAGCCATCTAGTTTTAATTGCAAGTCTAATATGAATATGCAAAACCCATCAGCGAAGAGAGATCTTGCAAAGATTAAGTTGCTGCCCTCGATACCTCTGAAATACTTTAAAAAAAATATCAGTCGATTTACGATGTAAAATAGTGACAAACATTACAAAACTTAAAACAAGACCCAGTTCAAGAGCCCTTTAAGAATAACAATACTATAATAAAAGAAGAAAGTAAAGGTAATGTCCGGGGAAGAATGTATTTAATGAAGACAAGGTCACCCAGGACTGTGCATCACAGTGTCCCAGTGATTAGTGTATAGGGAGGGTTGAGTGATGGATTGGCAAACTGTCCCCGCTGGATCTCTCCTTTTGCATGCCACCACCTCCCAACCCTTACTAGGCATAATCAAACAGTCAAAACTGAAAGGAGGATGGAAATAAGTTCAAATACCCACCCAAACCTGTTTCAAAAGATGTTTAGGATTACGTGTTAAAAATAAAGCACATAATTGTATTATAAACTGCACAACATCATTATGACCTCACATAGATCATTGGCTGTGTGTTCATGTATATTTGAACATGTTTGTACGTGTGTAGGAATGTACAAACTGCAAGAACTATAACAAACGGACATGATCTCTCCAGGGGAACGTTCTGTATATAATGTGTGTTACTTTAGAACTACAAATGAGACAAAAGGAACTGTAATATGGACTTATATGGAGCTGATCAGGTAGGTATTTCTCCAATTTTCTCCAATACTCCCCCTCACCTTCCCCAATCCCTTATGCACTCCCCCTTTCAGTCCAATGACGCCTTGTCCTGATGCAACTAATGTAAACTGATCCGTGGGAAACACAACTAATAAATATCTACATACATACAATGCTCCAATACAGAGAAGAAAACACCACACCAGGTGTTTAACTCCCCTGGAGAAAGCAAAACTGTCCAACTCAGCAAAGCATTTACTCTCCTATGTGATGGCTTTTGAGCAGGACACGGTAAAAAAAAAAGCTAAAAGAAAGTAAACATATTTGAAATGTGTAAAATGTAATGTAACACAGTAGTCCCCAACCTTTTTTGCACCAAGGACCGGTTGATTGTCTGACAATATTTTCACGGCCAAATCTAAAGGTGTGTAGCAGATACAAACAAAATAAAATGATAAGATCTGCATTAAAAACTAATAATAATAATGAACATAAATCCACTGAACGTAAATCATGTGCAACTTTATTGGCGGCGTCCTCCTAACGTCGCACCAACAACAGAACATGACATGAGCAACATCCTTTCTGCCCCAACGCACCCTGGTCTCTATGGTAACGTTTAAACATACCTTCAAAATAAGACAACACAAAAACAAAGTGCATGAAAATACTCTGCACTCAATTAGTGGACATAACAAAACATTAAAGACTCGGATAATAAATCAAACGGAAATAATGGAAATTATTTTTTTCTTTGTGTGCGGCCCGGTACCGGTTCACGGCCCGGGGGTTAGGGATCACTGATGTAACCAACTAGTTGTACACTAGTACACATGCAGTCTTGTTGTAAAATGGTGTCTGCTTTGGAAATGCAATTTAAAATACTGCATATTGTACTTTTAGCAAAAACAAAAGCTGGTGTATACGTTTGTTGGTTTCAGCTTGCATTCATACTCATTTCTTCTTTGGAACGCTTCTGAGAGATTGCTAATGGATAGAATATATACATGTTATTTTTTCATAGTGAAAAGAAAAATAATACTTAAAAGAAACCTTTATTATGTGGGAAAAACATGCATGGTACCAACAGTATATGCAAAACTACAGGCATTCTATCCAAACTATCTCCTTTCACACAAACTCATGTACACCGCCTTGGTTTAAGACTTCAACTCAATCGATTTCGAAACATATACAGCAATCTTTCATTTGAAAGGATGCCATTTAGCTTCATATTATTTATCACATTCATTAAATTATAGGTCACGCTGTTTATCAATTAAATGTCAGCACCGCTGTTTCGTGATTTTCAATAGTGCCCAGATACACAATGTCTCTGTTGGCATGGCAACTCTTTCGGTCAATCTGGTCAGCGTCTAATTTTAATGGTAATTGCTTCCTTAGAGTCTATAGGATAATTGCTTACAATAATTATTTGAACACAATTAAGCATAGTTTAATTGGAAATACTGAAATAAAAATGATTATTTTAATGGTTTCTTAATTAGAAACTCAAACTAATTGAAGAGCATGCAATTTGAATTAACATTAAGGCCCTTGAGGGCTCCGTGAAATTATTGTAAAAGTACTTTGTGAATTACTTCTATTCTACAAATAAAACTATTGAAATCATATTTTATAGTACAGATGGATTTGTTCATCTTGCTGAATCTGAAGTTGATATTATTCTGTAGGATATTTCTGAAAAGTTGGTAACACACAAAAATTAAATGTGTTAATGGTATTGTAAAAAAAAAACAATCTTTTTGCAGAATTAAAGATGGCTTTTGTGAAAAGATCCTTCTTTGCCGCTGGTCACCTAAATTCTTGATCCCGACCCAGTCACTCTGTACTAAGGATTGTTTCTACTGAACCCTCACTGATTGGCTGGCGTAATAACGGTGATTAATTAAGTTCTCAAATTGACGTCCTTGTTTTTAAAGGGCCGTATTGATCTAATAATAATATATAAACGATAATCAAGATATTGAAAGCAAACAGTGACACACAAATATTTTCTTGAGTGTACATCACATTGATGTCAATGCCATTTGTCTAGAATGCGGATTTGAACCAGCTGGTTACAGGTTGAAACTTTATTCCCGTTATGTCTCAATTCCCACCTTATTTTAAGTACCAGTTGAGAAAATAATTATCAAAGCAAGCATTGTGAATAAGGATGGTCTGGCTCATAGGGGACAGATCTTGTTGCCAAGCAACTGTGACAGTATCATTGATGAGCAACATTCATTTAGAGTTCTGACTACCTGCAAATAATGTGAATCAAAAGTCAACAAACAATTAGATTCACAAACTGACTAAAAGTAATTATAACTAAAATATGTTTTTCTTAATTGTATCTCACTTTAACTGTCTGAAATATCCCATAATGGTTGGTGTAAGTGGCTCAATAACAGTGTTTTTGTACAACCTATTATTGAATGAGATGACTTCCGAGTAAGTAAGGTAGCAACTAAATGAGCCATTCCACCAAATATGTGCCATTTGCTTGTTTTAACTTGTCAAAATTAACTTTTTTACTTGATTTCAAAACAGCTTCCAATAGCATCGATACATCCATATTCCGAATAGATTTCAGCCTATATTAAGTAACTTATTTAAATGTTTTATTAGATTTAAAATCAAAAGATGAGTGCCTTTTTTCTTGTTACTAACCTTCTTGATATTCCTTATATAAGTAAGAGGACAGAAAGTAACAGGACAGAGTTTTTAGCAAAAAACTCGCAAATATATGCTAAACAGCCTCACGCTGCACATGATCGTAGAACCAGAAAATGATGCAAATTCAGTTATTGACTAAATATGTGCATTTTCACACTAAACTAATTAAATCTCTGAAATAATTTAAGTGATAGGATAGTATTTTTTAGATGACACTCCAAGATATCATCACAAAATCATCAAATATGAAATTGAAAGAACTTCCAGCTGAAAAACTGACATGGAAATTGCTGTTTTTAGAGGAGGAGCCGGGAGATATTTGTGTAAATAGATGTTTTTGAACAACAACGAGAAAAAAAAAAAATAAGGATTTACATTTCAATTCCAAAGATAAAATATTTTCTTGTGAAGTGTAGCATCAGAGACTAGGGACAAGCAATAAATGTTATTTTTCAGTGCTGTATATGGATTTGAACAATATTTTAAATGTTACAACTTAAATTTACAATAAAAAAATTGTATTTAGTAGTACACAGTAATGCTAGTTTATACATTTAAAGTCCCAAGGACAGAAATGGGACCCATCTGGTGGAATGGCTCATATTTCGTATCAAAAAATGGAAGTTAACATCCAGGGTGTGTTGATTAATAGTAGTAATAACTACAATCTCCAATGTAAATGATCATAATAATAAAACAAATAAAGAAAACAGGGAACGCTGGTGTTAAAAAGGCTCGTCAGTGCCACTAGGAACAATATTTATATTGGGATTGCTCTGAAATCATACTAGAAAAGATGAGCAGTTGATTTTAATCTAGTCGGTGAAGATCGTAGTGGCTATTGTCATGTGGAGATCTATAGAAGGTGGTAAATTAGTTATTGATTCCGTACTTGCCTATTCTTCAGCATTTGCACTGAGAAAGAGAGATGATCTTCAAATACTTGCACATGTTATGTGTGATGTGACTAAACCTGGCCTTAAGGTCTGGTTGTGATTAACAGATAGAGTTTTTTAAAGGTCGTTGCTTATTGGTAAATCAATCACAACATCGTTTGATGATGGTACCGTTTATTGTTATGTAGATGTTGGAGTTTATTCAAGATCAAAGTTTTCAAACTGTTGAAATAAATGCCTGTTGGTTATTCACACACAGTATATAGCACGCCGGGGCAATAATGAACATTACAGAGATGTGATGGTGGTGATGGCCCTTGATGAATGCTCTTTATTTAATGCGCTTCCCATTTGCCATTAAATGGGCTGATGGGCTACTTCTAGCAAAACACATTACAGACACAACCTGACAACATTAGAGCTACATTAGAAAATGGTGCTAGCAACATCAAGGACTGCAGTTCTGTTTCAGTGAAATGTACCATGATGATGCCATTTGATGCCAAATTATTTATTATCTTGTTTTAACTTTCAGATTTACATTTACATTTATGTATTTAGCAGACGCTTTTATCCAAAGCGACTTACATTGGGAGTAAACATCAAGCAGTTTGGTACAAAGTGGATGGATCAGAAGACATACACATGGAACACTTTCAAGCTAGTACAGAAAATCAATTCAAATCAGTGCTTCAGAGGTTTTTTTTTTATTATTAAGTTAAGTGAAGACATTCATAATAACCTAAAGAACATAAACAGACACCATTTTTAAAATTATCTTTACTTGGTGAAAGATTAAACTTTATGATTTACAATGTTGGAGGATACGTTATTTTAGTTGAGGGACGATACAAATGGATCAAACGCAGAATTGTATTGTAAAAGACTCAAATAGAAAATGTCAGTCTGTTTTCTGTTTATTATTTTAGTATAAATAGAATTGTTCTCAGAACGAACAAACATGTTTCAGCCTCTTAAGTGACAGCTGAGACAAGTAGCAGTTGCATTAGGACACACTTGAAAGATTGTGACTCTTTAGAAACCTTTTGGTGGTGTCATGAATACTACATCTATGGCAGGGGTGTCAAATTCATTTTCACAGAGGGCAACATTAGCATAATGGCTGTCCTCAAAGGGCCAGATGTAACTTACAAATGTAAAACAATGTTAAATAAATGTAGCTACTCCTTAATGTTAAATAACTCATTATTTATAACTTATTCAAGTGACAATTCATTTGCATAGTAACAATTGTATGCTTTTTGTTCTAATATAAATAATAACTTCATCAATGAAGGATCAAACGGTTCAAGTGAATAAAGAAAAATAGCATTTTTGTAAAAAAAAAAAAACCCTCACAGACTGAAGACATATCGATCATCATCTTTTATCATCAGGCTCAAGAAACAAATCACAGATAAACTATTAGCTCCGCCCATTTCACATCTTGAAATTTATTTTAGCGTGAAAAATTGGAGGTGTGGCTTGAGAGATCATTCAAATGCGTGAGTCTTACATTCAATGTGTGAGAGTTGGCAGCTCTGCAGTTTCACTCGTGAGTACGGATGCGGAAACACCCAAGACATTGTGGGAAAGGTCGTTTTTTTTTCGCTTCCGTTATTTTTTTTTTTTTTGAGTCACTCTAAGCTCTCTGGCCCGCGGGCCTTGAGTTTAACACATGTCATCTATGGTGATTCAACATCTATACCAGGGGCCTCCAACCTTACCGAAAGCCACTTTCCTTGGTACAGATTAATGCAAAGGGCTACCAGTTTGATACACTCTTCTAAAAAAGCTGATTTGATCACTTTACCTTTATCTATGTCATTATTAATATATGAATCTCTGCAAAGACTCTGATAATGTCCTTTTTTTCCTCACAATGAATATCATCAATAATTTAACAAGGTAGGAAACAAATAAATATTAATATGCAACACTTTATTTCTAAATTTTGCCTTAGTGCAATTGTTTTTCAGATGTTGAAATCATTTCTACAACAATCCTGGGAAATCACAATGTCCCATTTTCACTAGCCACTAATATTTTTTAATAAATCATGAATTAATTTGCACCACATTTGTAAATATAATAAATCGTGTTAAATATAAAAACGTACTTTCAAAATTGTTAATAAATCTGTGCACTTTTTCTGTACGTAGTGCATTCCCCTGTGGATAGTTGGTAGCTTGTGTGACGCATTGTGAAACGTCTCTCCACATTGTGTCGCCACCCTAATCCCTCAAATGAGACTATGACTTGCTCCTTTCAAAGAAAAAAATGAGTCATGAAGATTATCTATAAGTTATGGGTCAGTCATGTCATTTTCTCTGCACCCGCTTGTTTGTTTCGTGGTAGCGCATCGTACTGACCTTTCAACTCTACTAGGTCATAGTTTATTTATATTAAAAACATTTTAAACGTTTTTTCCAATTTTCTTTTTCACTCCTGAACCTTCCCCCCTCACCCTTCCCCAATCCCTTTCCACTCCCCCTTTCAGTCCAACGTTGCCATGTCCTGACACAACTAATAAATATTTACATGCATTCAATGCTCCAATCCAGAGGAGAAAACACCACACCAGGTGTTTTACTCCCCTGGAGCAAGCAAAACTGTCCAACTCAGCCAAGCACTTACTCTCCCATGTGATGGCTTTTGAGTGGGACAGGACACTGTAAAAATAAATAAATAAAAAGTTCACGTGTAAGTGTAATTTAAACACGAATAGCAGTCATAAATGCCAAGTTGCGCTATTTAAGCTATTTTTAGCACAGACTAGGGGGCGACTCATGTGGTCCTAACAGGCGACCAGGTGACCATGTTGGTGACGCCTCGTCTATACTGTAGAAACGCACGCTTACATGCAAAATACAAACTTTTATAAAAACCATTTCTGGATTCATTTTCTTCTATAATTTTCTTATTCTTTTAGCCATCAACGACTGCATTGTTTCCACACAGTTAGCATTTGCTTTTCCCCGGATCTTCCCTTCTGATCAAAACATTAGGACAATCACAGTAATAACTCTTCTAAGGGCTATCTTAAAAAAATACTTAGATCTCACTGAACCAAACGTCAGCTGAGCAATAAACAGCCCTTCTGCCTTAACTCCCAGACTTTAAATGGATTCTGATGTGCATTTGAGGTTCTTCCTCAGACTCTGTAATTAAGTGATTGTCTTTAGTAATGAAGGCATTAAGTAATGTACACCTGCAATAAAGCCTGCGTGCGGTGGCCAGTCAAGTGTAGCCTGCCTCTCCTGTAATTATACTCTAATGGGTTGTTCCTGGAGGCAGTGCCTGCTCAAGGTCCAGTCTCCTCTCTTCCCCACTTATTCGGAAATAGACGCTTCTTAATCTGTATTTAATGCATTATCCTACTTGGAAATGATACATGTTCAATCCCAGTTGCAGGTTTTTTCTGAAACCATAATCACACCTTTTACTTTTGTTTTTTCATGTGTGCTTAGAGAATTTAAGCATGGCAAACATTATCAAACTGAGAATCATTTGTTTAATTATGTTCGGCCTCTGTACCATAAAGGTTACACCTTTTCTCAGTGCATGTATAGGATTCCAGTGTCACTAGTTCTGTTCATTATTGCTGAAGACAGACATTCTAACCTGACTCAGGGAAAAGTTCCAATCCAGAGGCCATCTTTGCTGCTTTTTGTGGATGATATTGTCTTGCTGCATCCATTAAATCCAGGCTTAAGCACAGGTTCTGGGGTGTTTTGCAGCCGAGTGAGAATGGTGGGCAGAAACTTAGCCATAGTCTTGACAAGAAAAGGGTGCCTATATCTGCCTCAAGGGTTTCTTGTGCCTCTTGATCTTATTCTTGAGTGACAGATGGATGAAGTGTGACATTGTCAGGTAGATTGACACTAGTGCCATCGATTTAGAGGACAGTTACGAAAGAGCTGAGTCAGAAGTTCTCGATTCTACGGTCATACTCTCATTTATGACCATGGTTTTAGGTCTAAATTGTAAGGAGAATATATTGGATTCCTCAGCAGATTAATGGGCCACACCTATAGAGACAGGGCAAAGAGCTTGGAGTAAAGCCAGTGCTCCTTCATATAGAGAGGATCTAGTTGAGGTGGTACAGGAATCTCTTACCAGGAAATGTCCTAACAGATGGAAAAAGACACAGAATATGTTGGAGAGAGCGTCTCTGGCAATGCTTCAGGCAGATCTGTAGAAGAGAAAATGTGCTTTGGAAAAAAAATCAAGTGCCACGGAAATATCGTCAAAACCTGGTCTGCGTCAAAGCCAATGTCCGGCACATAATAACGTGAAAAAAATGTCTAAAAATATTGACAAAGATGATTTAATCAGAAAATGAAAAGTAAATTACTAATCATTACATATTTTTGAATATCTGACGTCAGAGCGCCGAAGCCATACTGCCTGCCATAGCTACTTAAAGTCACTATTGTAGGTTCCCGCAGCACACACACACACACACACACACACACACACACACGCAAACTGTAAGCTTTGTGATTGGTCGGTTTTGTAGCAAAGCATTTCTGTAGTGACATCATACTTATCCGAGGATCTCCGCCACGAGTTAAACAGACAAAATAGAAACAACAATTGTTTGATTACTAGATAAATTTATAAAATTCATGGCAGGAACTTTAAAAATGTAAAAATTCTGATTTAAAGATAGCTTTTTTTATTCTAAAGGGAATTTTTACCTTAAGTATATTACCATTGATATGAAATAGGCTAAAATAAGTCTAATTGAGATGCATTAAAAATCAAACTGCCTAAAAATTCTCAAAATATTTTGCTTAATTACAATTAGATTCATGCACATTCATAAACAGACAGCAAACATGAATTTGACAGACAAAGTACCTGTATTTTGCTCATTATTGACCTTCAGTGACATTTTTATTCCATGCATGCGAGCTTGTGAGCCTCGGGATGTCAGTCAAGCTGAGGATGAATCGCAGAGTGAATGATACCTGACCCTATGGAATATTGATGAGAGTTAGGAGGAATAAAAGAGAATAAAAGGAAAGTAATGACAGAGTCTGAGGGTGAATAAGAGCAGAACAGTCTGTCTCTCTGGTGCCACTGGCTCAGATCAGAGTTTACACAGAGACTCTAGAGACTCCAGACTTAAGACCAGACTTAATCCATCCATCAAAGCCTCTCTCTCATTACGTCCCACAATTACCAGCCCTATCATGGGCTTGTCTGTTAAAACCTCACTTCAAATAACTTCTTTTTATATTTAAGTGCCAAGGATTTCTTTCATTCTCCTTCATCTCTTGCCTCATATTCAGGGTTTCAAATGTGATTATATCTGCCGAAGCTGATGTGCCTTCATAGAGTGTTTACATCAATGCAGCATTACTCAAAGGGAACGCAAACTCAAACTGAATTTGATAAATAAGTGAAATGCACAATGGCCCCATCATCAGAAGCCTTAACCAAATGACACATTCTGCTGACGAAATGGCACAGTGGCCAGTGCAAGAGCACCATTTGAAGAAGGGCTACTCTGCTACTTAAAACTGTTGTCTGTAATTCACCTTCTCTGCTGCCGTCAAACGATCGAAGGTGGAGGAGCAGGGTTACGTTCTGAACCGTCTTAGTGGTGATAATATGGTACTTGAAATGTTTGCTATTGTAAGAATCACCTAAAATATCAGAAAAAAAGCAATAAGAAATATATTTTTTTCACATGAAAGAACTTGCATAACTGCTTCCGTGTTGTGCGCGGTTTTCTTGATTTTCAGAACGTTGAACAAAAAAAAAATACTTTGTTTATGCAAAAAACCAAGGGTGGCCCTTTATAGTAAACTGGAAAAGCTTTTAAACTGTGTGCCACTTCGTATGGACAGAGTTAGGGCAGTAAATTATGTTTACAAAGTCATGACTGTTAGCTTAGCATCTACCAAAACATTATTTATTTAATTTCATTTAATTAGGTGCAGTGATAGATGTGCAGTGTTATCAGGAAAACATGATTATGGTTAGTGTTATATAGGTGTTAATAGATTACACTTTTTTAGCAAACAATCAAAAATACTCGCCTGAGCCAGCAAAATTGCAATCCAATACAGTGCTGAAACTTTACTCACAACTTCGCTGATGAGATTGTCCCTTTTAGCACAAGCTATGTCTAATGATCAGCGCACATAAAAGTCTCAGATTTTCTTCAAAATGTGCGATGCGCCCTATGTTGTTTCTCTTTATATGCAGTCTATAGTGCGTTGTTATTGTAAAGTGAAGCAAATGAACTCATTCTGGGAGGCCTGACAAAGGAACTCCAACCGCTGGACATGGGTATGAACAAGCCGTTCAAAGTAAGGCTGCAAGCAGCGTGGGAGCGATGGATGACCGATGGAGACCACAGTTTCATCAAGAGTGGAAGGCAGCGGCGGGCGATTTACGCCACAATTTGTGAATGGATTGTTGATGCCTGGGCTAACGTGTCTGCTGGCACTGTTGTTCGTGCTTTCACAAAGGCCGGCATCATTTCCGAGGAGCCGCACGGCACCGAACATGACTCGGACAGTGAAGAAAGTGAACCTGGCATGTTGGATGGAGATTTAGCGCAGCTGTTCAGTTCAGAAACAAAGGATGAGGACTTGATGGATTTGACTGATGACCATTACTGGTGAAAAAAAAAGTGAACTCTGAGCTACCGTTCTATTTTTAAATATGCACACTTCTATGCTTGTTTCATCCGTGTGTTTTACCATACAGGCGCCTATTGATGATTAAAAAAAATGTTAGTACTTTGTAATCAATACTTAAATAAAGCAAAATCAAACTCAGTTTTGCTCCTGTTCTATTTTTAAATACGCGCACTTCTATGCTTGTGTGTTGTTGTAAGGCGGACGTAGTAGAGAACACCATGAGAAAGGTAAAGGGGGAAGTGTGGGCGTGGCTTGTATATAAACCCCGTGCCCTATAATCCGGTGTGTCTTAAATACAGTGATGGCTCACATTACTGAGACTGCGCCTTTTAGTACGGTGCGCCTTATGGTCTTGAAATTATGCTAATCTACTCCATTTTTTTCTCAGACAAAGTAAGTACCCCTAAGATGATTTCTATCGCTGATATAAATACGTATTTGAATGTTTAGCGCTAGAAACAACTTTATGTTTGAATAAACAGAATTCCATTAAAACATACATTCAAAATGTTAGGTAAGCAACTGAAATGACTAGCTAGCTAATGCTAATATTGCAGAAAAATTTGATTTTGTCAAACATTTTAAGCACAGAAGTAAATTGTTAATATCCTCATCAAAGGTGATTATTTTAGGCAACAATGTGAATGTGTATTATTGATTCTACCATATGGAGTAGTGTTGTTTGTTTGGTTTGTGGCTGTGAAACAGCAGGAGATCTTTTGCCTTTAAATATGTAAGACCTTTGAGATTTTGTTTGTTTCAACTCTTGTACAATGTCCATGATAAATAATTATGTCGTTTTTTCTCAGCCAAAACAACAGCGTGGAAGTTTTGCAAGTGTAACTTATGGCCCATTGCCTCGAAATGTTACATTAAATGAAATAAATTCGCTACAACATTTTATATTAACATGAATCAAACACCAGTGCTAAATAAGGGCGTGCAGGGTTGGATTTGTCATCAGCTTATAGAGCTTCCACCAAACTCCTGGTGTCCCCCGTGAAGCTCATATGGAAGTGAGCGACATTACAAATTGATTAGGTCTGGTTCAAATGGCAGCTGATCTCATCTATCCTTGTTAGATTGTTTTGTAAAACTTTAAAGCAGAAAAACATTCCTCTCACATCCACAGGCGTTTTGTTCTGAGCCCAGAAAAGGGCATCATTTCCAGTTGATATATGGTGACGCTGCTGCTATAAAAATCTCATGCTCGCCATCTTCTAGAGGCTGTAAAATTTCAATATTTTTCCAACAATAAAAGCAGATATAACTACCATACGACTGCCCATGCACATGTGATTTGTCAGTCAGATTAATTTTATTCACACTGAAACAAAAAGTGAGCATACAAACTCAGCTACAGCACCGTTCTTTTGTGCATTCAGTAATTGTGGCACATGCGCCTATAAAAAAAAGTGTATTCTTGGATGCACTGTGGAATCAAATCTGGAAATGTCAGAATTAATAATTAAAAGTTTGAAAAGATTGAAATGTATTCAAAGAAAAAGAAAGACAATACTTCTTTTGTAATTTGCCCATTACCAGAACCACATTGCTTGAAACATATATTGTAAATACATAACAATCGTATATGTTTGTGTTAATTATAAAAAAAAAGTCTGTCTGATTGCTGCCTTTGTTGTCTACAGTGTGTTTTATCTCTTTGTGTGTGTTGCTGTTGTCACTTTGTCACCGCCAACCTTTTGTCTATTGTTGTGTTCCCAGTGTTGGGTGGAGAGCTGGTAACAGGATGCTTCTGTGTCTGCCAGTGCGCATTCACTCAGAACTGGAGGATCACTCTGCTTCTCGTCTCTGTGCTCTTTGTGCTTCCTCCAGCTCTCTCTCTCTCTCTCTGTGTGTGTGTGTGTGTGCGTGTGTGTGTGTGTGTGTGTGTGTGTATATGTTGAGCCGTGCATGCTCACATGACTGTGTGCACATCTCTGTGTTTGTTTTCATTCTGTACATGTCATCTCATGTGTTTTGTGTTCATTAGTCTCCTCTTGCAGGTCTTTGTGGCGAGTCCCCTGGTTTGTTGCTTTTTTTTTTAAGATTGTTTTTTTTTGGAATTGTGCTTTTACGATTAGAACAGACAGGACTGTCCATTAGACAGTAAGATAATCTTATTTTTATTTTAAATATGATGTGTGGTATCACAAAGGTAATGAGTTTTGATATATTTTATGATTTTTGACACATAATTTGCAAGGAAGTTTAAATTAAAATGTGAGAAAATCATCTTTCAGTTTCATTTTACAGACCTCAAAGATCTCAGAGTCATCTAGTGGTAAAAATAAAGGAAAACCCTTGGAAGTACAAGCGCTGCGATAGGGCTTGTGTTTTTCAAAGTTCTGCCACTAAATAGAACAATGGAACAAAAAGTGCTACGAGAAGTATAGATGGTTTAGGAGAGGTTCCCCTGTTTGTTTTTAATAAAATTGTTTTTCACATTGGTTTGACCTTGTCCTTTTCTTGCTTTAGATAAAACGTAAAAACTGTTAGTTATCAATTAAAAAGAAACTACAATTTTATAACATTTTTGTATAATTTAATAATTATCTCCTGCTTTTATTTAAAAGTCCAAACTGGAAGAATTTTATGATTTTCGATGTGTAATTTTCTATTTGAAAATGAGGAAGAACAGAACAGCTATGGGCTCACTTGCATCCCCTGACTGCATTGTAGCCAAGTAATATCTTGTTAAGTGTGGGGAAAGGGACATAGAGTACATAAAACTAACATTACACTTTTTTAAAACACGCTGTCAAATTCAAAGGACAATAAGACTGTCGTCATAGTACCCCTCCTCCCCCGATCACATCTGCCCTCCTTTTGAGATACACAGAGTCACGCTATGCCAGAAATATGTATTGAATATTTTAGATTCACCCAGTGGGCATCTTGCTTTCCACCAGAAGAAACTCTCCCAGCAGTCTGGTGCCTTGCCACTAAGTAGATGCTTTCAATGAGTTTGACACAGCTGCTTTGAGAATGTCTGAGAAAACATTCTAAGAAAAAAAGCCCAAATTTAATCATTTATTTTATGAAATAAGGGGAAGCTCAGCTCAACCTAACTTGGATAAATAATGTGGCTTTAGATCAAAAAGCGGAATGAGATTCATGTGAATGTTCAAACCCAGAGAAAACTTTACAAAAGTAAAATGAATAATTAAAAAATACCACTGTTCACAGTACATTGGGCGTTTTTTTTTTATTGATTTAAAATTGAACACAAAACTAAACAAAAAATGAATTATATTTTGGTTGGTTTTCAATCCTGACGTATGACAAACCAAGCTGTTTCTTTGGACATCCTAAACATTATAAAAAAATACACAACCCTCTTTTCCTTGTTGTATGCGTCAATACGTCTGTAATATGACCTTTATTAATTGTCAAAGATACGAATTATGGATACGAAAAGGCGTATTGCCATAACGAACCGTTACATACACACATCAAACGTTGATTATGTGACAGTTTTGAGAAATGACAAGATTTTTGTTAACTCTCTTTAATATCAGACGAATTTTAGAACCTACAAGGATTGAGATGCACTATAAGTGGTTTTAAAACATTAGTAATCTAACATGTTGACATAATTGTGCAGTTAATTGCATAATTAACAGCTCATGCTCTGTATTAACATAGACAACTTTAGCCGAATACATTATAATGCTAGTAGTTAACCGGATACACTCTCGGTTC
This sequence comes from Danionella cerebrum, assembly GCA_007224835.1. Lineage (NCBI taxonomy): Eukaryota > Metazoa > Chordata > Actinopteri > Cypriniformes > Danionidae > Danionella > Danionella cerebrum. The sequence continues at coordinate 35,425 of SRMA01026188.1, read as the reverse complement.
AATACATTTCCTGCACTAAAACAGCAGAAAAATAATTAATCTCATTTTCAGTCACATGGATCCATCTCCATATCTTGATAAATGTTCTAGATTTGAGTAAATGGTAAATAAAACTTTGTAAAAGTGTGGTCATTTTTAATTATGGGATTGGTCAACACTAAACACACAGAAGCCATATCCAGCCTGCACTGCTGTTCAACAGGAATTTGGACAGTGCAGTAGTTGAATGGCACTAATTAGAGTTATTTTGTGCTGAGCTGATTGTTTTCAAACAGACAGCAGGTGTCTTACACTCTTCAGTCTGACAGCACTGGGCTTTGGCAGGCAGTGAGACAGACCCTCATTTTCATTCTTAATGAAGGAGAGAGAGAGAGAGAGAGAGAGAGAGAGAGAGAGAGTGTGCAGGTGATAAACGCTGTTGGCTCCTCAGTGCCATTGTATTTATCTTCAAGCTTTTTTTGAGCCTCGCAGTTTAATTTAAAATTGACAGAATGAGACACGGATTGCAAAACTTCAAGAAACATTAGTTAAATATTCAGTTGTAGATAGAATTTATTTGCATATTTTGCAAGGAGCCTTAACATTTTGAATGACACAGTGGTATGCAAAAGTTGTGTACATTTTCATTTTGTTTTTGCTTTGAAACCTTTCAGTTTAATACATACCATAGGTGACAAACACAGTAATATTTGAGAAATCACATAAAGTTGTTATGATATATGGAAAGTGTGCAAGAACTATTTAAATAAAATTAAGCATGTGCATAAATTAAGTTATTTTTTTATTTTATTTTATTTTAATACCAAATTCATGGTTCTTTGTTTCATGGTTTACCCAATACAACGCCACCTAGTACTATATAAACATCAAAATAGTATGTTTTCATATCAAAATAATGCATGTAGCTAAAGCTACACCCGATGAATCCTACAGGAAATTAAACTCTCTCTTCCCATTAGGCTTGCAGAAATGTTGAAAGCTGCTCAGAGGTTCTACTTTGGCCTTGACCTTGTAGAATATTATGTCTGAATTATGAATGGCCTGTTTGTGTCAATTGCTGGCCTGCTGCCATTCCTAAGCAAACAATGAATTACGCACAGTATGCCTACATGTATATTTAGCTTTTTGATAGTAGAATAAATTCTGCACATTAAGAGCTTTTGAGAAACAGGGTTGAAATTTGTAGTCAAAATGTTTCAACACAAACATTTGTTATGTGTATAATGTGACATGTAATTCATTATTTATACTTACTATAAAGGAGTAAAGCACTAACAATGAAAGATACATAAAAAGTAGCAAGTAATAATCTTAATGAACTGCTTTTGAGGGTCTGAATTGAGCATATAAAAAGGCCTTGTCCAAATGTAGAGGCCCTGTGCAACTGTACTACAAAAAAGGAACACACAATGAACTGAGAAATGTTCTGCAAATACAGAAATGCTGCTCGAAATAATAGAACTTGCTTGAAATATAATGCAAATTAAGAAGTAAACTGTAAATATAGAAATGTACTACCACGTGTGACGTCACGTAAAATGTTTTTGAATAGCACTTTTTGCAGATGCTTCAAAGCAGCTTCTCAGAAGGATTAGCCTGATATTGATTAATTCCAGTATGAGCATGTTTTGTGGAACAGAAAGGTGATAGTTAAACTGTCTTTAAATGACATTTAAGGGTTTGATAATGATAGTGATTTTGACTTAATCATTTTGATCCAATTTAAAATATTTAGTATATTTAATTAGCCTAGGGAGCATGTTTTAGATGTGTGGGAAAACCGGAGCTCCTGGAGTAAAAACCCACACTAGCTATTAAAATTCATGTTAAAAACTACACAGGGAAGTCATGTGCTACCACACTTAAAGAGAAACGTGATGCAAACAGAGAAAACACGCTGCGAGAAAAAAACCCCACACTGCGTATCGAGAAATGTGCTGCAAATAAAGAAAAATCCAGCAAATAGAGAAACGTGATGCAAACAGAGAAACACACTGCAAAAAAAATACACTGCGTATCGAGAAATGTGCTGCAAATAAAGAAAAATCCAGCAAATAGAGAAACGTGATGCAAACAGAGAAACACACTGCAAAAAAAATACACTGCGTATCGAGAAATGTGCTGCAAATAAAGAAAAATCCAGCAAATAGAGAAACGTGATGCAAACAGAAAAACACACTGCAAAAAAATACACTGCGTATTGAGAAATGTGCTGCAAATAGAGAAAAATCCAGCAAATAGAGAAACGTGATGCAAACAGAAAAACACACTGCAAAAAAATACACTGCGTATTGAGAAATGTGCTGCAAATAGAGAAAAATCCAGCAAATAGAGAAACGTGATGCAAACAGA
>SRMA01026188.1:0-30000 GCA_007224835.1 Danionella cerebrum | reverse complement strand
AGTTCTGCCTCATTGGGACAAGCTTAAATACATCATGACCCTGTGTTTAAACTATAGGTACCGCTCAAGAGCAACATCTCAAGCTTAGACATAATCAATGGTAGTTTACTTACAAAGCTCATTCTGTTGGAGACATGAATAATTTGCATGAAACCTAATATTTATACCTATTTTTGCATAGTATGTAAAATATCATTTGTTAAATGATACCGTAAAGATACTTTTAATGATATACTATTATAATAAGCATATTTAAGTTTATACAACGTTTGATCAGAAGCATGTTAGTAAGTAACACTTTAAAATTTTTTGAATGTACACAGTAATATTTAAAATATTATTTTTCATAGAAAAAACGATCACAAAAGCAATAGAAATTGATATTTTTATATGTTAGATTCCTCAAATCAGTCTACCAAATCAAAACCATAAGAAAAAAAAAGCATAAAACTTTTTTTGCCTCATCTAAAAAGTGCTTTATATTTGTCATAACAGTCCATCCTGGGTCTGATTCAGGTGTTTTTAAAAAGAAAACAAGGAAAGCAGAAATGGCTTTGACACATCTATGCTGAGTAATGTAATAAATATTTTGGGATCATCTGAATCAGTACACGATCTGAGACTTTGCACGATTTGCCATTGTTAGCCTGCACCACATGTTCACACATTTGCAAAGTTTAATCCGTGGAGGTATTTTTGAGATAATGGATGGGTGTTTTTTATCATTCTTTCAGTCTAAGCAGAAATGCATCATATATTTTTAATTATTTTATATAAATGTCATTTATGATATTATTTAGGCTACGTATTATCTATTTAATATTATTACCGGAGTACCCGGAGGAAAGCCACACAACCATGGGGAGAACATCCAAACTAGAGAGCGTCGAACCGGCAAATGGAAGGCCACAGTGCTACCTGCAACAGAATACAATTGTACATTGTCACCATGAGTTATAAATCAACCCCATACATCTTTATGATTTGCCAAATCTAAGCTATGTTTCTGGCAAATTGGTTGCTAGGATAAGCAGTCTTGTTGCTATGGAGAGGTCAGCGACATGCTATAGTGTTGCTTTTGTAACTATGCGTTCTATAAACCAAGTCCCATGTTGTTATCATTAACCAACGTTCAGATAGAGTTCAGAAAATTTGGTTGCTAGGGTAAACTGTTTGGTTGCTAGGGAGCTGTCAATGATGACAGAATTAAAATTTTTTTTTTATAAAACCCCCATTTCCATGTGATGTTTCATTTTAAAGATATCTTTGTTGCCTTTTTTGTAAAGCATTTTGTCGCGCCTGCAATCTCATGTCATGTGGTGCATGAGTTTTAGACCACGTCAATTTCACTTGGCTTTTCAGATTGTGTACTTTACAAATGGTCCAAGCCGCTTTAAATAAAGTTTAGACTTTTTACGTCTTTCTCTACAACTATGCTAACTTAAACAATTTTAAATAATTGTTTTGTGCCTCGTTATCGTGCTTAAATTCACCATATTTTAAATTTGGTATGACAAACGGAATCTGCACAGGAACCTTTGTACATGCATAATGGAACGTTTCTGTGAATTTGCGGATTTTAAATCCATGCAAATGTTAGTACACGAGACCCCTGGCCTCAGAAAATTTTCTGACCCAAACCCAATCTCAAACCTGTGGCTGGGGAGGAAAGGGAGCTGAGTGCTTTGCATCTCAAGGAACTTCAAGACTTTTAGAAACCCATTTCAGATGACATTCTCTGAAGTTCACTCAGAGAATGCCAAGAGTGTGCAAAGCACCAATTAAATATTGATAACCAAGCCATTGGTTTCATGTGAACTGTTTAGTGGATGATTGGGCAGTGTAATCATAAAAAGATCCCATTTCCATAACTGATTACACCATAATACACATATATCCATATGTGAACAATATTTTTCTATATCTGTCTGTTGTGTGGCAAGCTACTATTAAATGACACTCCCAATGACTTTATATTTTGGCAGATAGAAGGACTTATTGTGATGGTAATGAGAAAAGTAGCTGGCAATCTGAAATTACCATACTCAAGCAGCGAGCAGCGCATCTCCAAAACTACCATCTCTGATAAAGCTGAAGAGAATCTCATTACACATCGTGCGCACACACACACATACACACGCCGAGCGTTTCCCATCAGCTGTAATTATCACTGGTATACCCAGAGCAGGCACTGGCAAGATCAATCCAATCAGAGCACTGCAGCGTGACTGAAATTGAATTGTATCGTATTTAAATGATAAGACCGATACCGCCCACAACGAGAGTGTTTGCCAAAGTGAAACTGTGAGAGTTGGTGATGCAATCCAAATAATGCTATCCTCCAAAATAATGCCCAGTTCATATCCGGATATGTCTTTTTTTAAGGAGAAATGGTGTTGCCCCTGAGCCTTAGGAACAGATGATGCTGACATGCTTTAAAGAGAAATAAAAGATGTCAATAATTCCCTGAAATACATTGTGATGGGGTTGTAAGAGGCGTGTGGTATAAATAAAGAGGAGAATTATTCTTTTTCAGTCGTTTTCTCTAATTGTGACTGTGATCAATACATTTTCACAGGGCTCATCAGCTGCAGAAGGCTTGCAACACTTTCGTGCTGACACCTGGGGTTTCTGAGCCAATCACAAAACATATCATTTCAGCGAGTGCAGTATTAAATCTGAAGACATGATATTAGGATTATATCTATTATCAGATGATCTCAGAGCAGAGTGCTTCTCTGAAGAGGTTTTCATGTTGAAGACCTAGCGTAAAGGCTCCAAATTTTCTACAAGCTTCATCCTTTTGTGTTGACTTTCGGTTGTCATGTCTTACGGCATTTGACCTATATTTCGAATCAGCTAAAAGTGATTAGTTAATTTGTAAAACATCATCCATGAAAATGTTGGTTTTATTATTTTTGGTGTGCTGCCTTTTTTTTTTTTACACCTCTCGATAACAATTTAAAACATGGGAACCTTGCACGTTTCACAGTGAGGAGATGGAACATGGGGCCAGGAACTATGAGTGTGTACAGAGATATAATGTCTCTTAATGGGGAACGCTGCTGAAGAGTCACTCTTGGAGCCGAAAGCAGGGAAATGCCAGGAACAGGAGAATCCACGATCATGACAGGAGTGGAGGTGAGCAGTGCATGAGTCTTTAAAATGGAGTACTTTGCTGAAACAGATACAAAGCAGACGGTGTGATCCAAGTAGGCCAGGAGCTGTCAGAGTCAGGGTGCATGAACTGTAGATCTGACAACTGAGGAGGTGCAACAATGAGCTTTTGAATGGTTGTGTCTCTTCTGGGGACACTGGATTCCTGATGTCTGGACATGCCTGTCTCTGTTTTGTTTTTGTGCAGTATACTGGACGACCATACAAAATGAGAATACCACGATTAACTGAAGTGCAATGATTTCGATTTTGCCTCAATTTTTATTTATTATCACATTATTATAATACTAAATAAACCTAATAAATAAATACCCTAATAAACACAGAGGTCTAAATTTAACCAGAGAATTTTAAATGGTAGTAAATAGATTTTTTCTTCTTTAAATAGAGGTTTCTGACAAAGTGAAAAAGTCTTATTGACAAAAACAAATGTAGGTGTAAAATTCATTTTTTTTCTTTTTAAGAATTTTCTTTTTTATTCAATACATTATGGACAAAAAAATTACCACAATAATTCAACAATGAATGCAACATGCTTCTTTAATTTTTGTCTTTCTTACCTTTAGAGGGAAATCTGTTGGGGGCTGTTAGTGTTATTGTGCCACTTTGCAATTTGCGGACGTGTGATGAGAACATAATGTTTGCTAGGTGATAGTTTTGCCACTAGGTGTCTCATTTCCAAACAAAGAGCATAAGTTGATTTGAAATCCAGTGTCACATTAGAGCAATAACAAAGCCAGAAATTAATGAAAAAAAAAAAAACATTCCAACACAGATGTGTACAGAAGTTTGTCTTACCTTCAATGGGTGGAAACAGCATCCTCGTCTCCAAGCGTCGTCGTCGAGACCTGATGATATGAAAGAATGGGTGCTATGCACCAAGCTAGCTCCTCACTCTATTTCCCAAGGGAGGAAACCTCCTATTATCACCTAATCCCATAGACCTCAGTGATAATAGTAAAATGTGTTGTCTGGTGAACAGAGGACTAGGAAACTTTTTCGACTGGTACATCGGTTGTTTTACTGCAGCCGCTACCAAAAGATCTGTCAATCTAAACCAAGATTCTTGAACCTCACCATTTGAGGCTACCATAAAACTCAACCCCCACACTTAGATATAAATTAACTTTATAATTTGCTGATGACGACTGCATCTTCTGTAAAGAGCAGAGACTGTTAGGACTTGCCTACCTATTACTTTTGTCCATAGTTTAGCCAGATTACGTCTTGTGCTCGGCCTTTCCCGTACTCGTTAGCTCTGATTGTGTGCACCTGCTCCCTCTCTAGTTTCCAGTCTGCCGTGTAAATTCTCCCCTATTTAATCCTGTCTTTTCTTTCACTCTGTGTGGGTTCATTATTGCTGCTTGAGAGTGGGCAGGATCTGTTTTGCTACAAGCCTGATGACCTCCGTACCTGGCTGCGTAATAGTGAGGTTTATTTTTGTAAGTCTGTATTGTTTTGTTCTTGTTGAGAGATCCACTGTTATCAACTCAGCTATTAACTTAACATTTTAATGTTATAATATTTTTTTTATCTAATTAGTTGTTTTGAATATTCAGATTTAATCTGGGTTAACCCAACCAAGAACTTCAGTACAGAATGAATCGAAGCCCTCTGGGTTTAACCTGTGGTTTATCTTTTCTCCAAGCTCCCATTGGTTTCGAGGCAGATCATGCATCAAGATCACCATTTTCTCCAGTAATAGCATTGCCACGTTTCGCAGATGGCGAGGGATCCAGCGGAAACATGATTAACCGAAAATTTGCTCTCCATGGCTGGCATTCATGCAGTTAATACAGTACAAAACACACACACCCTCTCGCCCCAATGCCAAACACATGAAGAGAACTTCCAAACCCTCGACCTTTGTCCCAGAGTTTAACCACAAACTTGTGATTGGTTTTCACAATCGATTTCTATATTCAATAAATATAGAAATCCAAGAGAGAGAATTGGATATGGACATTGTGTCTACCATGCAATGAATGTCTTCAAACAGAACTTATTTGGAAACAAAATTAAAACAGAAATTCAAATTTGTAACTATAGGGAGAGTGAAAAATGCCCTTTCGAAGACTAGAAATCACAACAGATATAATTTACACAGGGTTTAGTGTCTACAAACAATTTAGATGAATGATCCTAAGAATTTTAAGCCTGAAACCATGAGAAAAATAAGGAAGTAGATGAAGGACAAAGTCATGACGACAATGAAGATCTGAGGTTATAATTTAAATAGCAGTAGACAGGGTAGGTTGATTTTTTTTATTTTTTTTTTTTTATGCTCTGATATCTTCTCCCAGAGAGCTTTGTATGATACCCATTGAGGCTAATGGTGTCAGAGTGCACAGGAGAGGGATACGTAGCCCTGGTGAAGTGACACAAGAGACCACAACAATGAAATTCCTCAAAATTGTATGTACTAAAATACGCTGTATTTTCAGAAATGAGTTTTTTCCTAATTCCTAAATTGAGCAACGTATATTGTTAAAGATATTGTTTTTAGATCGTCTCAAAAACATCAAATGATTCTTAGGATGCAGCATAAAAAAGGAGAAACTTACAACTTTCTATTGTTTTGTTCTTTTGGCAGTTTTTCTCAACCAGCAGAGCATAACGCTCAAGCACCAGCCCTTCCAAGTTATTTGTTTCAGATGACTACAAGCACAATCAGGATGGCAATTTCTTTCAAGTGAGACAGCAGGAAATGGAGCCTCACTTGAAATCAATCACCTTCAGATGAATATACTTTAAACAGTAACAGATTTCATGGTGCTTGTATGTAACATACAGATGTAGATCCAGGTGATTGTGGCTGATGAGTGGAAAATGGTAATGTGCACTGAAATTATTTCCATTTCTGTCATGCAAACATCTTTTAGATTACAGTTCAGTCACGGCTCAAAAAGCACATTCCCAGAGCAGATTGTTGATGTGGATTTCAGTTTAGATTATAGCTTTTATTAAAAGATACAACAGTATGATGATTTAGTTGCCAGAGCTTCCTGACTAGCGGGCTTTCCTGTAAGGAGACTCACTTCGCAGATAGAGTCTGGCTACTAACAAGGTGCATACGCAATCTCAGCGTCTTATACACAAATTCAATCTGTGCAGATTAGCTTCGTAGAAATGGAAGATGTGTTTTTTTTTTATTGTAGTTTAGCTTAATTACTTGATATATATATATATATATATATATATATATATATATATATATATATATATATATATATATATATATATATATATATAATATAATACATATAAAAAATATATATACATTTTTTTTTTTTACAAAAGGAAATTAATGAAGTATAAAATATTTAGTTTCTACACATTTACTATGTTTACTATTGGTAGCTTCATCTTTGTAAGCAATTTGTAATAGTTTTTTTTACAAATGTTTAACATTGACATGAATTTATCAAACCTACTTTATTTTCTATCCATTCCATGAACTGACTCGGAAAACGCCCACAATGACAAAGATTGTGAACCAAGAAATCTCTCTGTTGTTGAGTGAATTAATTCAGGTTTAGCATTACTGTGAATATATTTGAAACTATATCTCACTGTTGTTTTAAGGATTGCATGCGCATGTTATAGTGTTACAAGTGGGCATGTACCCTGCAACCAGACCTACACTTTGTGGGTGCAAAAAGTTTTGTAAAACCCTTTCATGCAGTGAGTTACCTGGCTCAAATGTGAAAGTTTTAAATGTGGAAGTGCTCTGTGTATCAACTTATTTCCTATAAAGAAATAGATGCTGAAAAGCATCACTTTTCAAAATAGACCTTTAGCTGTTCCATGCTGAGGAGCGAGAAGCACCTAGCATTATGTCCAGGAGGAATCTTCTCTGTGAGTATTTTTTCTGCTAATAGAAGAAGCTGAAATATGAAGCACCGAAGCCATGTTGACTTTTCATCATCATTAAAACCACTATGTAATTGGTGATGGCCTTTGCTCTTTAACATCTGTAGCAAGCTACAATCCAGTCACAAGAAACCACAATATAAGCCTTTTGAATAACATAATATAGGCAGTATACTGCACCAGTGGAGTATATGTAATTAGAATACTTTTTGCACTGAAACTTTATTATAAAAGCCCTAAAATGAGCTAGTTCTTGTAAACATGTTTGTAGAGGGCAGAGGTTTTAGATCTTCCATGAACAAAGCACAATATTTCTACTAAGAATACCATTTAGAAAGCTTTTCAAGAACCATATTTCTTATTCTTTCTTTGCTTTTATTTCTTTCTGTATAACTATTGTTTTAGCTTTGTTTTTGGTGTCTGTGCATCAAGCTAAAAGCACCCTAAAACACAGCAGAGATTCTTGCTTTGCGTTGAATAATAACATGCATCTGTCGGTCCATTTGTAGTTGGTCATGTTCAAATTCAATGTGAGCTGTGTCTGTTCAGATAGCAGACAGGAGCAGCCTTTAGTGGTGGGATGTGAGGAGTGAATCAATCGTGAAAGGACACATCCCAGAAGAACATTGACACCTGTCTATTTTTAGAATGAGGGTGTGCAGTTGTATGCTTGTCTTGGTAGTTTTTATAATAGTTTTTGTTCTTTTTTTGAGTCTTAAAATGTGGTCCCAGGTTTTCTCATAATGCCCCTCAAAATGAGGTATGGGCTGCTTCATTGTGTTTACTGTAAAAATCTAAATGTCATGAAACCGACTATTTTTCTTACTTTTTTTATGTTAAAACATGAATTAATCCAATATTCTCTGAACATAACATAGAATGAATGCTGGCTTTTTAGAGCATTGCAATTAGAAATGTTTTTATTGTCTATTGAAACAAACATGGGTAAAAAATTTTTACCAAAAGTAAAGTGTCATCGATCCAAAAATAACACTTTAAACCAATTAACATGTGACTCAAGTGGTGTATGTGTCTCACTAAGCCCAGAGAATGAACAGAAGGAAGCTTTGTGACCAAAAATTTATGGAAGGCATCAACAATCTCAAGGTTAGGTGCATCGCCAGAGACCTTCGTGCTCATTTATCCACTGTGCACAACATTGTCAACATGTTTAACACCCGTAGAACAAGAATGAAAGCCTACCATAATGTGTTTCCTGAAATGTAAAGATGAAAAAAAATTGAGGCACCAAAATAAAAATCCCTAAGTATGGATTCTACAGTGCCTTAAGCAGATGCGTTTATGCAAAGTGACATGAGAAAAACAACAGGCAATTAGTCACAAAAGGTCAGTTAACTGCCAGAAGTGCTCAGAGAAGTTTCAATTATTCTGTGTATGTATTATTATGAAAAGAATAGCTAGTTCTGGTTTAATGGATAGACATCATTTGGAAGCCAGCTACGTGCAGCAGGGGTTTGAAACCTGCAAACCACTCATGCGCCCTGCACCACATTATTGGTCCCACTTAAGGACATTTCATTACCACCAAGCCAATGTTGCAGCCTTTGTGTGTAGCCTAGCATTTATTCTTGGGTGTTATACATGGTTAGAAGAGATTCATGGTTAGATGTAATGTTCTCAAGGAGAATGAAACCAAGAGGAAGAAGAATCAACCTTGCTGTATGTAGCCACCCACTGAAAAAACAGCACTGGCAGGAGCGCTCCATCACTTGAGCCAAACGCAAGCTTCGCCCTAAAATTCTTCTCTGATAATCTACTGCTATGGCCAGGAAAGTGCTACATTGTGAAAAAAAGCAAGACGTAAGCATTTTGATTTCCCTCCAAATTATGAGAAAACCCCTGTTGCCTCTTGAGGACAAAATACACAAATTGGTTTGTTGACTAAGAGTCTTACTAAAGTTAACAGCATGACACTTAATTTCTTATAGATAAAATACTAAAACTCATCTTCATTTTATCTCTGATGTTAAATACTAATCTATGAAAAGCAGTGCAGTCGTGCAGTTCAAAATAAAACGAGAAATATGATTAAAAATTCATAAAGATTATTATATAAACTTAATGTTGATTAAAGTGACGCTTGTATAATGCTTCGAGAGGAGTAATCAGGGCCTGCTACTGGTGCCATCAGTTAAGCTCTTTAAGCCGCTGCCAAACTTACACCTGATGTCCAAGCTATCCCTCTGTCCATCCTTATACTCTACATAAAACAAGAAATTATTCTCTGCAATCAATGTACAACACTTTACTCAATTCTGTGGTGCACTGGCAACCTCTCCAGAGTGTTCCCGCCATTCGCTCAAGGTGCACTGGAGATTCTGCTGTGGAAAATTTTGTGAATCAGAAGTAGGATAAACGGCTAAAGGAAATGAATGAATCCTAAATTCATGTGCTTCCTGTGTAAAGACGGGAATATATAAAAGGTGTGTCCTTAAAGTTCCGTCTCTCTAGACTCATACAGAACACAACAGAGCAGAAAGATGGAACCTTCCATGCGCCCCTAGAGGGCTTGAGGTGAACCCATGCTTTCTGTACCATCAAATCAATGCATTAATAAACCTGTTTTCTTTCTGTCCATTACAATCCTGCAAGATTTATAGTTTCGTCTCATAATTTTAGAAGACTCTGTTTTTTTTTTTTCATAATTTTTGCACCCCATTAAGAGCACCTCATCTCTGAATATTGCATTATTTTGGGGGAAGGATACTGTGCATATTTTCCTTTAATGGCCCGTGGAACACCCACATACACACACACAAGGCTCAGGCTGTGTCTGAGTGCAACAACACAACAGCTTTGTCAACAAGACCCCCCACAGAGGAATTTCAATTTCATATTTCTAATTATCCCTGTCAGCTAAAGAAGACACAGAAAGCTAGAATATTAGAAGGATAATGTTTTATTCCATAACACCAGTCACATGGCAACAATCCAATGCATTTAGGCATGTAGATATGTTCAATTTAGCATTAATAAAGTAGGAAAATCTTTGTTTACATTTATTAGATCATGAAACCCTTTATTTTGATACATTAACCAGATTATTTTTAATTAAAAATAAGAACTCGGAAGCACTACATAAAAGGAGCAAAGACTGAGGAGAAAATGTTTACAGTTTAAAATAAACTTACCTTGGATTACATTTAACACTTTGGCAGTGTTCATTAGGGGCAAGCCCTTTTAGTGTTAGAAAGAGGGGTTGAACGCAAATGTAGAATATGGGTCTTTATTGAACTAACAAACCAAATAAACAACAAAAGTCCCATGATAGGGAAAACCTTTCTAACTAAACTGAGTTCACAAGATAATCTAATGAAGAACAAAATAGTATTTTACAACAAAAAGGACTATACTCAGGTAGCAAAGATTAAATAGAGAGACAGAGTGAAAGTAAGAGAAAGACAGGTGCGAAGAATCAGGCTAACGAACATTGACAGGGAAGCGCACAGTAGGGAAAACAGCCCCCCAAAAAAGGAACAGGACAAAATAAAAGGAACAGAACAGTTTATATGGAGCAAAAAAAGTAATTTATTCATGTGGCTCAAAGGTATGGCTGATGGTTAAACGCTCAGGGAGGTTTAGCGTGGCGCAGCATGTGAGAACATTAAGATGTCAATGGAAAAACACTGGCTGTCATCTGAGTGTCGCCTACATCACCTCAAGCTGAAAAATGCCACATCTGCAGCTGATGGCTCCGGGTGACAGGCAGACACACAACTGCATGCCAATGACACACAATGCCACCAAAAGCCTCTATGTTAATCAAATGGAATACAAAACAGTAGACTGATGAACTGCAAGATGAATCAGAACGATGAGGTGCTCATGCGGATTAGCACCGTTCGTTTGAACAAACAACTAATACTCCAATTATCACCAAAGGCTTATTTTTCTAGTATTTACATCAGAGCAGTGACGTATCTCCATGGGGAATTAACAAAAAAAACATGCTAGTAGGTTAGGAATAAAAATTTGCTAGCAAGCAGTTATCCAGAATGCAAAGGATGGAACACAGAAAAGATCAAAAACAGGATTTTGTCCGATCTTGCGTGTTTACAAGGTCAAAGGGACACAGGATTCCAGAATTTCAAAAATTATGGGTAATAATTTGTACACTATTATAGTTTTAAACCCATAAATTGTGCTAAAAAGTACTTATATCAGTATTCAAATAACAGAACATCCTTTAACCTATTACTTTAAGAAATCAATACAAAAAAAAAATAGCAGATTGCTATATGATTTTCTTTCCTCTGGAACAAAGTAGGTAACTAATAAAAAGAGAGGTTAGCATTGAACCATTACTAAATTCTAGCGACACCTCCAGGGTGTTGTCACTTTATTAGGTACACTTGTCCAACTGCTTGTTAAACATGGCTAATCAGCCAATCACGTGGCAGCAACTCAATGCATTTATGCATGTAGACGATCTGCTGCAAGCACTTGAATAGTAAATGATTTAAGTCACTTTGAATGTGGCATGGTTGTTGGTACCAGACGGGCTGGTCTGAGTAATTCAGAAGTTGCTGACATACTGGGATTTCCAAACACAACCATCTCTAGGGTTTACAGAGAAAGGTCCAAACATGAGAAAATAACGGCAATTCTGATGCCAGAAGAAACTGGTCAAAGAAATAAATGTAAATGCAAATAAATGCAGTAAAATAATTTATTATCACTGATCCAGCGTTATTGTATGCAGTTATTGTCACAGGAACAAAGTGAGAAAAGCAAATATGCAGGTAAACAAACAAAAATGTTCTTTTGTGGTCGGCATGATGGTGCTGTGGGTAGCACTGTTTCCTTTCACTTATTGGGCTGCCGATTCGAAACATTCCTGAGTGGGATGTTGAATCTCCACTCCAGTTCCCCTCCACACTGCTCAAGACCTCTGTGGATGCAGCATACTAAAACAATTCTAGACAATAAAAGAGTTTTTCATAAACTTAGTGGAATTATTTTCACAGAAAAAGCCATTTTAAAACATAATATTACTTACTATTTAAAGGAATGCTTCATATTTCAGAGAATGTACAGTTCCAAAGCTGTATGCTAAAGCAAATGTTTAAACTTCACAATTTAATTCTTTACATTATAAATTCTTCATTATTAGTCATTAATGTCCTAGAAATGATGGGCTAAACTTTAAAAACTCTAAGGATGTCTCAATGAGGCGTCACTGAACGAATCTCTCTCTGACAAGGTTTGTTCCTCCCGTGTCACATCAAAGATTTGTTTAAAATGAAAGAATCCTTCAACATCTAGCCATCACTAACCAGGAGTACTTAGGCACTAGCAAAGGGATATGATTACCAAGTAATACTCATTGGATTTGGAGCATAGGAATCAGTGGATTTGATGACAAGGAGAAGTATTGGTGCAACATTAGATTTTCCTTTAGATTTTTTACACAAAAAAAAGTAAAAATAAGCTTCTCGAGCAATTGTCTGACACTCACTTACAGAGACAGAAACATGAATCATCATAACGAGCCAGAAAATAATGATTAAAGATATATTTCAGGAAGGTTATTTACACTAGGTTGCACAAATGTGATGAGAAAAATGTATTTCCTCTTTGGCACATAAATGTCTACAAAATTAATCTAAACCCCAGCTGCTTTTTCCAAAAGTTATGTAGAGTTCACAACTGGAAAATGCTAATCTGAAACTTTTGCTTCTTCTCCCCGCAAGGCAATCAATGAATGATTTTTTTGGTTACTGGACCATGAAAGAAATCACCTTGAATGCAGAACCAGTTACAAAATTCACAAGGCAGTGGCATTTAGAAAAATACCCACCACAGATTATTTTATGTCTGCGCTTAAATCAAAACTGAAAGATGAACCTTCCTTAAAGTGGTAGATAAGTCCAATAATTGTGTACAGCTACGTGGCTACTGACCTTTTCAGCTCAGACGTCCTCACAGCCTCAGCCCAAACATTAGATTCTAGCAAAACCAGAAATGGAGGCAATGAGGCGGGATTTCCTCATTTCTCAACGTACACCATCAGCCCTGAAAAGTTAATATGATATACAGCATCGCCTCACACTTCTGCACAACTTTCATTTGGCACGCACGTGTGTGCGTGTGTGTGTGTGTGTGTGTGTCTTCGCATTAGTAGGACGAGGACAGGCTGGTGCTCTCCGCCAATTTCTGCTTTCTCTAAAGAATTAAGCTAAACAGAGCATCTTATGAAGGTTTTATGGCTTCCACGAGGATACCAGGATCCATTTTGTTTATACATCATGTGTCTTGGTGCATGAAATTGCTTTTTACCCTCATGTTTCCTATACCAATAAACTGCTGTGGTGTAGCTTGGGCTGGAATATTTTAACAGGAGGAAATGGCAGGACTTTTGATTATGATACCGCTGCTCCGAGTGACAAAGTCTTCACCTCAAACTCTACTGACAACTGACACGGCCTGAAATTCCTTCTGTGTACATTGCACTTGGGAGATCAAACATATTTATGATAGTTAAACCACTGAAGCATAATGTTTGAATTATATGAACAGTCATTTTAAGCACAAAACTTCAGAAAGGTTTCCTGGACAGAACTTTCTAGACGGAGCTCAGTCCCAGGGGGTTACCATTCCACTCAGTGTGGAAAAGTTTGCATGGTGGGTTTCCCCCACATACGTTGGGTTAATTTAATTCTCTAATGACACTCCATAACATGGTACAATGCAGTTTTACCAGCTTTTCCACTGTATTGTGGCCATGTAACCAATACGTTTCTGAAATTCATTTCGAGGAGGTTTTGAACCGACACAATCGCTCTGAACTAACACCATCCTCATGACGTACGTGAGTGCTGATTGGGCCGAGAGAGTTGTCATTGCTTTCGTCATTTACCTGTGCGAATACATCTTTTTAGGCGCTTGCAATTTCTCACCAAATAACTCGTCGCCCATCTATCTGCAGACGTCATGTATGAGTTGTTTCTGTTGGTCCCAACCAAATTGACAAGAAAAGGAACTACCGTATTTTTCACCGTATAAGACGCAATTTTAAATGAGGAAGATCTAGAAAAAAAAAGATTCTGTGTAAAAGTTAACAGCAGTTTAAGAACAATTATATGCCAAACATGTAACATGACCGTATTTTGGATCAGTAAAAAAAAAAACAACAAGACAAACATACGTTTTTTCTTTGCCCCCACTCTAAAGTCCACCATTCGTTATCACCATCACTGTTCCAGTGCAACATTGCCCCCACATTAGTAATACCGTAATAGCCAGTAACATTGTCACTACATTACTAATAATAGCTAGTAACATTGTCACTACATTACTAATAATAGCTAGTAACATTGTCACTACATTACTAATAATAGCCAGTAACATTGTCACTACATTACTAATAATAGCTAGTAACATTGTCACTACATTACTAATAATAGCTAGTAACATTGTCACTACATTACTAATAATAGATAGTAAGATTGCCACCACATTAGTATTAATAGCTGGCACAACACAGCTGCATACCTGCTCCTTACGATCCGCGCTATGGTAGGGCCGACGAGCAGAGATGAGCGCTGACGTCAGCGCGCACCTCCGGGTGTACAAGCCGCAGCCTCTCTTACGCCTCTCCTACGGCCGTGACAACCCTCCACTCCGCGGCGCTCTGCAATCGCCGTATAAGACGTGCCAATCTATAAGAAAAAGTGTGTCTTATACGGCGAAAAATATGGTAAATATGAAAAAACATTCTTTAACTCTAAATGTGTCATCAAACCAAGAGATTTTACATTTTCCATACACCCACCTTTGTGGGATCAACTTGGGCATCGTCCATTCCGGTTCCACCTCTGGGTACTTGGATGTGCAACTGTGGGGTCCTGTCCCTAATCTGAAATAGCAGCTTTGGGAAATGGAACACGAGATATATGGATTTGCTGAAAGGACATGAGGTTAGTTGGTGCAAGAGTAGAGGATGCTGAGGACAGGGTTAGGTGGAAACGGATGACTCCTAAACTGCGAACAGCAGAAAGGAAAAGAAGAAGAAGAAGAAGAAGAGGGATAAATTGGAAGCAAGTTTGGGACATAGGTAGTCATTCCACCAGTCTCAACAACACACCGAATCTTCATGCAAATCCTTTTCCGAAAAGTTGAAGCTGTTACAGCTGCAAAGAGTAGGAAAACATAATTTAATCTAAAGACATATGAGAAAATATTTTAGACAGTATAGTGTATATAGTTAATATATGCAAGTTGCTGAGTTTTGCATCCTTCTGTCATTGACCGACCCTTTGGTTTTTCCCCCATTCACACCAGTAACTGAACACAAAGTAATTTGGCAGCACGGAGCATTCAGGTGAAAAGCAATCAAAGAGGAGGGCAGCGAGATTAATGGAACCCTGAGTACAGCTTTGTCACTTTGAAACAGTAGCAGAAAGGGGACATTGTTGTTCTGCTCTCTGATGCATTGTTTGACATTAGGGCTAATTACACGATACGTCCACATCTGTAAACACTGCTTTTTCCTCCTCTTCACTGTCCGTCTGATAACACATCATCATTTTTCCTGCAGATGAACAGAAATTGAAATAAAAATAATTTAGTCCATGTGAGTGACCCTTCGGTGTACAGCACCAGAAATACAGGGTGTTTTTGTTTACACTGGGAAAGCCTGAGCACTAATGCACCAGTGTAATTTTTTAAACAGTGTCTGAAAGGAAAAAAACGTAGAGTTCATGTTCCACCATCTAAGCATCAGATTGATTTTCTCAGACTTTTGAGTAAGGTCTTAATCAGAAAGATTAGAAAATCGTTTAATAGTAAAAAAAAGTAGAAAATATTCTTATATTTTACGAACAACCACTAATAGAAAAACGAATACATTTCCTTCAAATTAATTTATATTTAATTCGCTCAGAAAAACATGACTTCAATAGCTTTTTTGGTGAATTATATCAGTTAATTTGCATGTATTTAATTTGTGTATTTCTCAAAAGACTTAAGGCCATAGAGATTATTGGAGTACTTTGAAGTCCTGAAGTACACTTCCACATATTAACTTGTGTTTACTTCTAAATACACATAAATGACAAAAACACCTGAAAAAAAAAAATCCACTCGGATGCATACATTTATACATTGGTGTAAAAGATATCAAAGGGAACGTGTTCTCTGGGAAATTATGAATGGTTCTAATTTCCATGGGACTGTATGAGGTACAGAAAGACAATATCCAGAGGTGGGTTGCAGAAGATCTTCAGAGGAACTGAGGCGGGACTAAAGTCATGGTGATGAACATCAAAACGCGCGGAGGGACTCGTGTTTTTGTGAAGGAACATGAAAAAGAACTTCCTGATAGCGGGCGAGGCCTCTTGGCCCATTATGGGATCCCACTCATAGAATTTTAACGAGCTCTCCAGCAGCGGTAGTGTTTGTCTTCCTGCTTTTAGATACGACTTTAATGTGTTAGAGGAGTGACAGCCTCTCAGCTTGAGTTTAACAAACTGGGCATTACTGAGTCTCCGTGTCCATGTGCAGTGCCATGCTAAGGTACTCGCTCTCTTTGCTTAAGGTTTTCAGTTTTTTTGTCATGATGCATGGGAATATTTTCATTGGAGATTCTCAAAGGATTGAATGCAAAGGACAGAAATCACATGAGCAAAACGATTGGGCAAATGTTCAGTCCATTTTGTCTAATTATAGAATTACACAAAGATCCATAAATTGAACACCAAAATACTGTATAGATGCTACATAAAAAGACTTTTCCACAAATCACATGATTACCGGTCGATTTACAGTGAAAAAATGTAATTCCTTTGACAGAGTAAGACTTTAAATTTAACAGTTAATTTTTTGAAATTACGTTTTTTATTGTAAAACTAACAAATTACTGTAAATGTAGTAAAGACATGATTTAAATGGTCTAAAATGTGTTTTTACTTGATTATAATGTGAAAATTTACAGTGCAATCATGTAAAACGTATATTTAACTGTAAAATAATGGCAGCCACAGTATTTTATAAAACACAAACTTTTATAATAGACAGTTCTGAGCTGTACAAAAAAAATTGACGGTAATTATTCAAATTAAAACCTTACAGTTAGACAGGACTGAACTATTTAAAAGATACTCATGAATTGTAAAACTTTAATGATCTACAACCTAGATATGTTCAGGTATAAACAGTAGTTATATAACACAAATATAGTTTTTATAGCAACTAAAAATGTTAATTAGACAGTTCTAAAGGTAAAAAAAAAAATTACAGTACAATCCTGTAAAACCAATAACAGTGCTTCCATATATTTGATGGTAAAGTTCTGGCAACCACAGCTGCCTGGTTTTGACTAGTACTCGATTCTAATCTTTGCATAGAAGGAAATTACATACTCAGAAAAGGTGTGCACCGTATCAATCATCTTGTCAAATAATCTAGAAGCATTTTCTGAACCATTGCCTTGATTTTATTGCACTTTTTCTTCAGTAATTTCCAGGTTATTTAATGCACTACAATGTGAAATGTACTCGTGTAATTGGATAATGGCTTCAACTGTTGCTGAAGACCTGCATTACTGTTTTATATAAAATACAATCAATTTTACATACAATAACTACAATTGAAAATATATTACAAAATCAATGCATTTCACTGGCTTCCTCTGTGGATATCAAAGCCTTAGTGAGAGCTGTATCCACCCACCTACTCCTAGAAGCCATGATCTTATTTGTTTGTCTGTCATCCATTCGCTTTCTTGTTTTTTATTTTATTATTATTGTGATGGTCATAAGAGCAGAGAGAGATAAATACCTATTGTGGGCCGTCAATTGGTGAGCACAGCTTGATATTAATTTGCTGCCTCCTGACAGTTTTTCAAACCCTATTCAATGTTTTTCAACATGTTTCCTCAGTATTTTTTTCCTGTAATAAACATTTCTCACAATATATTATGGGCAATATCAGCTGTCAATGTCCAGTGATCTGCACGAAACCTACCCAGAAACAGTACACCATTCATTCATGGTTTAATTGGAAGTTTGCTGTGATTTTTTTTCTTACTTTTTGTGTATTTTTTTCCTCTGTCTTCCAGTGTACTATTGTCTGACTTTTTCCAGTCAGCCAGATCTTGTCTTGCCTATGATTGGACAATCGGAAAGCTGTTGCTAAGCTTAGTCCAGCCACCAAAGAAAGCTAGCAAAGCGGAGCTCCTGCAACTACATCTTCCAACTTAAGTTCTCAATTCATGCGTCAGCCCCACCCAGGACTACATTTCCCAGCCTTGCTTTCACCCTGCCAAATCAAAAAGGAAAAAAAATGTCAACTATTGCACCCACAGTGCCACCTCCCTCTCCTCCAGCCATCTCTGCTCAGTAAATTATAGTGGTTCATGCACCTCTCGCTCCCCATCAAATCACCACTTTCCCCCAGACACCGGCCTTCAACTGGCAAAAACCATACTGCACAGCCGTCACAGATATTCTTCTCCAGCCTCTACAGCCTTCAGATTTAGTGCCTACCCCTAAGGTTACGTTTCGCAAATTCAGGACTTTGGCTCCAGAAGTGAACCAAGACCCGACTCCAGTGCCTCCACTTTCTGAGTTAATCTTCATGTAGACCACCCATTTAAAACCCTGCAAGACATATCCCTTAATGGGAACTTCAAATCATAAAAATCACTGCATGGAGCACAATCAGAAGTTTGCGCTGTGTTTTTTTGTCAGGCCTTCTCCAAAATTTCCATCATTTTCTTTTTGCTTCAAAAACCTGCCTTAGTTCAGTGCCCCCTCCTCCGCCATCCCCAATGCTCAAACTTACATGCTCCTTAAAGGAATCAGACGCTGCCAACCCTTCAAACACGAACCCTGTTCCCCCTCACCCTAGGTATCCTTTATAAATGCATTTCCTTCCTCCAAAACCGGCTCCCTAAACACTGAAACCACCCACACAAAGCCTGCCTCTGACTTCCTCATCTCTAAAAAACAGCAAAACTGACCAATTTCTCAGGGGCCACATCTTCAATATCACCTCTCTAACCCTACCCTACCAATCCTACATCCGAGCCTGTTCTTCCAGCTCTTGACTTGAGCTGTTGTGAAAGTATCCCAACACCTCATTAGCCGACGTTCTTGACCAATAGAATCAGGAATTTTTGTTGATACCACTGAGAGAGAGATTTTTATCATCAGTATCATTAATACCTGTATATTTGCAATGATAAAATACCACCCATTTCTACAAGACTACTCAAAAAATTGGTATTGCTTCCAGTACCTATTTGGGGACGCTGTATATAGCCAAAACATACTGAAATAAAAATAAAGTGTTGTCCATTCTCCAGGGCTTTAAAGAAAGTTTGAACCCCATGTGGAACAGTGTTTGTGTGTTTTAAAGTCTTTGTTGCAAAGCAGGTTATCAATCATGTCAAAGGAACAGCCTTAGAAAATGTTGAATTACTCAAGCTTTTTTATCTCTATGTAAATATTATGCTAATAGCGCTGAAGTGGTAATCTTAGATGCTGCTGTGCTTTTCATAGTTGACAAAGGAATGAAAAGCCGTAATGTGGTGCCTTGCTAATGTTATATGGAGGCAGACAGAACCATGGCGACACATGATTGATGAGCTAATCCATCTGTAGGGTTATCAGTCCAGAGCAGTTCTGTTGCGTCTTTTCATACAAGCAAACCCACCTCATAGTGCTTTCCTCCAATTCCTCCCTTTCATTTTCTCAGCTCTGGGCTATTATCTAAGGGCCAGTTTATTGATTTTGCCACCCAGTGGGCTGTTCAAGGGTCAGTGATTAAACAGGGGTTCACCCAGATCTATAAAAGATCCTCTAATAAGACTATGACATTTCACAGAGGCATTTTTGGATGTATTGTTGTGGAAAATCAGATATTCAAATCAGAATAATTTCCAGAAGTTTTATCCAGAAGTTACACATGGCTGGATTAAACTGGGTTTGACCCAAAAATAACACTTTTTTTTTTGTCCATTGTTTCTAGGCCTTTTTACAAAACTGAATGAAAAGATGATTATCTTCATCCACAGTATCAAAGATACAAAAAAAAAATCTGGCGTTATTAGTGTATATATTCGTGGTCTTTAAAATCTTTCTTAAAGATATTTTTCCCGTCCATACTTACAATTCTATGAAGAACTTTGTTGGACAGATCTTGGACATACATTTTATAAAGTAGTATTTGATACTGTTTTTGCCCAAAAAGATTTTAAAAAAATTATAACTTGATTGATTTAATAGTGGGTTTATTTCAATAGTGAAAAAATTGGATTTTTAAATCTTGGTAACAGGCTTTCATTGGTCAAGGCATTGCAAATGGATACTTATAAAACCTTTCAGCAGGATAATGACCCAAAACACCGTTCCATAAAGGCTAGACAAAGAACAGTTGATGAATTGTCACATAACAGCCTCTAAAATTGAGAGCGAATTAGTTCAAAAGGTTATTTATGTTAGAACTAATTTCCAGCGTAGAACCATTTGGATTTTAGGCACAAAACTGTGGAATGAGCTTGATGGATCATTTTAAAATAAGTAGTTATTTGTTAAGGTTCAGAAAATCTTACAAATATTAGTTAATAAATAATTATAAGCAAAATTAAAAGAAAACCCTAAAAGCAATTTAACTTTGTGTCAATCTGTGGTTGTCTGACATTTTGGGGGAATTTGGGGAAATTAAAGGAAACACTGAAAAAAAATAAAAATAAGCTGGATGCGCAAGCCTATTCTTTTTTTTTGGTGGTAAATTGTGTAATTGTATAGGTTACTTGTACTGTATTGTAAAATTGTATAGAATTATGTGAATTTGTTTGAAGGCACCAAAAAAAATAAATAGAATCTAAGACTAGAATCATTCCATCTCTTACTGTTTTTGAGTAAATCTTTGAACAAACTAAATAACAAGACAAATGCACCGAACATTTTTTCATAAATACATTTATATTATAATAAAGTGTCAAAGGTTTTATATTTAATTTTAAATATCTTTAAAAATGAAGGTTCTATAAACGTTTACGTATAAGGATTACGATGCTAATATTGTCTATTTTAAACTGGTACAAAAGCCTGCTCAGAATGTTGGAGCAGCACTTTTCTCTACCGCTCCCAACTTTTTCATATCACCCACTGTTCCATAAATAAATAATTTCTTTTTTTTTCCCGGACAAATCCTGCTTTATGTCCTTGGACGCCTTCCAAACAGGTTGCATCCATGCTGCTGAGCCAAATCACCACAAAACAGTGAGTCACATCTAAAACTAAAGCCCCCAAAACTGTTAGGCAAAAACCAAGGGTGAAAAATCTCCCCCGTCAAGAGAGCGTGACTGGATTCAGCAGTTTGCATGCTGTATGCCACGAGGAATAAAGTAATGTGTTTTCTTCATTCATAGCCACCTCAGGAAAAGCATGGCAGGATTAAGCTTCTGCACTGGCACCACAGGATGTGAAGTGACCTGCTTATGATGATGTCACGCTGTAATGGTGGTTTGATGTCTGAGCTGCTACTGTGCGAGGAACCCAAACGCAGCTTCTTAGCACGTGCCTGAGGCAGCTCCACGGGCTAGAGTTCACATGGAATGGAGAGTAAACAATATGAGGTTCGTAGAGAAATACATTGAAATGAATGATGCACCATCCTCAGGCATTGCTTGCTTGATGATCAGAAGCACGTGAACATGTTCTGCGAGGGCTGTTGGTGCTAGCTTTTAAAAATTCGTTTTTGCAAATCGTTTCACAGGTTATCATCGCAAAAGAATAATCATCGCTGGTGCGTTCAGTGCTGGAGGGGTTACCTGAAATGGCCTGAATTCTAGAACTTCTTGCTAAAGAAAACTCCCATTTCCCTGAAAACTCTTTTGCTCTTCAATGCTTGGTATCTATAGTTGCAAACTAGTTTGAGCTGCTAAACAATTTGTTTATATTGTTACTATATAGGTATATAGATTTGTTTTGGAAAATTAAGACATATAACGTTATTTGCAAAGGATCACTTTATGTTGGGTCCATTTGCAAGAGTTTTGGTTGAATAAATGATTAAATGACATTTTGAATACTAGAATATCACTTCTTTTGTAGACTCCAACATTTAATGGTGAGAGAGTCAAGATCAAGATCATGCATTGAAATCAGAAAGTGTAAATATACAGAAAGCGTCCTTCAATTGCTAGGTATGGACAACTGTTAGTTAATTAAGTGAATTTGAACAGATTTTCTTTTACATTCTTCAAAAGTCGGTTGAGGCCTTTGAAATAACTTCAAATCACCAAAGAGCCGAGACCTTGTGGAAAGCTGGGAATAAACAGATGGAGCCAATGCTGCAATCACCTTCCAGCTATTGATTTCAAAGTGAGGTGCACTAAAATAATTCAAATTTCCAAATATAAATAGCATTAGCTGTAAAGATATTGTTACCGTCTGGACGCTAAGCTAATATATTTAAACATTTACTTTCTAAAGGGTATTTAGAATGAGAAGAATAGAATGGAATATGAATGTTTCTTTAAATTCCGACAGAGTTCTACACTTTATAAAACATACAAAATCAGACAATGTGAGCAGGATTAGTAAAAACACCTTCAATTTATATAGCGCTTTTCCAGATGCATTAAACATTCAGAACATGGCCTACCCAAGGCCACACGACAGAATGGACCTGGAGGGTGTCTATAAGACCAACTCCACCTATACGCCATTTGCCGCAATGGTCGGATTGTTTTCTACCTTTTTTATATCACGTTTGCCAATCAGGAGCCTTGAAAATGACAAAAATGTCAAACACTGTAACCTATAACACTGACCAGTCCTCCAGAATGCACTCACACTGGCTGAAGTTTGATTGTATTTACAATAACTATATAAACAGTCCAAAAAGATGTAGATGGAGATGTAGAAAAATGAAGGAGCCTGGTGACAAAATGTGATCCTTATTTAGGAGATGAGGAGATCCAGAAACTAAACAATGATAAAGAGAAAAGCCAAGGGTTTGAACAAACACCTAAACGTAGACTTTATGAGCGGTAAACCAGAGCATGGGTCTGAGTGGAAGTGAGGCTTTAGTACATAAACGAATTAGAGTGAACAGGTACAGGGAATCTGACAAAGAGAATTAATTGTTTGACAATTGGGGAACATTTGTGAAATGTGACAAGTTTTTACGCTTTCATTCATTTAAATTATATTAAAGACAGCAGAGCTGATTTAGACAATAAGCTGCCAAGACCAAATGGTTTGTTCCTGAAGAATAGCTCTAAAATGTATCTTACAGCTGACTGGCTACAAGTGTGTTTTGGTCATTTAACTGACTCTAAAGCATTTTTACCACCCACATTCTAAATCTGGCATCCTTTAGCCAATTTTTAGCCAAAACCCATTGCTATATTTAATTCATATTAACTTAAAACTTTACATTCTGTTCATTTAAAGTAACATTATGGTTTTGTGGCGTGGTGTAGTGGTGGTGCGCAGGACACATATGTGCGGTTGCACAGGGCTGACGCGAGTTCAGATCCCGAACTCGTTGTCTTTCCCATCCCACCCCATTTTCTCTTCTCCTGATTTCCTGTCACTCTCCATCGTCCTATCCAATAAAAGAAAAAAAATCAATAAAGGCTACGGCTGAAAAATAATCTTTAAAGTAGCATTATGGAGTATTTGGAATTTTTTTTTTTTTATAATTGTGAGTTTTTAAAACTTATACACAGGGCCGATTCCTGCCAAATGGGTGCCCCTTTAAAGTACTATGAGGCCCCCGGAAAATGCACCCAACACACAATTTCGCTAAAAAAAAAATCTTCAAAAAAGTTCAAGACAGAATAACTAAGATATGCTACTGTAAAATATTCTTAAAATTTGTATTCTGACAGTATGAAATACTTCCTAAAGTGATTTAGAGTTTTTGAATGCATCCATAAGAGGAAATGAGAAACCAAACTTCAACCCACTGTTTGTGTGTACCCAACACTAAATGCCAAATCCTAAACCTTGGATTCTGACAGTCAATAAACTTAAGATAATGCTTTAAAGAGTTGTTGAAAGACTATGACCAGTAGATGTAATTTGTGAAGGCATCCCCTCTCTCTGTTTTCGAAGTAGTTTCAAAAGCAAGCACAAAGTAACTTTTGTGGAGTCTGGGAGAATGTCCTGTTACATCGAAAAAGGCCCTGCAGTGGAAATGAAATCATTTATGTGAGATCAAAGAAAGTGTGGCTCAGTCACTCCGCCATCTGAAATAGCTGTTTCATAGGCCATTAGCCAGTCGTGGAGAGAACGGCGGGCGCCCGGGTCCTGCTGCGAGCCTTCACAGCAATGTCATTTTCCTCCATGTGCCGCACGGCAGTACCACAGTGTACCAGCCTCCATCATCCATTCTGACACGCAGAGGAGGAGTTTAACTGCCCTGGCCTCGCTCGACACGCATTAGAGATGCTCAGCATACTTATGAGAACAGAAGCACTGTCTCTGATTCACTCGAGAACACAGCAAACTTTTAATGATGCCGGTAAGTAAAACTGTGGATTTCCCTGGAGGGAGAGCACTTTCGTTTGTGGATATTTTAGTAGGAGATGCCCATGGCTAGCAATGGCTGCTATAATGTTGGTGCCATACTTTAGTGGCATCAATTGTGTATCAAGTTATTTTTTTTGGTGGAGAATAGCTTCAGGAAAAATTTCACTCTACAAAGTTTCCAAATAAATATGCAGAAATCTAGACAAGGTGTGTACGGTTCTATTGTAGACCCTGTTGACCCCAAAGCATCCAGAAGTTGGTACAGAAGATTAATAAGTAATGATGGGCTGCAACATTTATTATTAAATAGTATCCATGCAATGCTTGTGGAGCAGCGCATTGCTCGTGAAGGAGGTTCACGGATTGATTACTGGTTTGTGGATTGATCATATTAGATTTCCCTCAGGGCAGAAAGTGCAAGTATGCCTGCTTAGTGTGAGGCCCTGAAACCTCCAACACAGATATTAGATTTCAATTAACCTGGGATAAGAACTCTTAAAACCTAGAGAAAACACAAAAGATTCCAAAGAACACACGAGTGAGGGTCCAGTTCTACACCTGCTTGGTGGCTCATGAGTTTTTTTTTTCAAATGCATTGATTTTTACATCAAATAAACCATTTTCAAATGCGAAAAGTTGTATATAGAGGGTTTGAAAATTGTTTAACAGTATTTTCACGGCCCGATCTAAAGGTGTGTAGCAGATAAAAACTAAATAAACTGATAAGATCAGTATTAAAAACTGTGGTATCTTCTCTGAATAATAATAATGAACGTAAATCTACTTTGTAATCATGTGCAACTTTAATTTAGCGGGATGCATCACATGACTTATGGTGTTGACGACTTGACATGCATCAAGTAAGACGGATGTAACAGAAAGAATCCACTTTTCAAAATAAAATATCATTAAGACTCGGATAATAAATCAAATAGAAATAATGGAAATTATTTTTTCTTTGTGTGCGGCCCGGTACCAAATGACCCACGGCCCGCTACCGGACCGCGGCCCAGGGGGATGGGGATCACTGCCTTAAATGTATGTCCAAGACCAGAATACTGCTTAAAATATTTGCGAATAACGCACCGTTTCAATCCAACGAGTCCAAGAGAACAAAAATAATCACTTCCTGATAAACTGGTGCCAAAAAACAAAAAAGAAACAAAAATCTGAAAGCCGCCATGTTAGGGGAAGGCTTTTTTTTGTATATTATTAACTTATGTGCATCTTGGAACACGTACACGAAATGCAATAGGCACAGTCATGTCATCTTGCTTTTGGAGGCAGGAGAGGGCCTTCATAATTTAATTATTTTAGCATTAGTAATTCTAAGAAATATTAGCTTATATACCTGGCATGTAGAGGCGATTCTTAAAATACTCACTATCTGTGTTTTGCAGATTTAAAATGATAGATGATAAAGATATAAGAATATTTCATTTTATTCATAAGTAAGAATGTAGAGAAACATTGTATTATATTGTTTTTGGGTCACCTTTGAATAGTAATGGCACAGCTTGCACCCCATAAAAATAACCATTGTGTTAATGAAATTTGTATTATGGGCTAGCACAGTCGCACTGCTTTCTCACAGGTGGAGTTAACATGCATGAATTTCCACCAAGTGTGAATGTGAATTAATTTTAGTGTGTTAATGAAAAACAAGGCTTTTCAACCCAATTTTAACGATGGCGATAGTTTTAAAACAACTGCCCTCACTTGTTCTGGAGCTGAGGCTGGATCACAATCTGCACAGACTCAAATTTCCCAGCACAACCCCCTTTAAAAAGCAATCCTTTTGTATACATAACTGTTCAAGTATTCACACTATTTAAATTATATGAGCTTTTCGGCAAATAAGGATTAGGATGGGATTCCCATGCAATCTAGCTGCATTGTAACAGCTTTACAGTATCCACAAAGGCAGATGTGAACATATCTCCTTTGCCTTTCCAAGCATCTTTGGGTGTTTTATTTATTCAGCTTGTCTTCTATAGGCCTTTGCAAATTAAAATGGCACTGTAGTGAAGGGGCTGTTGCTGAACTTCAGAATGACAATACTAGGTTTATTTTAATCAACAAATACTGAGGGTCAAACCAAATGCTAGAAGAGAAGATGAACATATACTGTAGTGATGAGCCAGCAAACTCATCCTGGCATGCAGCAGGATTCAGCTCCACAATTCAGCACCTCATTAAAACCTGCTTATTGCATGAGGCCGAAATGATCCATTAATATGAGGAAAGGAAATTATCTACTGTAGTCTCGAGGCTTTCATAACACATACAGCACGGTTCATCTGCTCTCTCGGACAGCAGCGCCTTGCATTTGATCCAGTCATCACTCCTCCCTCATGTTTGCAGCATCTTTGGTGACCTTTAATTAACTGTGACTTTCAACATTGTAACAATTATGCCCTTGCACATGCCTGACTGGCTTCCATTTACCGCAGAGAAGCTTTGTTATGGGTGTTTATAATTGCAGATAGCAGGCTTATCATTAATTGTGAGATTGCATGTAGGAAGATTGTGTAATTGCTAAAGCTTTATGGTGTGATTGAGCATCCATGCTGGGATGATTATGCCATTTCCTGTCCTTTCAATGCAGAACATTTGAGCACAATCACTGTCCTCTGCCAGCTGAAAGTGTGAACAGCAAGATACTGGAATGGGGGTTTCTGAGATTTCAAGAAGAGACGATGTTAGATGTGTTTGGGATGGACAGTTTGAATTTTCTACATTGAAAAAAATAGCTAAATACCAAATTTGAACAAGCGGATTCATGGTTAACCCTGAAACTCACATTTCAAAAGAACACTGTTGATTTTGTACATTTAGTATGCATAGTTTTATTATCCATATTAAATAATGACACTTGCAGGGACGAGGCTCACTTGGGAGCACAAGGAACACCAAGAAGGGAGTGATACAACACTGGTTTCTCTCAAAACTCAAGGGGAAGTGCAGGCTTCAAATAGTGGCAAACGAATATTTACCTCAAAGCCAAAACCTGGCAGCAATACAGGAGGTTCTGAAGTCCGCATGCCAGATAGCATGGTTCTTCTTTGGTGGAATTGAGGAAAGTAGGCTGAGCAGCCCTGCAACCGTTCATAGAGGCAGAAGGCGAAAGGTGAAAGCACTCCTCACATCAGGAAGTTGATCATGAGGATGCTGGTCTCTTTTATGGTGCCATCTTGGTTGGAGCGTTCCAAGCAAGAAGTGACTGCTTCATTCTCTGCAAACAGAACACACATTAATACAGTACCAAAATGTGCATCAAATATAGAGGGGAAATTTAACATAAATATATAAAGTTTCTTAAGTCATCTAATCGGTTTCATAATAATAATAAACAATATCCTTTGTTTTTCGCCGGAGCAGGTTCACCCGGGACCAACAGAAGATGGTACAGTCCAGAGAGGAGCTGATTGAAACCAATTAAACAATTATCTTCACGCTTCTCTGTGTCCTTGTGCTCAGAGAATCATGGAACGTAGGAGATAAAGTAAGTAGTAGGGGGGAAAAGGGGACATACTGGGACCTCTCTTTATCAGGGGTGGGACATCACAAAAATCCAGTTTGGATCATGTAACCAATCCACAAATTGCAATGTTTTTTTTTCTTGGTCATTAGAAAGTTATATGAAGCACATACTCTGAGCAAAAATATAAATAACTTTTGTTATTGTGGGAAGGATAACAGGAGGATAAAACCCAGCAAAAATCCAGTTAAAGCAGGCTGTAGGTTCAAGATTGAAAATCCCTGGCTTGAATCTATTGTTGCGTAGTTGAAAAAAAAAGTTCTTACATCGTCACTGTTTACTTTCACTACAAAAAAAACAATTCCGTAAATTAAATCAAAACTTATAATGGTATTTCTGAAATCCAATACACCAAACTATTGAGCTTTAAATTAAATTATGGACCCTAAAATATAGACGGTAAGAAAAACTGACCCCCGGACTTGCCCCAACATGTCCAATCCAAGTCTCTTAAGGTAGGTGTGGCTTAATGAGAACAGAAACCTAAGCAATGACCTAATTGACATAAATAATACTAACATTTTACTTAAAATATTCATAAAGAACATTTCCATTAAGACAGCAATACTTTTACAATATTTATACAAAAATAAACAAACAAATAAATCATCTGTAAACAAAATACCCAACCCATATGAGTTTGGCTCTTACACAGGCGTTCCTGCCTACCTGTGCAATTCCAGATTCCCATCTGAAAGAATGTTTGGGTGGACTTTGATCTATGATAACATACCATTCGCCTATTTAACGTGACCACCATTTTAAGAAAGACAGACAGTCTTCGCTGGGAAGTAACCCAAAGCAGAGGTATACAACTATGACATTGATAACAAACCCGGAGCTGTTTAATCATTTATGTTAAAAATTGGGCTGAAAATAAATTTAGTTTTATAAAGTTCCCTTCAGTCGGTCTCCGAGAATGGATTAGACCGACTGAATGGGAGCGAATCACCTGTGGGAGCGACTGCCGAACATATCAACGGGCAATTAACTTGCAGGCGTAGGTGATTGACCAGCAATCAGCCGGGTATAAAGCCGGGCGTGCCTACGCCACCAGTATGCAATTTTCCTTCGGAGCTGACTGAGTGTGACTCTCTCTCCTAACTTTGACGCTACCAGCTTGCAAGATTAGTTGGTTGCTTACCTTTGGCACATTGGTGTTGACCTCTGCTAAGTCCCAGAATTAGCACGCCACCACGCCGGCACCTCAGATCTTAGCAAGCAAGCCTGTCCAGTGTGTTTCCGCCGCTTTCTCAGAATCCTGTCCATTTTTCACGACACGATGAGCAAACGTGCACTATTCCTGGCTGTTGTGGGCTTCTCGTTGAAAAGACGGTCACGGGAGTTGCGCGATGTGTTTGGTTTCCAGCACACCGACGCGGTTCTCTCGTGAAGCGCGAGTGTTTGCATTGCAGCACTCTGCTGAGTCGCACGCGGAAGTTTTGGGTAGAGCGGCGTCAGGTGATTCCTCGCGTCATCCCCAAACACCGAGCGTGCTTCACGTCTGGTCTGCGGGTGAATCGGACGGCGCTTCGGTGTCGCCCGGTACCTCGTATGATCCTGTAGACGATCTGCTCTCCCACGCAGCATCGGAAGGGGCGCGGCTTTCGGTTCTCCAGCTTAGCTGCCTCCTCCGGGATTGCAGCTGAGCTGGAGCCGGAGGCGTTCGCGGTGCTCTCACAGCCGCAGCCTCGATCGGCGGGAGGTGACTCCTCCCCCCCGATTCGATGCTGTCGCGGCGGGAGAATTGGTGGCTAGGCAGGCGCCGGGACAGGTTCCCCGCATACCGCTAGTGCCTTTTCTCCCCGAGAAGCACGAGGAGCTCATTAATTCTGGCAGGCTCCCCTGCCTGTCAGGGGATTGAGCTCCTCCCCCTTCACCACTCTGGTCAATGCA
>SRMA01026187.1:84930-97721 GCA_007224835.1 Danionella cerebrum | reverse complement strand
CTAACAAATAAACTAAATAGATAGAGTTGATGTTGCTCAGTGGGGTAATCATGTGATCCAAAAAATACATCCTTAAAACAAAAAGAAAAGTCGCTGAGTATGTTTGACAGAATGAAGTTAAAAAGACCAGACCGGAACAGTTCATTGTAGGTACACTCCCAGAACAAACACTACATTCTCCTCAGAATCATGACAGAAGCTATATCTCCAACGTCAGATTTATATCTTCTCAAGAAAATTTCACCAGGAGAGCATTTGTGAAGTTGGTTAAAAAAAATTTATTTGATTTTTGGTTAGTAATTAAATTTTTTTGTGGCAGGGTCCAAACTTTATCCCAAGGTAAAACATCAACAATGTTATTCCAATATGGAACAACATACGGTATGGATTTAATGGTCTCTGGTAATACTTTTGTTGTGTGTGATGATTAGAAAAACATAAATCGTCAATTTATGTGTCAGTCAATGAGAGAGAAGCAGTGAAAGACTGCGGAACAAAGCAAAAGAGTTAGAATTAGAATTAGAATAAGAATCAACAGAGTCAGAGTCAGAACACAAACCATAAGAGTCAAACAGAATATGAAGCAAAAGAGTCAGAGTCAGAAATAGAAACAAAAGCCTCAGAATAAAAAAAATCAAGAGTCAGAATCAGAATAAGAATCAACAGAGTCAATATACGAACCATAAGAGTCAGTCCCAAAAAAGGAATGAAAAAAATAAAGTTAGAACAAGATCCAAATGAGTCAGAATATGAATTAAAAGAGTCAGACTCAGTACAATAATTGTCTACTATTATTTTAACAATCAATATAATAATTATCTAATTATTATCTAACATTATATGGCGCCATTTAAATAGCTAATAAAAATATATTCAATAGATTTTAGAGTGAACTAGTTTGGTGCTCACCTCCAACATGGGGATCTCATAGACATCATCTCTAATGGGGTCTCCACTGATCATCAGACCGTCTCTCTGAAGAGCCTGGAGAGCTTTAACCGGAACCGCAGACCCGTAATGAGCCTCCAGAAGCTCGGGTCTGGTCCTCTCAGACTGAAGCATGTGGATGATGTCTTCTCGAGCCTAAGGGGGGACAGCAGCATTGTGTTTTTTGTTTTGTTCGGTTTTTTTCTGCAAAAAAATCTACATTATTTATTAATTAATTTAATTATTAATTGCCACCATTTTTAAATAATAAAGTTAAACCAGTTATTATCAGTATGATTTTTTTATATCGTGTGAAAACTGTTTCATTCTTGCTGGGCACCAGCAGAGGGCGCTGCTCGCATCAACTAATCCAGTGTGAAACGCTCATCTTTGCTCACTTTAAATGAGCAATCGTATATGTTTATTATTACACGTGTGCCATTTTCATTACGCTTGTGTAAAAATACTTCAGTAACAATAAGGTATTTAAAGCTATATAATGTGATACAACTTTTTGAAGTTAGATGTAAATAATTTTAATAGTAAAAACTTGTTGAAAACTGTAATATAGTATTTAATATAGTAATGTGTAATAATATAGTGCTGTGTATTGTCTGCCGATTATAGTGTCCTGTGTATTGTGTATGTGTACTTCCCTAATATTTTCAAAATTGGACCGGTTCCTTAGTACCACTCTAAGCACAAAATATGAAACAAAATACATGAATATATGAAAAAAAAGTTTGTGAAGTGATGGATTCTCTTAAAATTTGTCACAAAGGGACATATAAATAAATGCTCTGACCTGCACCTCTCCCTCCATGACTCCGAGCAGGCGGAGGAGACCTTCTCTGCTCATCTCCTTCAGACCCTCATTCCTCCTCATATTCCTCCCTGTGCCAGAGACAACAACAGTCTTCGCCTCATGGCTCTCTTTCTCCCCCTGAGCTCTGCCTCTCCTCCTCAGCAGCTGTTTGTTTCGGTCCTTCTCAGAAATGTGATTTTCACTGAGGGGTTCGATCACTCTGCTCTCTGAACCCTCCATACCGCTGCTCCTGGACCTCATTCTTCACCTGAACATAATAATGGGGTGGGGTGGAGATCGTTAAACACATTAAACACATGCAGTGTCTGGTAAACGGCTAGAAGGCTAAACTTGGGTCCAAGACTAAATGAGCCATGGAAGGGCATCACTCTGGAAGGTAGAATGGTGGAGTGAGAGAAAGTTTCGGCATTCTACATAATGGCTTGTGTGTGAAATAAACCAGAAAATGGGTATTTTTATCATCATGAAATCGAGAAATAGCTAAATCTCCTCGATGAAACAATAGAACTCCAGTATGACGATTTTCAGTTGTTTGTAGGAGGTGTGTGCAAAGTTGATGCACCAATGGGCCACTGCACATTTTTCTTGCCCAAAGTGAACAACTAATAATTGAATGGGGGCTATACGTTGAAGCTATTCTGCTCTGTATTTTCTCTTCATGGCTAAAGATTTAAGAGGTTGGCTTTGTTTGAGAGAGAGAGAAAGAGAGAGAGAGAGAGAGAGAGAGAGAGAGAGAGAGAGATTTAATGACCACTGAGCTCAGCAGTGAAATCATCACTCCATCTTGATAAAGTGTATACACACTCTATGATCTCCAGTATGATCTCACACTCAAGCCATGTGAGAGAGAAAGAGAGATCAAACCCAAGCGCGCTCACAGCCATCTGTACATAACAGAATGAAAGGCTTGAGATGATCAGAGAACATGATGAAACACAGTGTTGTTAAAACACTCTCTGTTCACCGCACTAATAGATTAAAGCCTAGTAAAAACATCTGACCAGAGACAGAAAGAGAGAGAGAGAGAAACAATTACCGACAAATGGATGGAAGGATGGATGATCCTGATATTCAGCCCAAAGCAGCAAGAACATTAGCAGGATACAAGACATTCAACACAAGCCTCAAAAACAATGACAATTTACAAAAGCTTCCATTCATAGGATTAGTATTTCCAAAGTTCATTGTGTGACTGATTTGTTCTCAGAGGGATCTCAAGGGGGATCCTTTTGAGAAACCCCACCCATAACCTTAGAATAGCATGCTCCCATCCCTGGTCAACAACTATGTTGTTTGCCATTGTTCCCACGCCAAACAGCACAGACTGTTATATCTGCTGATGCATCGTAGAGTGCTTCTGCGTATAAAGAAAATAACAATCCTCATTTACCAGAAATCTAACCAACCAAAATGAAAATGTGCCATATCTCACCAAGAAATGCCCTCAAAATGCTTGGCATAAGTGAGTAAACATGCTAAAAATGTAAATCTGCACCACTAAAAAAAGCTCCTGCCCTACAGCTCGATGAAGATTAAGCTTGAGGCTTTCAGGCTGACCTCTACTCTGTTATTACTAGATCTGGGGGCAGCTGGGAGATATAAATGAAACTTTGTCATATTTTTACCCTGACAATCTGCCCCTCACTCCTGGAGAGTATCACACAGCTGCTCCTGCTGAACTTGAGGTGTAATTATAGATGGAGACACACGTGCCGTCTTGTGTGCTGAGGACTGAACACAGAAGATGTTTTGAAACATGGAATGATGAAGGAAGACTATTCCCATAACGGAACACATAATCTCTAAAAGTCAATAAGAAGAAGTATCATACATGCCACTTGTCTACCAGATTTGGAAAAACATCTTGCCTCACCACAGTTAACATTGTATTTCCACTCACTTCCAACATTGTATCTGACTGTACTTGGCTTAGACTAGTTCTTCATTTAAGTGACTTCAACAGAAATATCCAAAAGAAGAAGAAACGATGAGTGCACACAATATGGAACAATAGAGACAGTCAAAAGGAACCTTTATGTTCTATATATGGTGTGTTATGACACTCAAAAAAAGCTCAGTTTAAGAGGTGGATGGCTGGTTATTATGAAGCCATATGGCATTTGGCAATGACGCACACAGTACCAATTATTAAGCTCAACAACTAATGTGTCAGAGATCAAGAGGGCTAAACTTTGCCTGCTAGTAGTAGCACATTGTTTCTAGCGGACAGCAGTCACAGAGAGTCTTTAGCAGGTCAACCTGAGTCGAGTTGTGCCATTACAGAACAGGTCAACATAGTCTCTAGCAGGCATTCTAAAGCAGGGAGCGTGACAGAGTGTCACATCTTCATGAGATACATCTAATCATACACAGTAAAATCCTAAGAGTTAAATTAACTCTACTTGGAGTATATTTGGTCCCACTCTATATAGAGTTAAACCGTCTCTGAGAACGAGTAATTTAATAATCTGTTTTCTTCATGTTTTTCCAAATCTGCATGGAAAATGCAAACTAAATATTAACTATTCAGAGAGGGACCAAGTCCACTCCAGAAAGAGCAAAAGCAGACAAAAATAGACTGTTTAGTTCAAATAGACTCATTTAAATAACTATCCTTCAGAGTTGGTTTAACTCTATATAGAGTGGGACCAAATACACTCTGAGTAGAGGTAATTTAACTCTTAGGATTTTACTGTGTACTAATTAAGCTGCTCTTGGCTTGTTCAAACTAGCTTTTGATGTGGTTTGAGACCCTTACGTAGTTTAGCAGTTAGTAGTAGCAAAAACCGGTAGCCTGTTGCTATAGAAGGAGGCAGTAAAAGGACGAGGTATTGTCTGTAACCTGTTGCTCAAGAGTTGAGATCAGTATGTGAACAGCATAGTAAATAGTGGGAAGGTGAAGGCTTTTTAGTCCATGGTTTGATTGCGATGCCCTAAGCTGGGGCAACCATGACCCGAGTTTCAACATCAGTTGCTTTATGAAAAAAAAGTTGAGTCCAACACTATTTCATTTCACTATTCACTCATAATGCCACTAATTATAAAGTACTGTATTGTATTGCATGGCATTGCATGCTACTCCCTCGTCCAATCAGCTGCAGCTACGTTAACATGTGAGTCCCCTGGGAACTTTAAAGAGCCAAATGCTGTGAATGAGTGCGGGTTACACTCAGCTCCTGTGATAATTCATTCCTTAGATTCTCAGGCTGTTTTTCACTGGCTCTGGAATTATTTTTAGGGATGGATCCTACTGGACATGCAGACGGGTCTACACAGGCACATTCCTGCAGGGCATAACAGGACGGCTAATCTTGGATAAAGAAAATAAAGAAAAACAGCATTGTGAAGGAAAAATAAATCTAGGAATGTTCTTTTCTTTATGTAGTGACACCAACAATGTTTAGAACTGTCTTTCATTTGTAATGTAACTTTAAAAACAAATACTTTAAATATTTTTCTGACCGATGAACTTTCAACAGTTTTTAACTGTTGTGACAATAGCTTGTGTTATATCATATAGCTTCAATGAAATAATCATGAATGCTAATCTTCACAAATGTAAGATAATCAGAGATAAACATCACAAAGAAGGTTGTGTAAATGTTTTCTCTGTCCTCATCCTCAGCTGAGTACAGACAGATATTTTACCCCTTCTGAAAAAACGTTGAGTGTGTTTGGGTTGCAGGAGTGTGACTAAATAAGGGCAGAGAATCTCTCACAACCTTCCTTCATCTGTCTGGCTCACACTGAACTAATTGCATTTTAGAGTTGAGTAGAAGATCCTCAATCTGTTCATCAATCATCCCATCATTCAATAACACTGGTTTATTGTGCATTATTAAGTTAGAAAACAACAATTAAATTAGTGCTTTTTCTGTGTCTTTCTATGTAAAGTTTTTTATTATCCAAATATTTTGTTGATTTTGACAAATTCAACTTAAAGAGGAAACAGTAAACCCATAAATCCACAAGGCCATCTCTCATCCTGGAGTGACAAAGGAATAAACTATGGTGGAGTATACTAGAGTGGGGTATGATAGGAGATGAGTGGACTGGAGTGGAATAGAGGAGAAAGAGGAAAAGGAGAGGAGAACACTAAACTAGAGTAGAGTAACGTACATGATAGGAACGGATCAGATCTCATTTCATTTTATTAAAAGGTTTTTGTACACCTTTATGACTAATGTTTTTAAAGTAATGAATGCACTTGTATCTAATTTTCAACTAAAGTAATAATGGAATACAGTAAAGGAATCTGCCTCTAAATGCACATCGTTAAAAGTTAAATATTTCTTTTGATCAGAAAAGCTCTCACAGTGGAAGGATTTGAGTGCTGTTACCGTACCAAACTGTACCATGCATCGCTAAAAATATCCCAATCGCAAATGCAAACCAGCTATTCCCGCAGCTAAAGTCGAGACACTAAAACTACACTAAGCTCATGCCATTTTACTCAGTCTTCAATTAACAAATATTACTTGAATCAAAGCTGTATGATTTGTGTCGAACATATTGACCAAAGATAGCGATGGAGAGCTGGTGGATATCTTGAACAATGCCTCATAGCGCATCCCTCAACAAGAATCTGATCCTTAATCCGGTGCCCTCATGCCATCGTCCTCGAAAGGAGAGAGAGTGAGATAGAGAGACAGCAGGAGAGAGGACGTAAAAATAGTAATAGTAAAGTTTAACCTAGTTTAAAATGGCATCTGGTGAAAATGTGGAGTCGGGTTTTAGGTGAGGGTTCAATAGGAGGCTGCAACTGTGTGAACTGCCTTTACTCTCTGAACATGCTTCTGAATCGGAGAAAATTCACTGCATTAAATATGGTGATATACGATTTGGACATGTACGTTGGGTTTTGTGAATTTAGGGAATCAAGGAAGGGACTGGGTGAAAATAAAATCAGGAGTCACTTTGGAAAATCTGTCCACAGTCACTGTTTCGAGTGCAAAACTACTGTTTCAAGTACAACCAGTTTTCTTCTGTGTTTTAGAGGCAAACGATCCACACGCGTATAAACCCAGATTATGTTTTGAATTCATTATACCCAGAGGCTTCAGTGTTAGTATTGATGGCAGTGTGTGCAATAACTGTACAGATGTAGGTCTGCTTCAGACTTCTTCCATCTGAAGGCCAGCAAGTTGGTTGAAGAAAATGTCAGCATTTATCCAGTGTTGTTTTTGGCAGCCATCTAGTCTTTTTGATGAAAATAATGTTAGTTCTAGTCACATTTAAATAATTTAAAAATGTAATAGCTTTAGACTACAAAAATCCAAGTAAAATTTTTGTCTAGTTTTAGATAAGTTTTAGTCAATATAGATTCGTATTTAGTTCATTAAAATGGTCTTTTAATAAGTTAATTTAACTCATTTGTTTACACAACAAATGGTGTATTTAAATGAATTTCTTGAATTAATGCTCCATTTCACATCGTGACATTGTCAATAG
Organism: Danionella cerebrum; assembly: GCA_007224835.1. Taxonomy (NCBI): domain Eukaryota; kingdom Metazoa; phylum Chordata; class Actinopteri; order Cypriniformes; family Danionidae; genus Danionella; species Danionella cerebrum. The sequence goes on along the minus strand of SRMA01026187.1, from coordinate 90,517 downwards.
GCTTTTTAATAAAAAAAAATAGACACATATATATGGTCTACTAAGGATTAACTTATGCAAAATAAAATGTTAACACAATAGATATTCACCACATTCTTTCAGAGGGAAGTTAAAACCGGTCTTTGTTTACATTGTATAAATATGATTTAATTTGAGAATTAGCGAGATAAATTTGTAGCCAGCTAAAAGTTTTGCACATTACTCCAGACCAAAATAGGCTGATAACTTTTTTAGCAAACAAAACCGTTACAGTCTATGGTCTTTTAGCTGCGTGTGTGTTATTGCCACAGTTCCTGGGGTGTGTTAGCATTTATCATCTTGTCGTTTCCAACCACCAAGCCCTTTTGTTGATGCTGAAAAAAAAATCATGAAAAATTAACAAAAAGTGGAGCGTGTCTTGTTTTCGTCATAACAGAGACATATTTAGCTCGTCAGCTTCTCGTTATCGTAATGAGAAAAAGGTTCGTCCAATGAAAACTTTTCGTCATCGTCGTCGAAAACATCACTGGAGAGTTCTCTGAGCACATCTTTTTATATTTATTTTTTGTGTGTTTCTGCCTTTGTAATGAACAGATATTACCAATGTAGAGATTGGGAGAGAAGCAGAAAAACGGAAGAGGGTTGCGAATCTTGTCCCCATGTGGAACAGGTATGTGTTGAGCTCCACATGTTGTCCACCCCTGAGCACATTTGGATTTACATGTTTCGCCGTTTACGTTTAATGCTGTTTCCATCCACAGTTGCTGATGGAAGAAGAGAAACTGACCTGCCTGGAATTCCTGCATATATCTGACAGGATCTTCAAGCATTCTGCTGTATTTTGAGTAATTCTGGTATGAGGGATTGAGAGAGAGGCAAGATTCTTTCAAGAAAGCATCCAGTGCACACTCATCAGGTACTTTAAGCCTATGGATAGGAGAATGTATTTTATTTACATCTTTTATGTTTTTGTCCTGTTATGGGTTTAAGTTAAGGCCAATGGGTTTTATAAGGGGGCACATTTTTAGAGCTGTCTACCATGTTTTTGCGTTGGTCCCTCATTCAGAGACCTGAAGCTGTATTTACAGTCGCATGTTTTCGTAATTCTGTTTTTATTTTGGGGGAGTTCAAAAAGGAGAAATGATCTGCATCATTGATTTGCTCCCCACCCGCTAACCAATCCGATTAACTACGAATGTGGATTTCCATGTAGAGTAGCTATACTGTCTGAGAGTTAAAAAAAATAAATAAAAGAAACCACCCAGAAGTGTAATAGCAGCACATCGTATAAGCATTACATAACAAGGCAGACCACAAAAGTGTGTGTGTTTATTTGTCTCGAGGCAAAAGTAAAGAGGCAATATCCAATTGATTGTGTAATTCAACTTTAAAAGAGACGCTCTGTTGCTTAGAATTCTGATCGGCAGTGGGCGGAGTATAGGCAAACGGCACATTTGGAGGAATCTGAAAAATATGAGCTGACATATGAAACATTGTGTTTCGAAAGTTTAAAAATGTGCAGTGCTCATCTAGAGTGCTCTTTTATCCTAAAACCATTGAAAATGTATAATATGGCCCTTTTAAGTATTTTCCCATGTGTGATGAAAATTGTATAATAAGCGATGATTTATTCTTTTTCAGTCTAGTATCTCGTGTCTTTTGCTTCTGAGCCACATTTCCGACACTCCGCTGACACATCTCCTCCAAGCCCTAAACTTTGCACAGAACTCCAAACCGCTCTGACCCGAGTTGCTATATCTTTTCAGACTGGTACCACTAAGGGAATTCTGGCAACTCATAGAGAATCCTGGAAAACTTAATTATTGACTTTTTGGTCAAATTTCATAGAAACTTCAAACTCACACCACTTGTGGAGGTTATCAGTCTGTGCACAATTTGTGTGAAAGTTTTGAACCCTAGGCTCTAGGGGGAGTTAAATGTCACCATTCACTTATTATCGCCATAGAGAATGAATGGGAAAGGACAGAGAAATAGGGATTTGGTTATGGTAATCATAGTAACAACATAAATTTTTACAGAGCACTCCATGGCAACCAAATTCTTAAAACTCTATCTCAGCTTTGGAACATAGTTTAGGCATGTGGGTTGGTTTATATAAGAGTCAAAAATCACTGACCCTTTTATAGCAAGCAAACTATTCACCTTGACATGATGATCATCATTATCTGTTTTAAAAATCACAAAGACATGGGGGTTGGTATTATTTTACTCATATTGACATGAGGAACATTACGTTTAGACACTGACTCCTCCACAGCAAACAGGCTGTTTACTATAGCAGCCAATTTGAAATATCTTAGGAATAGCTTAGGAAAGTCATAGAGACTCGGGGGTGGGTTTATGATACCCGTTGTGATCATTTAAAATGGCACTAGTTCAAGCCTACATCAAGGTTTATGTGCAAACTTTGGCAATTTTCTCTTGTTTTGTGAACATGGGGTCTCTTGTGTTTCCGAGGCCTTGTTTTCATGCCTCTTGCTTTGTTGAGCACACAGCTTTGTTCTTTTGTCTTGTGCTATGTGCTCTCCTTTTCAGTCTCTTTGATTTTTACTTTTTATCGCTAGCCTCAACTTCTTTGCCTCCCTTTTTTGTTCCACATTTATTTTTCTTTAATTCCATATTTTGTTGGGTTTTAGGTAACTGCTTACTCAAAAACACAAAAAAACTTTTACTTTTTACAATTTCCATTACTTTTTATTTTCTACTTAATTAATTAACCAGATTCCATATGGCTGTTTGCTAAACACTATGTGGTTTAAATAGAGTTGATTATTATAGATATATCTTTTCATTTTTACATTTTTATTTGATGAGATACCTGGTAACAAAACATCAAACAAAAGGGAAAAACATTCTTAATAAATCGTGCGACACCGTCCCCATGTTAACTCGAAGCTGATGCATTGAGGACAAGTTAAGAGAACAAACAGCACAATCCCTGATTAATAACTAGCAGGAAACCATTAGGAAAATAATATTCGGAAGGTTTCTGCGTCCACATGGAAACATTTAAAAAAAAAAAAACCTATGAGGTCATGAAATGCATGACCCTAGATCTGCAGTAATGTTCTTGGCTCATGGACGTTTTCCTGACAATAGGTGTGGGCTGCAGCGGAGCAATGACCTCACCACTGAGTCTGCTCCGGCTCGAATGATATAATGCACATTCTCCGGCCCACCTCTCTGACATTTTCACAGAAATACTCACATTCTCACACCCTTCCCGAGGCTGCACAGACAGTGTTTTACACATCCCAAATCACCTTAAAAATACAAATTTCCTTTGCTTACAGTGTAACACATCCTTGTTTATAAAAAAATCTTGCACCTAAAGGAACTTGACTGAAAGCAATTACTCAGTGGCTAAAGTGTGGAGAGAATTTGTTATTGTTATATATGTCTTTTAGATGGTTGCTTTTAGTCAATTTAAGGCAGACTAAACCATGTTTCACTGTTGCCCCGCCGATCTTGGGGATCACATTGCATGCTGTTGTGTGCGCTTCACCTCAATATTTGTTGGAAGGCATAAATAAAAGTCTTCATATTTACCAAATGTAAAACATGCTAATATTTATTGATCTAAAATAGAAAACGTTTGCTCAAATTTACTTTTTAATAAGTATATGATAAGAAGGTTTTTACTTTTACTTGAATTAGAAGATGAATCAGTATTTCTAGTCGTACAAGAGTTGTTTTAAACATAAGAACTTGTACTGCTACTCAAGCAGAGGGAGTGTGTACTTTAACTACCTCTGTTTAGCTCTACGTCTAAACAAACTGCCTCTGTTTGGTTGTCATGGTGAAGAAGAGAGAGAGAGAGAGAGAGAGAGAGAGAGAGAGAGAGAGAGAGAGAGAGAGATTATGATGATGTCATGGTGGCCGGAGCGTTAGGTCATGAGTTCAGATGCTAACTGCAGCCCATGATTCAGAGGCCATCATTCCTGCAGCTCAGAGGAAAGCAGACACTTGTTTTGTCACAGAGCTCTGTCCATCAGAGTTAATTGGATCTCATTATGGTGGCTTCAGGTGGTTTCTGATGGAACACTGGATACCCACAAGGGTTTTTCACCGGTTCTTTGTTGTTTTTTTTAATGTTCGAAAGTGCTATATTTTTATTGTAAAGAATCCCTTTAGTTCTTCACCAGTTGTTTGGTGATTCTTGAGATTTGAAGGTGCTATACAGCACTTGTTTGCCATAGCACTTTACCCCTTAAGCCCTTTTTGATTCTTCAATGGTCCTTACTGGTTTTTGAGGTACTGTTATAGTACTTTCTTAGCGTAAAAAATTGCCTTTTTGGTACTTGTGGTTCTAAAGTAGTTCTTTATTGTAGCCATATACGTGCTATATACAGATGCTGGTCATATACATCATGTCAAAGTTTATTAATTTCATACATTTGATGGTTGGCTCTATAACTTTTTTGATGATTGGTTCCAAATATCACTTTTGAACATTGGTTCTATATATCACCTTTCAATTTTAGAGTTAAACATCACCTTTGATGGTTGGTTCTAAATTGCACCATTAAAGATTACACCAAAAAAGGTTGCCCTATGATTACCTTATAAACCTATACCTGCTAAACCTAAACCTTTTTTACCCTATTAAAAAAAAAAAAAAAACTTAATACAGCATGTATATTCTTGCCATCATATCTAAAAATCATTATTGTTTTTTATTTTTATTTTTTGGTAATTCCAAAAGTGAAACTTGTTTAGATGCATTCCACACAGACTGGTGTATTTCAAGAAAATTGGAATATTATAAATAAGTTCCATACTGTAGACACCTGGAGCCACATCTATTTACCTCAAAGAACCAGAAGAGGCATTTAAATGGTCTCTCTATCTAGTTCTGTAGGCCACACAACAAGTATGCAAGAGTTTGAGCTGTCACGTTCCTTGTGTCAAGCTACTCTTAAAAACAGGAGACAGCATTAAAAGCATCTCGCCTGAAACAACCCCCGAACATTAAACTCCCACCACCATGTTTCACAGTGGGAACACTGTTCTTTGGGTTGAATCCCTTTTTTTCCAAACGTAGACCACATCTTTATCGCCTCACCTGAACAAAAATTTTCAGTGTTCATCTCATTTCCTCAAATCTAGCCACAGGGGTTGCAAGCCAGTGACTTCTGTGCCGGTCCCAAGCCCGGATAAATAGAGAGGGTTGCGTCAGGAAGGGCATCCGGCGTAAAAAATGCCAAAAACCAAATATGCGAGTCACCAAATCGATTTCCATACCGGATCGGTCGAGGCCCGGGTTAACAACGACCGCCTCCGGTGCTGTTGACTTACAGGGTGCCGGTGGAAATTGGACTACTGTTTGTCGAAGAAGGAGAGGAGGGAGAAGGATTCGTCGACAGAAAGAGAAGAGGAAAGGCAGGAGTATAGATCTGAGAATAGGGACTCTTAACGTTGGTACAATGACAGGGAAGGGTAGGGAGCTGGCGGACATGATGGAGAGAAGGAAGGTAGATATTCTGTGCGTGCAGGAGACCAGGTGGAAGGGTAGCAAAGCGCGTAGTATTGGAGGGGGATACAAACTGTTTTACTATGGTGTGGATAGGAAGAGAAATGGGGTAGG
>SRMA01026187.1:0-84501 GCA_007224835.1 Danionella cerebrum | reverse complement strand
ATTGGAAAGAACTTACATGATATTTTATTTGTTGCATGTATGCAACTTATAGGCAAATTTGAGGTGCATATATGTGCATATGCAGGTCTCCTGTATTGCTTCTTTATATCCACATATAAGCTCTATATGTACATACCAGAAATGTCTCTTATATAGCGCAACTCTCACTTTGGCTGAAACATGATGCCTAGCTCATATGTTCTATCATTCTTTCAATAACTAAGAATAACAAAAAAAATCCACAAAATTCATCCATGTCATATATGACAGGTTATGGAATTGGAATTATAGCAAATAAGTGAGAGGACATGGAAAGCTATGTTTACAAACTTTCTGGAAACATTTACAAGGTCAATTTTTCTTGTATGAATTTTTCTATTTTGAAAATCAAGCTTTGTTTCAATTTCATAAGGAAAAAAACCTATATAAACGTTTTTGTTTTAATATAGGTTTTCAATTTTTGTGACTTTGCTAGGAAAACAGCCAATTTTATAGGTCACATACATTGACAACCTAGTTCAAAACCTACTTTAAAACATATTTTTATGTATGTTATGTCTGTGTGGGTATTCAAAAAAATGTAAAAAAAAATTGGTTTTAAATGTGAATTGGAAAGGACGATTGTGTTGTGCAGTGGAATACAGATCTATATGTGAAGGTGCTTTGTCTCAATGACACTGAAGTGCAGGCGTAAAAAGGGGTGTTTTATGAGTTTACAAGTGTAGCTGTGACTGCCTTGTCACTTTAAACATGTAAAAGTAACTAAGAAACTGTGAAAATTGTAATTGAGTAAAAGTAAGCTTTTTCTCTCAAATCGTACTTGAGTAAAACTATAAGTACACACCTTTTACATTTAGCCAACCCTTAGAAATCTCTCCTCACACAGGTGTTTTGAATTAAGTAGGAATGACACAACCCACCCATTGTTAATTTTTTATTTCAAATATAATGTATGAGTTCGAAATGTTTATAAGTTTTGATATTTTTGGTTTTAAACAAACATTACAAGAGTTATGACACATAATTTGCAAGGTAATTCAATTTAAGATATTAGAAAACTGAGCAATTTCAGGTTTGTTGTGGAACTATTGTGTACTGTAATGTAAAAATATTGAGAAGAAAGAGAACGGTGGCGCAGTGGGTAGCACTGTAGCCTTTCAGTAAGAAGGTTACCGGTTCGAGGCTAGAGGAGCATGTTCTCCCCATGCTTGTGTGGGTTTCTTCTGGGTACTCCGGTTTCCCCCATAATCCCAAAAACATGCGGTTAGGTTAATTGAATAATCTAAATTCTGAATGTGTGAGTGAATTTTGCCCTTCGATAGACTGGCGACCTGTCCAAGGTGTACCTTCGCATCTCACCCAATTTCTGCTGGAGATACACCGGCAGACCCCTGTTACTTAAAACAAGTCTACAAAACATTTATCAATCACCAAAGTTTCCTGAAGTTTTCTCCCTCTGTGTGTTACCTCTTTACCAGTGGAAGGAGTTTGGAAAACCCCTAATTTATGCTTGATTAAAAACATAGAGCCCCTCCTCCTTTGTTAACAAGTGCTGCCCTTAGTTCTTTGAGGAGAACCATGTGATGTGGTGGATGACTCCAAAAATCAGCAGAACAATTGTAAACATATTCATACATAAGGGTTTATTTAATTTGAGGGCATCATTCAAAGCAGTTTGTCATGAACACAAATGAAAACAGCAGGACTCACATTAATTTATATTTTCCTTCATGGTCATAGACTTACAGAGCACACTGCTCAGCATTACTGATGGCTATGATTTAAAAGCTTACCTTTCTGATGTGAGTCCCAGGTCTGAAGTCTTTAAAATAATCGCAAAAACTGAAACATCCAGTTTAATGTCCATCTGCTCCTGAGATCAACCATCACAAACTCTCAAGTACTTGCTTGTTGTTCCATGTGCTGTTTCAGTCCTCTCCTCCAATATAGAAGTCCAAAAACTCAGAGCTGTGTTCCCTTCTACCCTCGATCCAAGGCTGAGTGAGCAGAATAGAGAGAGAGAGAGAGACCAATGAAAAGAGAGATCTGCTGGATTTCACTCCTGTAGACGTCTCGAGCCCTGACTGAGAGAGAGACGGGTTTTAGAGGCTCTGGAGAGACCCCTCGCTGCTTTATGTGCAGGGAGAGCTATTTTGAGCCATGCGCTCACAGGCTGAAACAGACGTCTGTGACCCCACTGACAGCTGGACAGGGCTTTCCTGCTAAATGAGGAGAAGAAGGGCATCGTTAACAACCCAAGCAGCTGCTGCAACAGAAACCAGCTCTCGGCCGAGTAAAGGAAATCAAATCTCCCGCTGACAATTAAAGTGACTAAATCTTTCTCTGTGTATGTGTGATTAATACAACAGTTTTAAGGAGAATTCCTCAAATAGTAGTAAAACCTGGCGTGTGATTTTATTTTATTAATTTTTTTGCTTCATTTTTTAGATTTTTGTTCAGTCATCTCTGCATCCACTCACTAACCAAAGTGATGTAAATGGGATGGAACTATCGCTATATAAAGCGAGTCTTATTCTTAAGACTTCCAAAAACAAGACAAAATTATAATAAAATGACTAAATCCTAACATTTTTGTCCATTTTTGCACCCCCCCATGAATTTCAAAATTAAACACTTAAAGTTTATTCTAAAATGTCATCCCAAGTGTCTGCCCAACACGTGTATATTTATAAAGAAAAATTCATTCAAAAATGTAGCTTCTATAATTAGTGCCAAAGGCAAAAGGCTTAAACATAAAAATGTATGTTTTTTGGAAATATCTTCTACGTGCTTCATTCAATGTGCACGAAAACAATTGGATACGATGAGCCTGTCAGACCGAACAGATGGATATGCATCAACATGACTGCGCTCTAAAAGAATGCTCTCTACAGCCCTCCCTTCAATGTAACCAAAATTATTGTTTTAGCAGTTTTAGACCTCTTGAACAAGTTAGAAAGCCCACCAAATTTTGCTGTATTTTTATGATCTTTGCAAAAGAATTCTTTGCAAAAAAAAGTGAAAAACATGAAAGTGCAGTGGCCTTGGCTTCCGTGGACACATCGTGCGAGGGCCTGCCCATAGCTACTTACAGTTTCAATTACAATTTTTTTTTTGCTTATTTTTCTAGCACAAACAAATAGCGCATCTTCATTTTGATTGCAAAAGGTTCTATAGTGGTTTTTGAATAAACTGAACTTTACAATCTGTCATGGTGGCCACAGAGTTACAGCTCACAAGTTTACACACCCTCGCAAAACTTAGGAGCTCACACATCCCCAAACCATCAGTGACCCGCCTCATGTTTCACAGTAGAGATGGTGCTCCATTCATCTTAGGCCTTGTTGAGGTTATTGGTTATTAGTGATTGTGGCCAAAAAGTTACATTTAGGTCTCATTTCGCCAAATAATTATGTTCCAGAAGTTTTGAGGCTTGTCTCTGAGCTGCTTGCCTTATTGTAAGCGTCTGCATTGTGCATCATAATCTGTGTAGTACTCTTTTGCTTTCTCCATCACTCAGAATTCAGAAATGCATCACTGGACGAAAGAGGCAAGGGTCTATCAGGAGCCAGAAACTCAAAAACCGTTTATTCACAAACACTGATTCCAAGCAAACAGATTGGTTTTTTACGACCCCATTTTTTTAGAACTGAGTACAAGTACCAATATTTCTTACCGATACCTCATTTTAAGACCGCTATATCCTGTACTTGTAGTAATACTTTATGCATTTGACAGACGCTTTTGTCCAAGGTGACTTATATTTGAACAGAGTATCCCATCATTGACATGATGGCGACTTGGAATTTCGTATTTTGGTTCCAAAATGTTAAGAAGATGACAATATCCAACATTGTCATCAAAAACAATGAATTGGGTAAGCACCTCGGTTATTTGTTTGACTTTCATGTTATCAGTTGCCATTTCTCCCGGTTGGTTGCTGAATGCTAATGGTACTGAAAGTGCACTGAAAGCTCTGTTGATGACGTTGCAGGGTATCATTCTTTAGTATCGGAAGGCTTTTACCAATTCAAGTGTGAGCACTTGAATTCAAAATCTGGCCCGATACCAGAATCAGTATCAGTGCATCCCTGTGCATTTAACTTAAGCAACATACGAACATGCTGTCCATTAGAGTAGACACACAACTTAGAAAAAAAGTCATAGCTTAATATTTACTTTACATTTTTTACTTAAAAAAAAAACAATCTGAAAGTGAATTGCAAATGCATCATGTGAATTCACATAGTTAATGTGAATAAAACTACTAAAACTCTTGCTTACTTCTCACTTTGGCCTGAGGTGTTGCCATGCTTTGTCCAAAAAAATCATCCCTTGCTGTGCATTGTCCATTTAAATGGACACAGAGTCTTAAAGAGTTAAAGCAGTTCGTATGGCACACTGTTGTTAAAGTGCCACAAGAGTGACAGCATGTCCTGACAAACTCTGACAGTGAGGTGTTAGAACCTGTTTATTGCCTGGTTTCTATTGTGATGCTGTTTGGAAACAACACTCTTACAGCAAGGGATGCTCGGAGAGTGTGAAATAAATCAGTGTTGTTCAAAGTTTACAAATAAAACATCAATAATTGGGGAAAAAAATATGTAAGATAGTTGAATTGCAGTGATTTTTAATCATAGGATACAAAAGAAGAAATTGACTATACATAAGTTCCAAAACAACATTTAATTGAGGAACAAAATTTTCAAGAAAATGTGGCTGAAAAATCAATGTCTGTGATGGAGAGGAAGGGGTTTGGCTTGTGTTATAAACACTAAAAGTTAAACACTCTCTGGCCACTTTATTGGCCAACCGTTATATCAACAGTTGATTGCAAAAGGATGAGAGGGATTATAAAGTAGCCAGTGAATATATTACATGCTGGGTTTAAATAACATTTCTAAAATTAATTACTTTGTGTGGAATTTTGCTATCGATCCCCTCAATGGCTGCAGCAAACATTCAAATCTATAAATAAAAGGATCAGTGAAGGAACAATTATTTTGAAAAGTTTTCTAAATTACTACAATACAACCAATCCTCCATGCCTTTGGATTACTCATAATCTTTCAAATCAAACTTTATTTGAGCATCCATACATCACAGCTCAAACTTGTTAACATTTGGGGATGCAAGTTTATAAAAAAAAAGAAAAGAAAATGACAGTTTCATTTAAGAGTTCAACTATTTTCTAGGTTTAATTCACCCAAAAAGTAAGTTTTCTTAAAAACAGAAGATATGACTAAAAAGTTAACTTTGATGAAATTCATGAATTTTTTAGAATGCACATTTTAATAGCTCTCTGACATAAAGACACTATAATACTCGTTTTCCCGAGTTAAATAGCTGCTTTCATACAGTAAACAAAGTCCCTTTATAAGAATATTCAAGAATATATAAAACATGTGATGGTAAGAATGTTTTCATCATCTTTATCACTGACTGTGGGTGGCTTTAGACACTTTAGAGAGTTATGTGTGTAGGTTCCTAACCAGCTGAGAACAGAACGCTTATTCATCATATGAATACTTACATTATCTTTTGGACAGATTCTTAGGCTTCTGTCATTAATATTCTTTGGTTGCTGATCTTTTTATCAGAGCAATGACAGCGCACTCTTCAGGCCATTTTAATGTTAAAATTATGAGTTTTTTTATGTTTGTTAAATTAATGTAATTGCAATCATTTCAAACAAATATTGACATCAAACTTGTTTATAAAACCGTATATTTTTCATCACGTTTTTTGGTTATTTCTTGAAGAACCTAAAAACAATGTTCTCAAAACATTAGTTTTTGGTTCCCATAACTTTCTCCTGATGTCCGTTTTTGGTTCCCAGAACATTCTCCTAATGTTAGGTTCAAGGAATCAAAAACGTAACATTAGAGGAATGATCTGGGAACCAAAAAGTGGCATTAGGGGAACATGCTTGGAACTGAAAACTAATGTTTGGAGAAAGTTCTGGGAACCAAAAACTAATTTTGAGGGAACATTCTGGGAACCAAAAAATGTTTATAGGGAAGAAGCATTGTCACATGAACAACCGATTATAATATTAAGTTTTAATATATAAAAGTTATTGTTATTGCTGGTGGCATGGTGGTGCAGTGGGTAGCACTGTGGCATTCCATTAAGAAGGTTGGTGGTTCGAGGCTCACTGTTGGCTTTCCTGGAAGGAGTTTGCATGTTCTCCTCGTGCTTGCGTGGGTTTCCTCCGGGTACTCCGGTTTCCCCCACAATCCCAAAAACATGCAGTTAGGTTAATGGCATAATCTAAATTTCCCTTAGGTGTGAGTGTGTGTTGCCCTGCAATGGACTGGCGACCTGTCCAGGGTGTACCCCCGCTTTTTATTTAAGTTATTGTATTTCCTAAAAGCAGATAGGGAATTACAAATAACGCAAAATACAGTCCAAACACATCCTGAAGCGGAAAAAACTACATTTCCCGAGTCTGTCCAAGAAGTGCGTCCTGACGTCATGGCGGCTGCTGTCAGTCAGACAAAGACAGTCAGTCAGTCAAGGCGAGTCTTCCTCTCATCACCACTTAAAATACCATCTTAATAACCCGACAGACCACATTAAATGATCTGCCGCGACAAAACAGTGTGTATTTTCCTCATTCCAGGTAAGAAATGTGGCATTTCCCTTCCTAAGGGGAATCAATTTTGCGTTTGTTCGTGCTAAGCTAACTAGCCGTTCGGATAATTCTGTTCGTTTTGTTTATGTTGTCAACCGTGCTCTTGATAACAAGCAAATGACAAGCTTGTCTTTTTTGGGCATGTTACGGTTATTCAACTGTACAATCCTTGGCATATAAGTAAAATGGGCAGCTTTTATAAAAGTAAAAGTGCTGTACTCGTCTGTTTATTTATTATGCGTATTCATCACCTTTCGTACTTAATTCTAACGTACAGTATTGTAAATACTGTATCTTATAAAACCCAATTTGCTGTTGTTTGATTCGATTTTTTTGTTTGCTTACATATAGACAAAGTTGTGTCATGGAAAACGTGGGCAGAAATCTTTAATCATTGTATCTTTTAACATGTTTAATTTGCAAATCATTTTTTTTCAGTGTTTATCAAGCATTGCCAGAGGATCTGTGTTAATCTTTGTTGTGTATGACATGCATTTAAATACATTCATCTACCCCTGCACAACATTCAGATGTTGTGTATTAGTTAAAACGATTTGATTGTAAATGAAAAATCTTGAAAAATGAAAAATTGAAACAACAAATTTAAGCTCCATGGTTTGACTGTTGCGGCAACTAAGTGAATACATAAAGTTAACTATTACCTGTAATCTATTACTTATTTAACATGTGTAAACTTCAAGACATGCAGTGGTTTAAAAGGTTTGAATTTTAACATATGTGATGCACAACAGTTTCAGAATATCAGATGTACATTGGTTGCAGAGTTGTGATATTGTTCCGAAAATTTTGAATTAGCTGTTCGCACTTCCCCTCTTTCTTGCAAGTGTGGCACGAATATTCCGGATTGAATGCTTCCTCTGCTTTGAAGTCAAAGTGTTAATGAGTGCTGGGTATTCAGTTTTTCTGTGAGTTTGACACAGTGAAAACTTCCATGCACATAAGATTGATCGGTAATGAATTTACAAATAAACCATTTCATATGGGAAGGTTTGGGATGACCCAGATTGCATCCAGTAGTTTGTCATTTGGGTGTTTCTAGAAAATGCTAGTATGGCATTTCCAACGGAGCTCATCTGCTAATGCTGTTTTGCAATGGCACAGCTTTACTTGGCATGCCTTTGTGACCTTTTCTACCTCATTCTGTACCCTTCAGTTGTACTATGTTTTGTACCCATTTGGGCTTGGATCTAAAAGAGGGCTAAATTGGGCGATGGTGATACTTTTCTCTTTCTGGAAATAAGAGATTGACAAAGCACCAAAACAACACATGTATTCAAAACAGCCAACAACCCGTCTTTTAAATTGAGCCTTACACTATCGTGCTTAAAATCAATGCTAGAACTCTCTATTTCTGTTCGGGCATGCAGTGTTTGCATAAGTCTGCTTGGGTACGATGTTGCTATATCATGCAAATATTGTAAGGGTTTAAAATCAGGAGTCTGTTTAATCTTTCTAATTGTATCTTGTTGATTTCAGGTGTTTTGTGCAATGCTGGGTTGGTTAGCATAACCGCTAATATTGTATTAGGCAGTAATGCTCTTGGTAACATTGGATTTCAAATTAAACTTAGTTTTTTTTAAGTAATTTTTTAACCTTAGTTTTTTAATGGACAGGATACGGTCCATTACAGGATAGGGACAAGAAGAGAAATGAGTAGAGGGAGGGGGGAAGGTTGTAAAATGATGTCAGCTTTCGCACCGTTGTCTCCCTGCTCAACTGCACGTACACGACCTTCTGCGCCTTCTTCTACACCACACAGCCGGATGGGCTGTGCATTTCTGTTGAATTCTTTATGATTTACCTAGATGTGGTGGGCACTGATGCGTCTTGACAGACATGTCTAATCCAAGCCCACTCAGAGCTGCTACTGGTAGTTGGTGGAAACACAAAGCAAACTGTGGCGAGTAGAGCTAAGCCATACCAAGCTGAGTCGTGCCATTACTAAAATCTGGTGGGAAAACAGCATAAGTGTTGTTTATGTGGGAGCCAGTGTTAAAGTGGTGAAAGTTCTTCTGCCCCCACCCCCATAAACTGACTCATTCCATTACTTGGTCAAACAGTTGGGTCATGCATCCCTGTTTTGAAAATGTTCTTCCCTGTTGTCAATCTTTGGATATTGGAAGGTTTAAGACTTCTCTTAATTGAGTACTTACATCCATTTATTAATTACCGGTAATCCTTGAGAGGCACCATGCTCTATAATTGTACCTGGTGGTGTATTTACTGTAATATTGTCTGTAGGGATTCAGATGAAATAAGGGACATTATACTTATGCACACATCATTTAGCATTTGGTAAATCTTAAAAAATGGAACCTTGAAAATGATTGAGCTTGATCTAAGTCAGAACAAGTGACTGAAATTGATACATTTTATACTATTGTTAACAGGCTTTTGTTGTTAATGTTTTTTTATGAGAAAAATGCAAATTTGACTAAATTTTCAGGCACCAGTTCTGATGATGTGAAAAGCCAGATTTATTTTCCATGCTCGGAATTCATTCTATTTTGAGCCTTACAATGACCTTGCAGCAGTTATCAAAGGAAAAGATGAAGAGCATGTGGATCCTCTTGTGGATTATTATTTAAAGCTTTGGATGAACTGGGTTGACTCATGTGCATGCAGTCACAGAGTTCGTTATTTTAAGAGAATAGATACAGTGCATCCAGAAATCCTTCACAGAGCACCAGTTTTTCCACTTGATATAGTATTAATGATATAGCATTAATGTATCACAAAACCTCTGAGACTCATCAAGGTGCTTTCACACCTTAGTGTTGAAAAAAATTGGTGTGGTCAACCATGATATGCCAGGGAAAGATTTGCATAAAAATAGGAGTGCATTAAACACTGCCCATTTTCTGACGCACGTTATTTACTGACTGACTGAGTCTGTGCTTCTTGACTTCGTTAGTTTGTTAGTGGATGGAAAGATTGCTAATGATGTGTATGTGTATGTGTATGTGTTTATGTATATATATATATATATATATATATATATATATATATATAATAATATATATATATATATATATATATATATATATATATATATATATATATATATATATATATATATATATATATATATATATATTAGGGGTGTAACGGTACGCTAAAATTGTATTCGGTTCGGTACTGTTAGGTTTCCTGTGTTTTGTGGCATTTTTTCTGTTAAGCCTTAATTGTGTTAATTAGTTCTGTTCTGCTAGCTCTTTCTTGTCTGATTAATCGATGTGTTTCAGCTGTCCTTTGCGCGCACCTGTTGCCATTGCGCGCTAATTATTCTGTGCCTATTTAGTGCCGCGCTCCCATGCAGTCTCTGTCGGATGATTGTGAAACGTACACGTATTGACTTCTCGTTCTGTAGAATAACTGTTCTCATTTCTTGTAGTTCATCTGGATTCGCTCTCGCTCGGATCGCTGTCTTTCCTCAGTTCTGGTCGGTGGTTGCTTGGACACGGAGGGGGCTCACCTAGGCCGCTACCTTTCCCTTTGCGCGCTTTTGTGACTTTTATTTTTTGAGGTTCAAGATTCTGTTATATTTCTGGTCAGCCTGACCTGTGGCTATTTTTATTGTTGTTTTTTTATTTTTTGGACATTAAACCTCTTTTGAGTATCCCTATCCCTATTTGAGACAAGCGCATAACAGGTACATTGTCTTGGAGAGTTCGGTTCGGTACAAAAAATAAAAACTTACATAATCTTTATTTTGAAAAGCTGCCAATACACAATAGAATTCTTGCATAAAATAAATAAAAGTGACACATTTGGGTGATATTTTAAATAAATTGCACTCTTTATAAAGAAAAACACATTTTATTAAATAAAAAATGAAATACTGCAACTAGTTAGGACCTGAAAACTTTTAACACTAGCAACAGCTTCAGCTTGTATATAAACAAAACTAACTATTCAAGTTTTAGGCTAAAAAGATTAACCTATCCACATTTCCTGAAGAGAGCACAGATCTGGTTGCAGTGACAATATCTCCAGCAGTAGAAAATGTTAGATGTGTTGCCTGCCCGATCTCCGTGGAACAATGTCGGCATACAACTTTAAATTTATCCACTCGTCTATCCCCGTTATGTATTTTAACAGCGAAGCCAAAGGCGATTTTCCGCACGGACGCTGTTGAGTGTCGCACAGTAGAGCTGCACGTCCCTCAATAGCGTCCGTGCGGAAACTCGCCTAGGAACATGGTTCCGCTGCGCTTAATATCGCGCTATTAATACATTTATATTATTTAATACAAATACCGAATACCGAAACGGTACGCAAGTGTCCCGAACCGAACAGGCCGTACCGAAACGGTTCAATACATACCGTGAACCGTTACACCTAATATATATATATATACTTTCACTATATATATATATATATATATATATATATATATATATATATATATATACTGATCCAAAATGAATGAATGAATGAAAGACGATGTTGTCCCAGCCAACATTCTTTTGCACGTTATCTTCTGGAAGCTTTGAAATTTCATAAATGCTGGTGGTTTGACACAAAAGTTCATGTCACAAGGATTAGGAAGATAAATGTTTGCGAGCTTTTTCTTGGGATTGTGGGAGTCTTCCATTTGTGGATCATGCTGGTCATTATTCACAAAAACACAGAAGATTAATCTGATTCATTTTAATCCAATTGAAACAAAATAGTTCCATGAAAATGACGTTAGACAATAATTTTTGGCGTGTGAAGAATGCTCGTTTAATCGCTCTTCAATAGTCCAAACCTGGCACTGGTAATTTTAGCAACACGGCCACGCTGCCATCACAAACCTCGATGAGGATCATCTGAGCTTTAAGTGGAAGCAATTATTCAGATAAGAGCTTGCTGTGGATATTTTTAGACGAGAGCATTTGGGTTCAGCACTGGAAGATTAAAGGGACAGCTACCTGAAAAATAAGGTTTCTCTTCATTTAGTCTCGGTTTTCAGATTTTAGTTTCCTGTACCTTTGAGACAGTTCAGGTTTACTGTGAAATTCCTCATGAGTTTGCCATTTTTTGTGCAATGTTTATCCAAATGAACAGTGCTCCCACCAGCAGTTTGGCTCAAATATATGGTTCATTCTCTCTCTTACATATAATGAAATGATAATAACTATTAGGGGTGTAACGGTTCACGGTATGTATTGAACGGTTTCGGTACGGCCTGTTCGGTTCGGGACACTTGCGTACCGTTTCGGTATTCGGTATTTGTATTAAATGATATAAATCTATTATTAGCGCGATATTAAGCGCAGCGGAACAATGTTCCTAGGCGAGTTTCCGCACGGACGCTATTGAGTGACGAGCACGAGCGCGAGTAGGAAAATGGCATGGCAAAAGCGAAAGGGAAGTCAGAGCTTGAAGACCCTCCCACCTCACTACGGTCTCGTGTTTGAGAACACTTTGGCTTCTCTGTTAAAATACATAACGGGGATAGACAAGTGGATAAATTTAAAGTTGTATGCCGACATTGTTCCACGGAGATAGTTTCCGCACGGACGCTATTGAGTGACGAGCGCGAGTAGGAAAATGGAATCATATCAAAAGCGAAAGAGAAGCCAGAGCTTGAAGACCCTCTCACCTCACTACGGTCTCGTGTTTGAGAACACTTTGGCTTCTCTGTTAAAATACATAACGGGGATAGACGAGTGGATAAATTTAAAGTTGTATGCCGACATTGTTCCACGGAGATCGGGCAGGCAACACATCTAACATTTTCTACTGCTGGAGATATTATAACCAGATCTATGCTCTCTTCAGAAAATGTGGATAGGTAATCTATCCTAACTAGTTGCAGTATTTCATTTTTTATTTTAAAAAATGTGTTTTTCTTAATAAAGAGTGCAATTTATTTAAAATATCATCCAAATGTGTCACTTTTATTTATTTTATGCAAGAATTCTACTGTGTATTGGCAGCTTTTCAAAATAAAGAATATGTAAGTTTTTATTGTTTTGTACCGAACCGAATGAACCGATCCGAACTCTCCAAGACACTGTACCGAACCGAATACGATTTTAGCGTACCGTTACACCCCTAATAACTATATATGTGTGCGTTCATGTGTGCGTGTGTATGTTTTGAGGTCTCAAGGACATTTATAGAAATTTCATAAAACTATCAATAATTAAAAATATGTTAAATACAAAGGTAACAATAGTTAAATCACTGTTAAAGATTGAATTATTGTATGTGGTAAAGTAAGTGAATCCCCTGCTGCATGTGGAAACGTAGTTGTGTTCTTGTTAAATCCAACAATTAAAAAGGGATGTCCATCATAAGCTCTGCACTGAACTGTCAAGGACCGGAAACCAGAGGGAGTATTACACCAGAGGGATATGTTTTTGTTTAAAGGATGAAATTGATTGACCAGTCATTTTGACAAGAGTTATGAATATATGTGTATTGTCTTTTCACTGACATACTGACACAATAAGGATTTCACGTTAGTCAAAAGCCCCTAACTTCTTGAAACTCCATGCACCTATACAGTGAGCAGAAAAGCTCCATCTCATCTGTGAGAAACGCAATAAGTCCAGAATGTCACATTATATGGTTTTTAAAATAACTTCAATGGTTAAAGTTTGTACGCAGACCTTGATGTGAATTTGTAAAAGAGCATAAAATAAAGTCTCTCATGGGTGCGGGAATAACAGTGGTTGGCTAGTATGATTTTGATGGGCAAAGTCTGTTTTTGTTTACTAATGGATTAAAATAAAGACTGCTTATTCACAAATGCTAAATTATAACAAATTCATTATAAATAAATATGCGATCTTTAAAATCACTGTTGAAAAAAACGGAAATACTTGTACATTCGGTTCAATGAATTGCCATTTAAAATTGTTTTAAAACATTTATTTTTGTTCGTCTTAGCTGTTAGCATTCGTTTTATTGGCACAAAATTACCTACATATAAGAGGAGATGAGTTTAGATTATTTTATTTATTTATTTTTTTCAAAACACAAGATGAATAACAATATGTTGGCTTAATAATAATAATTCCAATTTATTACAAATGCATTATGGGGAAGCCGGAGAGTTATAGCCATCAGTGTTTCTAACAAGAAGGATAATTTTTATGATTAGTCTTAGGTCTGATTTAAGGCTAAGTTTAAATAATCAAGCAACTTCTGTCGGACCAATAATAGAGCCTTGTGGGTCCCCAGAGGTCCGATATCAGAGGTTCAGAGACAAAGAACTTTGATTAGATGAGGCTAGGTTTAAGTACCAAAACTCTCTACTATTGTTGAACAAGGGAACATGTCACCAGTAGTTAGTGGGCGAAGTCATGTGTGGATTTCCATAATCTGTTTACTTATGGCATTAGTTGTTCACCATTGACCGCTAATGCGAACACAGCAGAGTAAAACTTTGAAGACGCATCTTCCCTGCATCAGGGCTTCATTCTGCTCCTCAGTCAGTGATTCCATGACTGATACATTTCATGAGATAAACACAGCTCTAGTAACATCCAAACAAAATAGCTGCTCAAAACCATTTTCAGTGGAAAACTGTAACAGTTTCTCCTGAACATCTGTTAAATCTTGTAAGAACAGCTGGTGTAATCAAGTCACAAAATCTTTAACCTGTATACAATGTTTAACGTTGATGAACACCTTGTGGTGAAACCGTGAACCGACTCTGCTCTGTTTCTTTTGATTCAGTCAGAGTGTGAGGAAGCATCGGTTCCCAGATATTTGAGATCCTGTTTCTGTTTCCAGTGATTAAATAAATCACTCATGGATTTTTTTAGCTTAAAGATAGTAGCTTTAACATATATAAGCTTTAAAAAGGACTGTTTTTAAGGACTATTTAGGAACCAGTACCACTTTTAAAGTATTGATTTGCCAATGTTATTGAATAAAAGCACTTTCTCAAGGTTAAGTTAAAATGTAACCAAGTTGACCAGGCATCTATTAGCATCTGGAACTAATCCCACTCTTCTTAACCATTAGTGTATTATTAACCCTCATGCTCCAGAGTTAAAGTTTGAACATAACACTCCGCTTCATGTTTGCATTCTCTGCTTTAATCTCCAGTTACATAAATTTGGGTGGATCGTTTCCTTGACAACAGTGGCAGTAATTGTAGGTGCTGGTTCATGAAAGGATTCATGGATGAAGAGATTGAGATGAATCCTGCTCTTATCATCACTGTCGAGTTGGGAGAATGAGATGACAAAGCGTATTGATGAGAGATTCATTTGTCTACGGATCTGAGGGAGTTCAAGTGTTGCTTGGAAAACAAAAGAAAGAATATCAATGCTGTTGAAAGAATATCTACCGGTACTTAAAAAATGAAAAGCAAATAACTCAAATTTCAGTCTTGTTGTCTGAATATAAATCGGGGGCCAGCTAGAGAGCCGTAGGTGATGTGATGAAAATTTTAATCTGTTACCAGGATTCACTTAAACAAACCCCCTTTTTCTTTGTGTTATTTTTTTTTTCTTTGTGTTATTTTTTTTTCTTTAACCCATTTTAGAGGGTCTGCTTCAAATACCTTTGCACATTGCTTGGTATGTTGTTCCACAGACTGGTAACCTCCACAAGTGTGGCTAGTTTGAACTTTGAAATTTTACAGTTTCCCAACTTTGACCCAATGTATAGTCATTGGCAAATTTTCCAGCATTCTCAGCGATAGTCTGAAATATATAGCAACACCCGAAATCGGCTAATAATGTAAACAAAACACCATTAGAAAAGATTTATAACACTCCCGATTTTTTTCATTAAATAGATCCAAACTTTATCCATTAACTTTATCTAAAGCAAACAGCACAAAAGTGTGTTATGCTGTTGTTATTTATACATGTGTATACTGTGGAATTATTAGCTTCGAAGTGATGAAGATTAAACAGAACTCTTCAATGCACTTTGAAGTTTATTAATGTCCCTTTCCAGCCCATGTGAAGAACAGAAAACTTTTTAAATCTCATTTGACCAACTGGTGAATGGCGGCCATTACTCACTATGTTACCCATGATTCCCGAACGAAAAGCAAACCCCATTCCTGCGACAAAGCGGGTGTTATCAGAGTTATCAAAACTCAGATAACTCTGCTGAAAGTGGTTAATTTGCAATACTGTGTGTTACGAATGGGTTGTTACTTCAGTGGGGGAGGGGGAGGGCAATGGATTGCAATGCTGGCTCAGAATCACAATGCTTATCGTCAACCCATTCCTAACCGGCATCATCACTTTATGTGGAAACCAAAATCTTTTTCCGCAAAGCGCAACAATATTATGCCAGAGGTACCGACTTAAAGGTGGTCAGAAAGCGCTCACTGCTTAAATTCTTATGTGAGACAAAAAAAAAGACTCGTCGTATTAACAGACTCCTGCGAAGCGAGGCTAAATATTGGTTTAACAATATATTAGCAGAATATTATCACACACCTTGATAATATATATAGAATAAATTGAACAGTGAACACGCACTCACACATCTCTCAAAAATGATTCTGTGGGCTAGTGTCTCTTCAAAAAGTGATGTTATGTCACACTCGGTGCTGTTTCTACGTTGTGCCATGAGGTCTCACTGCATTATAGATGTGTTGTTTAAAAAGAATTAGAATATGTATATAGTGCTGTTAAAATTAGCCTATTAACACATGTGATTTATTAGGAATATTTAATGGGTTAAAAAAATTTACTCAGTTAAAACGTGTGTTCAACTTGCAAAGAAGTATGGATAAGACCAAGTAAAGACTTTTTGTTTCAATCACAGTTTCCCCGTCCATTTACTTCCACCATAGTCATGTGATCAGAGTTCCGCCACATGATTTCCTCATTCTGGGTTTCCCCACCGTCTGTCGCTTCCCATCTAGTATCATTACTCCGCAGATGTTATGTGTTATCCTGTATATTTTCCTGTGCCGACATAGGACAGAGTCTTCAAAGCCTGATAATTCGTTCATTTTGTTTATTTTATTCCTCCTCCTTTTGAGAAGTCTTATGTTATTCAGGTTTTCCTATGAAGGTGTTTCATGTTTCCCTATAAAAGATTTTAGGGATGCACCGAAATGAAAATTCTAAAACCGAAAATTTAAAATGCACTTGGCCGAAAACCGATACCGAAACCGAAATGGCTTCATTAAAAAAAATGTTTAAAATATTTTCTTTTTGTTTGTATTAAAACAACAGCAAATTAATTAAGCAATCAAACTTTTATTAATAATAAATTACAGTAATAAGGCTGTTTAACAATAACAAAACTAAATAGAATTTCTTTCTGTAACAAAATTCTGCAAAAAAATTTTAGCTGCTTTTTTACTTCAATTTTAAATTACTGTACCAAACAACAAAGCACAAACAGAAGAAAAAAGATTGCAAAAATATTTGCAACTTTGCTGTCCTCATCTGAAACTTTGAAGTGCTTCCAAACCGCCGACATACTTCGTGTTTGATGCGTAATGACAGCGCGAGCGAGACGGGAGGATGGGAGAGGCGTGGCGACAATTTCCGCTTTCTTATGTTTTGGCCAAAACCGATAATGCAATTTCGGCCGAAAATTTTCGGTGGCCGAAATTTTGGTGCATCCTTAAAAATTTGTCTTTCAAGCCAACAGTTAATTTGGAGAATATTGATGGTTTATTGCAGGTATGTTGTTTACTTGAGAAAATCTACGTTAACTTAAATCTATGTTAAGTTAAAGAAAATTTTAAATAAACAATTCTGTGTCTTGAGTTTACATTAATTATTTATATTTACATATCCAAAAAGTTTGCCTTTCAATTATGATTAATCGCAAAATATTGTGCAATTAATTTTTTATAATAATATATGTATATATCTTATGTGATGTCCAATACCGATCCGAGTCTGAAACCTTTCTGATCGTGTGATCGGATCAGAACATCTCTAGTAGAAATGCAACTTAACCAAAATGTTCCTACAAGAAGTAATGTAAAAAAAAAATCCTGTGCTTTTGCTAATCATAAAATCATTAAATATAACAACACATGTTTGCACTGCGATCAACTGGCAACTCTCGCTCAATGTGCTCTGGAGATAGGCACTGGCAGACCCCTGTGACTCCAAAAAAGGGAATAAGCAGGTTGGAGAATGAATAAATGAATGAACATTTGCATGTGCTTGCAGCGGTAGCCATGTTTATGCAAGCGGCATACAGACACAGCCACAACCTTTTTTGTGAAGCAAAAGCTCCCTTTAAGTGATTTTGTTAGCTTTACTTTTTATTCCAAAGAGAATTAAGACCTTTTTCCCCCTCATGTCAGCACTTGTGCTAAGACCGAGAAATGGTATTGTGTTAACGTTAGCGTCATCTTGTGTTTCTTCAGAATGTCTCACTTCGCAGACGAGCCTCGCTTCACCATTGAACAGATCGACCTCCTCCAGAGACTCCGGCGCACAGGTATGACCAAACCTGAAATCCTGCACGCCCTGGACACCCTGGAGCGCCTTGACAGAGAACACAGCGACAAATTCAACCGCACCACATCCACCTCAAACAACACTAGCAGCACCACAATGGCCACGTCCTCCACCTCGTCTGCAGCCACACAAACGCAGTTTCCTGGTAACCTGTCGCCATCGCCCAGCAACAGTTATGCCACATCTCCGCCTGCTGTTTTACCTTCACCAGTCTCGCTCATCGCACAGAACGGACGGGAAGTTTTGACTGCCGCATCTAATGGGAAACTGTCACCAAATCGTTATCAAATGAACAGTTCGGCAGGCGTAAGGTCGTATGGGATCGAAGTGTCAGAGGAGGATCTGGATATCGAAGACAAAGTGGAGGAGCTTTTGAGGTCATTGAGTTTTTTTTTATAATCAAATGAACTCTATTTTATCTTTGGAACGAAGGGAACAAGCTTAAAAGCTGTTTAAATCAAAATGTGATTTGCTCTTATCTGTAAAATTGCCCTCCCAATAAATGGTAGGGGAAACACTTAGGGGCGTAACGGTACGCTAAAATAGTATTCAGTTCGGTACAGTGTCTTGGAGAGCTCGGTTCGGTTAATTTTCGGTACAAAACAAGAACTTACAAAATCTTTATTTCGAAAAGCTGCCAATACACAATAGAATTCTTGCATAAAATAAATAAAAGTGACACATTTGGGTGATATTTTAAATAAATTGCACTCTTTATAAAGAAATACACATTTTTTAAATAAAAAATGAAATACTGATCCTGGTTAGGACCTGAAAACTTTTAACACTAGCAACAGCTTCAGCTGTTCAAGTTTTAAGTTTTTGGCTAAAAAGATTAACCTATCCACATTTTCTGAAGAGAGCACAGATCTGGTTGCAGTGACAATATCTCCAGCAGTAGAAAATGTTAGATGTGTTGCCTGCCACATACACAATCTCCGTGGAACAATGTCTGCATACAACTTTAAATTTATCTCGTCTATCCCCGTTACGTATTTTAACAGAGAGGCCAAAGTGTTCCCAAACAGGAGACCGTAGTGAGGTGGGAGGGTCTTCAAGCTCTGGCTTCTCTTTCGCTCTTGCCATTTCTCAGAGCTACCCGTGCAGCTCTTCTGTGCGTCACTCAATAGTGTCCGTGCGGAAACTCGCCTAGGAACATTGTTCAGCTGCACTTAATATCGCGCTAATAATACATTTATATTATTTAATTAAAAAAATATACTGAAACGGTACGCAAGTGTACCGAACCAAACAGGCCGCACCAAAATGGTTCAATACATCCCTGTGAACCGTTACACCCCTAGAAACACTGCATAAATGCTCATATCATTACTACTTACTATTATAGTAGCCTATTCTAATGAAATCAAGTGATTATTTTCAGATATCATCATATCCTGTCGTTTTGATCCTCAGGCGGGACAGTGCTTTGGTGAAGGAGGAAATCAAACTCTTCTTGGGGAACAGGCGAATCTCTCAGGCTGTGGTGGCTCAGGTCACAGGTAACCAAACTGAAAAAAACCTTGGTTTAAATACAGATATGGATAAAATCATCAATATAATGCAACAAACCTGCTCAGGGGTGTTCTCTTTGAATATTCTGATGAACAAAAGAGGTTTACTTCAAAACCTTTTCCCATCAAGAACATCACAAGCCAATTGAAAGATAATTGAAAGATATTGTTAAGTCTTTCTGAAATATATCTAGAGGGTCACTGCATCATTATATCTCTGGTACAAACCATTTTCTGTGTTTGTCAGGAATCAGCCAAAGCAGGATCTCTCACTGGCTTCTGCAGCAAGGCTCGGATCTGAGCGAACAGAAGAAACGGGCTTTCTACCGCTGGTACCAGATGGAGAAAACCACTCCAGGTTATTCCAACTTTTCTCAGTTACTCCTGAAGTAATCAGAAGTATTATAATACTGAACATTTGGTCCAATGCAGTTAATAAATACACTTATAAAGACCTCTGCACACTAGTGATGCGCTGGAAAGGCGATTGATTGCAAATGCCGGAAGCTTACCCTCGCCATCCCAGAAGAACCTCGTCTCTCTCAGCAACGTCTTCGCAATCATATAATTGTATATCTGGATTTTTATTTTTTGTTTAATGACCCGCCCCGCAAAAAAAGTGACAGTTTCTTTACCTGCCACACGGTTTAAGAGACGGACCACACATCACTACTGCACTCCGAATAGATTTGCTCGACTCTTTGGATGGCTTCTCGGCAGGGTGCACTTTGTTTGGGTTGAGGAAATAATGGTGCTTGTAATTTTACAGGTGCTACACTCAATATGCGGCCCGCACCAGTGCCTGTAGATGAGATGGAGTGGCGTCAGACCCCACCCCCCATAAGCTCTGCCCCTGGAAGCTTCCGACTGCGCAGAGGAAGTCGGTTCACCTGGAGGAAAGAGTGTCTCGCTGTGATGGAGAGGTGAGACACTCGTAAACTTTAGGTAGACATATCCTGAATCTTGGCTGTAAGATGAGCATCTTGTGGTTGTACTGTACACTAGGTGGCTCTCTGTACTGTTGGAATTTGTGTGAGGCCGATCATGATTAAGGGTGTGTTCACATTTATAGTCTGGTAAGTTTGGTTCATTTTCTCTAAATAATAACAAATTTTCGTTTTAGGCCTCGTTTACGCTGCAGGCCTTGAGGCTCAGTTCAGTTTTGATGCCTATATTCAATTTTTCAATCTTCCATTGACATGTTCTTTCAAGTGCGACCCATATCCGATTTGTGTGTTTATACTTGTCATAGCTACATGACATCCTGCATGTAACATAGGTCTTTTAACAGAAAAGATGGACGCACGCGAAATATGTTCAATGATAACTCTTTGCTGTAAGCAGAATTTGCTAATGTTAAATAACCACTTGATTTCGAGAAGGAGAAATGGGCCATTTTCACCATTTGTTGTGATTTGAGGCACACCCACTTCCCAGGTGACGTCATTAAACCGCTCAGTTCCTGGAGGGCCACAGCCCTGCACAGTTTAGCTCCAACCTCAGGTCCTTTAGGCTGTTTGTAAGTTTCAGGTGTGGGTCTCTCTGAGCAGGGTTGGATGTAAACTGTGCAGGGCTCCGGCCCTCCAGGAATGGATCCCGACACCCCTGGTGTAGTGGGTACGGTTGGGCGATGTCTTTGTTCATTATCTCACACAAACATGTGAGCGTGTTTTTTTCTACTCGCTGCATTACGCACTACATTCCCAAACTACAGGAAATTTATTTTTGAGGATTGCTATATGTGTCCACCATGTGTGTTTTGAACGTTTTACATGTTATGTTTTGTGTTCTCTTTAATCAGAGTGAGATTTTTGTTGTGTTGCAAGCTGTAATGGAAGTGATCTAACATCATAAACAAGCAAATGAATGCTGTTCAAATCAAGTTCTCACTAACATTTTTAGAGTGTTAAGTGATGAACATTTTGTTGCGATCTATTGTCATTCATGCTGAAAGTAAAACAAATCTTAATTGGTCATGTCACGTTGAGCACAGACAACTTCCTCTTTTATGCCGCATGTCCCACCCGTTCTTTCGCCAGAACGCATGAACTGTTCCCGAGACTACCTCTGGAAGTGGTTTTGGGAATGTTTCCAGGTGCTGTCACACACACAAAAAATAAATAAATAAAATGTTCCCTGGGCTAAGTGGTACTGGAAATGCAATATAGACACCAGTATGAAAGGGCCTGTAGAGCACCGGAAAGTCTCTGTAAACAGTGAATGGAATATACATGTTTTTCCCTAAAGAGCTGCACTACGTTAAAGAGCCTCAAGGGTGTCACACATCTTGACATTGCATACCATTTGGCATCGATTATGTGTGTTTTGGTGCATGTTTCATTCTTATTACTACCTGGACCTGCTACAGTTCATTTAGAAGAGGACGAGACTAGGGCTGGGCGATATATCGATATTAAAACATATATCGATATATTTTTAAACGAGATATGAAATTTGACCATATCGCATATATCGATATAGGCTGCGTAGTTCAAACTGCGCTGTGAGCCTTGCTCCAGCAAACTGCTTTAACCCGGAGCTCTCAACACTACTTCGCGCGCCCCTGGCCACGCCCCTCCTCTTTCAGGCACAGAGAGGGGAGGGGCTGGACTCTGGAGCAGACAATCCGCCGGCACTCTTCAACAAACATGGAGGAAGCAACAACATCTGCTGAGCATGCGGAGAAATTAGTTGGTAAACAAAAAAGTAGCGGCTCAGTAATATGGAGATGGTTCGGATTCAAAGTTTCTGATGAGAATCAAAACCATGTCATATGTAGGGAGTGCCATAAAGAAGTTACAGCCAGGGGTGGAAGCACTACAAATCTTTTTCACCATCTAAAACAGTGGCACAAACTGCAGTATGAAGAGTGTGTGAAACTGCGCGCTGCCGAGGCCCCAGCTGTAAGCCAACCGCAACCCGCAAAAGCTCCAGCCCCGACACAAAGCTCCCTTCAAGCTTCATTTCCCTGTGGTGTACCGATGTTGTGCCATATTTCGACTCCCCGGCAGATTCCGACTCCCCTCTTGCGTGAACGCGCATTCAATCACGTGATTACACAGACTAAGCCAATGAGAGTTTACATAAAATGTTTACTCGTGAAAAAGTTTTAATTTTTATTTTGCTTATATGCCGCGTAGATGTCAAATTTACTTGTAACACATTGTAAAACTATAAATATTGTTTAAAAAGTTTAAAAGAATGCAATCGCCTAAGTTGCTTACAGCATTGAATATTGTAATAATTTAGGAATGTACAGCATTATACAAACTATACAAACTGATTTTTATATTTTATTTGCGTATTCAAATATATTTATATTTTATTCCCAAAAACAAGGGAACAGCTGAGTATTGTTTCATCCGGCCAGTTTAAATAAAACTACTTGTGAAATGTCATATTTGGGTTTGACTGTTACTAAACAATTGCTCTCACTTTTTGATAAAAATATCGGGATATATATCGTATATCGATATTCAGCCTAAATATATCGGGATATGACTTTTGGTCCATATCGCCCAGCCCTAGACGAGACTCATCATTTTAGCTGTCTTGGTCCACTCAGCAAGCACACAAGGATTTATTCTAACGAAACCCTAAAAGTCTCCAACAACACTAATTCTTTTTATGTGATTAGGGTGTCTGAAGAGTATCTCAGAGGTTTTTGCAAATCGGCAGGATGATGCTTTATGCCATGGTCAAGGCCACGACCTTGAATAGAACCAAACTGACCAAGACTTAATTTACAAAATACAAATAAACAATAAGAGGTTATAGCCTGGTCCCCAGTATTATTATATCCAAAAACCATGCCATGTTTATCTTGCTTAACACTGTAATTATTTCATCTCTTTACAGTTATTTCAGTGAAAATCAATATCCAGATGAAGCCAAGAGAGAGGAGATCGCCCACGCATGCAATGCAGTCATTCAGAAACCAGGTAAAACATTTGAATCTTCAAGAGGTCAAACACATGTTTCTGAGCCTTTCCTGTGGGTGTTCCCTTCCTAGGAAAGAAGCTTTCTGACTTGGAAAGAGTGACATCCTTGAAAGTGTACAACTGGTTCGCTAACCGACGCAAAGAGATCAAGAGGAGGGCCAACATCGGTACAGTACTGCAGTTTATTTGCTTATCAAATCATCCGTTTTCTGGTCAATATAAGATTTGATTTGTTCTGGTGCTTTAGTGTTGTTTTCAAAACTGCACTGAAAATTTTGGTAGAGCAGCAGCACTTTATTCAAAATAATATAATACTCATTTAAAGAAATTTCAACCACTGTTTTGTAGTTTTGTCCTGTTCCAGCCCACAAATATCAACCACTGTTCTTTTATTTGTTTCACTCACATTCCCCTTTTATGTAAATTAATAGAAATAAGTAAACTATGTTTTGTTT
This sequence comes from Danionella cerebrum, assembly GCA_007224835.1. Lineage (NCBI taxonomy): Eukaryota > Metazoa > Chordata > Actinopteri > Cypriniformes > Danionidae > Danionella > Danionella cerebrum. The sequence continues at coordinate 60,528 of SRMA01026187.1, read as the reverse complement.
TTATTCATTCATTTTTTTGGGGTCACAGGGGTCCGGTGGCTATCTCCAGAGCACATTAGGCGAGAGGCGGGGGTACACCCTGGACAGGTAGCCAGTCCATCACAGGGCAACATTCACTCACACATTTAGATTAAATTAACCCAATCACATGTTTTTGGAATTATGGGAGAAACCGGAGTCCCTGGAGGAAACCCACGCAAGCACGGGGAGAACATGCAAACTCCTTCCAGGAAGGTCACTGGCAACCTTCTAACTGGAGGACCACAGTGCCGCCCACTGCGCCTGTTTTGTTTTAATTCAATTTAATGAAATAGAGATAGAATAGTCATGAGTTTCCAGAACATAGAAATACTAGCAACAGGCTAATCATTTTTAAAGAAATGAAATGGTTGTTTATGCTAGTAATGTTCTTTTTCACTCTCGTGCTCGGGCTTAAAACTGCACTGGTTTTAAGCCTGTTTGGTTTGTTTTGGTCTCTCTCTGACAGGTCATTAATCTTAGAAAGTCTGGGTTGCTCGTTTCCAATAATAGGTTTCCTTCAGACTGTCTCTCTTTCCAGAGATCATAGTTTCTTGTTTTGTTATAATATTTTTGCGACATTGGTGTAAGGTCTCCACCGATTTGTTGACCAGCCCGCTAAAGGAAATCTTACTGCCCACGTACCATCATTACATTTGGTCCAAAAACCATATTCTTTTATTATAGACAAATTTGATTTAAATCTGATTCGATTCTTTGCCAGAAGAATTTATATTTATCAGATATTTTATAAAATACGCCCCATTTGTGTATGCGAAAGACAAAAGATCACAAATTCACTTCAAGCAAATTAAATAAAATACTCCATGACCCCACAGCTGTGTTAACTAACTCTTTCCAGGGGTTTCCGCTGAGTCTTAAAAAGTCTCAAAATTAAAAACCAAAATTTTACGCATTAAAAAGCCTTTGAATAAATTAATTCTCTGTTTTAGGTCTTAAATAAGTTTTAATTTCTATATAAATTTTCCGACACACTTCTGATAAAGTGTGTTTGAGATTTCCCAACATGCACCACGTGAGCCGGCACATTTGTTGTTTGCAAAGATGACATAGCAACCACAAATACAGTAATTTGTGTCATTTACAAACTTTTTAAAATGATGAAAACAGTTGTTTTATGTTGTGTATGCAATATTTAGTTTACAGTGATTTATTTTTTATTGATTTATTACTTATTTATTGTTACTTTGTCAGTTTATTAGATACACATAAACATGATATAGATGTTAAAATTGATTCTTATGGTCTTAAAAAAGCTTTTTAAAAACTTGCAGAAATCCTGTAATTCCCTCTGTCGTCTGATTGGTCATTTGCATAGACTTCTGGGTTATAGATTGTTCGCCCCCTGCAGCAGAAAGGGTGCATACATAGAGGAATCTGCTGAGAATAAATACGACTGATTACTTAGATTGTAGACTCTACAAGATTGAAGCTCCAGGGGGCCAAACGTCCAGAAAACATGGTGGCATCAGATTGTTTTAGTGCAGTGCAGCACTGATTCACAATTGTCTGCTCTTTGCACATTATTATTTTGGTTTTTAAAGAGTGTCAGATGTTTCATGACAGGGTCTTTTTTCCAAGAAGCCACAATCCTGGAGACTCACGGGATAGATGTCCAGAGTCCTGGAGGACACTCCAACAGCGACGATGTGGACGGCAACGACTACAATGATCCGGTGAGATGTTTGTTCATCTGGGGTTTTAGAATATTCATTAAGTGCTCATTTGACGTCAATGGTTAATTATTGGGAATATCCACTGATTTCTTTATTTTTTACATGCACATGTTTGATTTTCCAGCATGTTAATGAACCAAACGGAGAACTGAAGGATAAAACTTCTAGATCAGTTAATCTATATGAGAACATCCAGCAGTATTTGATCATCTCCCCTTGTGGTCGTTTCTGGTCATCTGTAAATTATTGTGAATTAAAATGAGCAAGTTTTCAATAATCATGACAGACCTGTGTAAGGTGTTGGGTGTTCCTCACTCTAAGGGATTTCATTTCAGAGCTGTGAAGTCGCCTACTTTGAGAAGAGAGGCATCACCCGACCTTTCAGTTACTACCGCCTGGACCCCACCTCGCCAACACAGGTACCCCATGAACGCTGAGCGAGAAGAAGCATCACATGGCACACATACCCAATAATCATAATGAGAAGAGATACTCTGCAGTAATCCGGGACGCTCTTGTTGTGGAAGATCACCGTTCCCTCTCGAGAGTCTAAGTCCCTTCTGAGATCTCAAGGTAGCAAAGAAAGAAAGCACAGACACAGAAATCACGCTTCAACCATGCTTATTGACATTTTTCCAGCATCTTTACACACAAGTTGGGGATATGGGATACAGTTTCCGCTGTGAAAGCATAATAGTTAAAATGCTACTCATATACAGTGGAGTAAAAAAGAATTTAGTCAGCCACCAGTTGTGCAAGTTCTCCCACTTAAAAAGATGAGAGAGGCCCGTAATGTTCATCATAGATAGACCTCAACTATAAGAGATAAAAGGAGAAAGAAAAATCCAGAAAATCACATTGTCTGATTTTTAAAGAATTTATTTGCAAAAGATGGTGGAAAATAAGTATTTGGTCAAAAACAAAAGTTCATCTCAATACTTTGTTATATACCCTTTGTTGGCAATGACAGAGATCAAACGTTTTCTGTAAGTCTTCACAAGGTTTTCACACACTGTTGCTGGTATTTTGGCCCATTCCTCCAGACAGATCTCCTCTAGAGCAGTGATGTTCTGGGGCTGTCGCTGGGCAACACGGACTTTCAACTCCCTCCAAAGATTTTTGATGGGGTTGAGATCTGGAGACTGCCTAGGCCACTCCAGGACCTTAAAATGCTTCTTACTAAGCCACTCCTTTGTTAACCGGGCGGTGTGTTTGGGATCATTGTCATGCTAAAAGACCCAGCCACGTTTCATCTTCAACGCCCGTGCTGATGGAAGGAGGTTTTCACTCAAAATTTGACAACACATGGCCCCATTCATTCTTTCCTTTACATGGATCAGTCGTCCTGGTCCCTTAGCAGAAAAACAGCCCCAAAGCATGGTGTTTCCTCCCCCATGCTTCGTAGCAGGTATGGTGTTCTTTGGACGCAACTCAGGATTCTTTCTCCTCCAAACACGACGTGTAGAGTTGTTACCAAAAAGTTCTACTTTTTCATCTGACCATATGATATTCTCCCAGTCATCTTCTGGATCATCCAAATGTTCTCTAGCAAACTTCAGACGGGCCTTGACATGTACTGGCTTAAGCAGGGGGAGACGTCTGGCACTGCAGTGGTCTTGTATGTGTTCCATGTTCTAATAATTGCTCCCACAGTTGATTTCTTCACACCAAGCTGTTTACCTATTGCAGATTCCCAGACTTCCCAGCCTGGTGCAGGTCTATAAGTTTGTTTCGGGTGTCCATTGACAGCTCTCTAGTTTTGGCCATGGTGGAGTTTAGAGTGTGAGTGTTTGAGGTTGTGGACAGGTGTCTTTTATACTGAGAATGAGTTCAAACAGGAGCCATTCTGACAGGTAACGAGTGGAGGACAGAGGAGGCTCTTACAGAAGAAGTTTCAGGTCTGTGAGAGCCAGAAATCTTTCTTGTTTGTAGCTGACCAAATACTTATTTTCCACCATCTTTTGCAAATAAATTCTTTGAAAATCAGACAATGTGATTTTCTAGATTTTTCTTTTTCCTTTTGTCTCTCATAGTTGAGGTCTATCTATGATGAACATTACTGGTCCCTTTTATCTTTTTAAGTGGGAGAACTTGCACAACTGGTGGCGGACTAAATACTTTTTTACTTTTTTGGTGGGAAGGTCAAGTCTCTGTTGACTTTGACTTTGGGGGTCATCCAAAGTTCCTTGCTTCCTGTTGTAGCCATCCTTTTCTTGGATGCTGTGAGAATAGAGTGACTGAGCTTTCTGTGAGGATTTGGACAGTTCTTCTGATTATACATTGTGTTCAGATGTTAATGTGTGTTTATATACCATTACAATGTGTTTAAATGTCACACTCTCTTCCAGGATGATGCGGTCAATCACAGCGAAGACCCCATCTCTCTTGCCGTGGAGATGGCAGCGGTCAATCACACCATCCTCGCCCTGTCACGTCCAGGGAGTGGGGCCAGTGAAATCAAGACAGAGGTGCTGGAAGATGATTGAGGAGGTTTTTAGTGTATGAAGCTTTTAACCCGACACATGGAACTCCTGAACCACTGTAAGAAACTCGGAGCTACTGTCTACTCTTATTTAAAATATGAAAGTTACTCATTTATCCGTTTTTTTTTTTCATCCTGAGAACACCATTGAAGATACTTGGCTCAAAAGCACCATGCAGCCCACTGTTTATTAGTCTAGACTAAAGAAGGACTCAAACGTTGTTCTCAGGATTAATGTCACACAAGCGCTCCATCTTCCATAATCTACGTTTTTCTGGCACGGTACACGACGTTTGGTTGAGTACGGTTCGCTTGAATTTTACTGTCTCTCGAGAGTCTGGGTGATCAGAAACTTGGCGACTTTTATACGTTGTGCATACGTCTGAATTATTGGTGGACGACCATGAAGAACTTATTGAAAAACAGGGACATCTATGGTGTTCCCTGAGCGCCATCCAGTGGCTGGGAGCCATGCCGCAACCACATTAAACTCAGTCGTTTGCAAAAAGCTTCTAGTGGTTCAGGGAAAAGAACAAACTAGCCCATTTGAGCACCTTTCTGTCAGAAAATAATCCCAGCTTTGCTCCGGTATTGAACAGGTGCCAAAGATTTAGCGATGAAGCGCCAGAGATGCTCAGAAGCGCATCGAACTGAACTGTACGATACAGTGTACATGTTTTATAAATTCACACTTCTGTGGTCAACTTTGTACACAAAACATGACAAAAAAACACATTCACTGCTACAAAAAACATGGGTTTATAGGAATCTATCCAGATATAGACAACATTGTTTATAATGATGGTTTATCGTAAACCCTGTTACAACAATTCAATTAAAATGAATAATAATCAATTGCTTTCATGAAGCAAATTTTTCTGGGTATATTTCTGGATCGAAACAATGAAATAAAGAGAAATTTCAGTTGGTGAATATTTATGAAAACATTGTCTTTAACCAAATCTGAATCGCTTCAGTTCTAAACTAACGTTTTATCGGCTGGTTCTTTAACAATAATGAAGGAGGTCCACACAGGTCAAGTTCGGAGGAGGAAAGAAAGCATTATCAGCGGCTACATCTACTCAAATAATCCAAATGACCCTAACACTTTCACTCGATCTGGATGAAACTGTGATTGGAACTGGTGGTTTATTTGTTTGGTAAAAAGATCTGAAATGTAGCAGTGTGACTCTCAAAAAACACAACTGTTCTTTGTAGTTTTGAGCCCGAGACAGACTCGAATTCGAAGAGTCAAACTCAATTCATGCATCATTCATTATTTTCATTTTCTTGAAGATCTAAGCAGACTGAGAGCGGGGGAAGGCTGGGAAATGATGATAGGATTAGAGATGCAAACCCACGTTGCCCTGTGCAACTGCACATAGATGTCCGGTGCACCATCCACTATACCGCGGGGCGTACCAGCCCTAACTTGTTCCTATCTTTAAATATATTTGTAGTTACTCAGGTCAAAGATTGAAATGTTAAAAAGGCTTGCCATATTCATCACACTTATTTCAAAACTTGTCCATCGGCTCCAGGCTCTTAGAAATAGATCTGATTAGAGTGAAATAAATTTCATTTGAAAAAATTCAATTGGAAACAGCAAGAAATGTGTCACAGAATTGTATAGAAAACATTTTTTTAAATTACATTTGTAAATGCACAGATTAGATTTGGTTGCTCATTATAAACCTGCAAAGCCCAGATTGACAGATTTTCACTAAATAATAGCAGTAAAGGACGTTTTATAACAAGCCTTGAAGACGGTAAATTGTTATTAGCATGATTTAGCATGACTCAGCACTTCCACGTGCGAGGAGGACGATGATCCGGTGAAACAATGAGCTACAGAATCTCAAGTTTATAATGCACACTAGTCTCCTGGACTCTAAACTGTTAGCAGTCCATTGTCAATCTAAGCTTGAGTTTATTAAATAGTTATTTCATGTGTATTTATTTCATTTTTAAACATTATAAAGCTAAATATTCGGTAAAGCATCGTTTTTATCAATCTGAAAAGATGTGAAAAATCATTCCTGTCATCAATAGCATAAAATAACATCTGAACTAGTAACAAGCATTAGCTTAACAAAGAACTTGGCTCCTTTTGGAAAACTTTGTATGCACGGACTCATCACTAGATGTCGCTCTTTCATTACATGAATCACAGGAAGCGGAGAAGAGTGACCGTGACGTCATCATCTACAACGCAAAAAAAGAAGTTATCGTTTTCAGATCTTTTATATTTGTTTTCTCATCGCTTTAATCTAGAATGGACTAAAGTAGACAGAAACTCGGCAGAAGAAAAGAGAGATGTGGTTATTTTTTGGGCGAGTTACCCCTCGAGATGTTTTCCCGTGCACTTCTGATCTACTCCAAGTCTCGACTGATGAAAGAATCCGCCGCACTCGTGAGGGAATGTGCCAAAGTGCTTTAGAAAGAAGTGTTCATATCAAACATATTTAAAGAATGATTCTCTTCAGCACATCATCATGCATCTATTACCTAAAACTTATATATCTACTTTTAAAGCAACGGTGTAAATGAGCAGAGTACAGAAACTTTGAATTTAGAGATGAATTATCTTTGATTTTGGTTCAGAATCTTGTATTTCGACCATTTAACTAGTGCCTTTTTTGGACAGTAGACTGTTCTGTAAGTAAACTCTAGGATATGTCTGAGCTTTTTGTACAGTTTCATTGTTTAAACTGACTTTTTTACAACTTGTGTTTATTTTAGTACTTTGTCTTCTGAAATAAAGGTTTATTCACGATTGAAAGTGCATGTGTTCTTTCAGTAGCAAAGTAGAAGAAGTAAAGACCCTGAAGCTATCCAACACCCTGTAACCAATCATGAAGCACTTCCTGCTGAAGGTTGCCAGGTCCCACAGAACTAGATTTGGGATCATGACCTTTATATGGTCATGAAAGTTAGAGAACTAACATTAATTAGGCGGTGAAATGGTTCTGTTTGCAGATCAAGGAGACCGGTCACAAGAACACCACAAGAGGGCAAACTCATTCATTTATTAGCTTTATTTACAGTGGAGTCACATGGTTCTGCTGGTGCACCATAAACAGGTCATCAGTCCTTTTGCAGGGCAACACGTATATAACATACACCACAACAGAGCAAGCTAATTTTGTATTAGACGCAATGAAACACCACCGGAGGGTAAACTATTTGGATGTATTACAGGTAAATTGGAGTGGTTTTGAAAAAAAATCACAAAAAAGGAAAAGGGCAAGTATTTACATTTAATTGAGGTGCAGTGATGCTAAAACACCACAAGAGGGCAAACTAAATTTAGTTGAGATGTGTAGTTCACAAACACTCCACTGGAGGGCAAACTAGATGTATTACAGGTAAACTGGAAAAATTATATAAAGGAAAGGGAAATTATTTACATTTAATTGAGGTGCAGTGACATAAAAACACCACAAGAGGGCACACAAAATTTAATTGAGATGTGTAGTTCACATACACACCACTAGAGGACAAATTTTTTTGGATGTATTACAGGTAAATTCGAAAAATAATAACAAGGTAAAGGGAAAAGTATTGACATTTAATTGAGGTGCAGTGATGGCAAACTAGATGTATTACAGGTAAACTGGAAAAATTATATAAAGGAAAAGGGAAATTATTTACATTTAATTGAGGTGCAGTGACGTAAAAACACCACAAGAGACAAACTAAATTTAATTGAGATGTGTAGTTCACAAACACACCACAGATGGGTACAAACTAGATGTATTGTAAATGAATTGGAAAAATTATAAAGGGAAACTGGAAAAGGGAAAAGTATTTCCATTTAATTTGAGGTGCAGTGATATAAAAATACCACAAGAGGGAAAACTAAATTTAGTTGAAAACTAAATTTAGTTATAATTTTCCCAATTTACCTGTAAATTTAGTTATCCCTCTTGTGGTGTTTTAATATCACTGCGCCTCAATTAAATGTAAATACTTTTCCCGTTTCCCTTTATAATGTTTCCGGTTTACGTTTAATACATCTAGTTTTCCCTCCAGTGAGGTGTTTGTGAACTACACATCTCAATTAAATTTTGTGTGCCCTCTTGTGGTGTTTTAATATCACTGCACCTCAATTTAAATGTAAATGCTTTTCCCGTTTCCCTTTATAATTTTTCCAGTTTACCTGTAAAACATCTAGTTTTCCCTCCAGTGGTGTGTTTGTGAACTATACGTCGATTAAATTTAGTTTGCCCTCTTGTGGAATTTTTACATCACTGCACCTCAATTAAATGTCAATACTTTTCCCTTTTCTTGTTGTTTCCATTTTACCTGTAATGCATCCAAATAGTTTGCCCTCCAGTGGTGTGTTTGTGAGCTACACATCTTAATTAAATTTAGTTTTTATATTACTGCAACTCAAATAAATGTAAATACTTTTCCCTTTTCCTTACATCATTTTTCCAGTTCATCTGTAATACAGCTAGTTTGCCCTCCAGTGGTGTGTTTGTGAACTATTAAATGTAACTCAATTAAATGTAGTTTGCCCTCTTGTGGCGTTTTTACATCACTGCACCTCAATTAGATGTAAATACTGGAGGGCAAACTAGATGTATTACAGGTAAACTGGAAAAAAAGTATATAAACAGGAAAAGGGAAAGTATTTCCTTTTAATTGAGGTGCAATGATGTATAACCACAAGAGGGCAAATGGAATTTAATTAAAATGTGTAGTTCACACTCCACAGGAGGCTCTGAGCATTTTTCTTTGAAGTCCTCACCTTTACGATCTTTGTCTTATCACTCCTGAGTCCAAAGTAGTCTTCATCTTTTTCAGAATGGGCCCCAGCAAGTTTTAGGTGTGTTTCCTTCGTGAACGATACCCATGCATGCCGTTTCTCTGCAGTGTTTGCCGTATGGTGTCACAGGGAAACTGACGCTCCACTTTGACTTTCTATTTCTTTTGCTAACTACAGTGAACTTGCAGGTTATTTTCTTCACCTCTTATCTGCCTAGACATCTGTTAGATGTTTATATTCATCTTTCCTACATTTTTCGATCACGTTGGCTACAGTATTTAGACTGAAATTAAAAGCTTTGCTGATCTTTTTGTGTAAAGAAATTATTTCCTTTCTCAGATTTTGTGCCATTTTTCTTCCATGGGGAGCCATTGCAGACAGCATGGAATTGAAAGGGCTCTTACATGAATTATTAGACCCAGTTGTGGATCAACAGCTGTTAATTGAATGTAATCTAAAGATTTTCTAACTAATGTAGTGGGGGGGGATTGTATATGCTGAGCACTGTATGTTCCAATCTATTAAAAAGAGTGTCTAATTAACATTTTAAATTGTTCTCTAACTTTGCCTCAAATTGAATATCAGAACATGAGGACAACACTGATTTCACCAGCCCACAACACTTAGTTTATTCCCCTCACCATTACATTCACATCTTTCAATAATTACTTTGATCTATAAAATAAATTAACATCTGATCTTGATAAAACACTCAAAACAGAAAAAACACATTGATTATTTCTGACGTCCGTTTGGGGACTTGATTAGACCAGAAAATGTAGTTTGAAAGTCATTACAATCACTCATCCCAAAACAATCCTAAAACCTATAAAAATACATTTGTTTCCTCAGAAAAAAATGCAATTCGCTGAAAGTGTTGAAGCTGAAAGACAAGGTCCCACAGTCTAAAAAAAATATGATACAGAGACGAAATGCGCTTAAATACAATCATAATTACTTGATGGTTAAAAATACTGTGAAAGGGCACTTTGTTTTATGAAAACAGCATATTTTTAAAATATCGCCTAGTGGGACTCCAATGTCCATGAGGCAGCACTTCATTTAGATTAATGGCCAACAGGGAGCGGTATCCCAGCATGCATCATCAGTGTTCAGCTTCTCCTCAGCTCACCCAAGACTTCCTGTTCTCTCCCTTGCGTCCGACAGAATCACCTTTGGCCATTGCTGTGAGCGTTGCCAGATTGGGATTTGATCCAGAAAGACTCTGCAGGTGTTTTTGCCTCAAGCGTTTGGCGGTTCCTACAGCTTTCGTTACTCGGTTTGATCTCACAAGCACACCGTAACCAGGGTTGCAATGGAAATAATGGCGACCACCGACAGATCCATCGTTTTTACCTTCAGGTGAACAAGAACACGGTCAGTTGGTAGCACATAAAAGTTTTACTTCAAACATTAAAGTCCAAAATGAAAGTGAATCTTCACTAGAAGTCACGAAGAGGGAAACCACATTTGGACTATGGTTCTCCTCTCTGAAACAGTTTACCAGCAGATTACTAGCCTGTACACACTGAGAGAACATTTACCCATTATCTCTGGCTTCAACGAAATACCAAACCAAGAATATACCAAACACGATGATTTCTTTAAATATATGATGATAAGATCTCAAGAGCTTTACCAACCTGCAGGAAGATCCAGCTCCACTCCAACCCAAACACCCATTGCAAAGTCAGTCGGCCCAACATATCGGACTGTTCCAGTTTTATTAGCACCAACAGAAACATATTCCCCCTCTTTCAGCCAGTCAGGGGGCTCTAGGCTTTCCTCTGATTCTGAAACTATCTCAAGTTTTTCTTCAGAGTCAGTCATCGGGTTTATCGGTTTGGTTTTAAGCTCCTCGTCTTCTTCACGGAGCATCCCTCTGAAAGACTTCAAGCCAGAGGTCTTGACTCTGTGGATTTGGAAGGGGCTGCCAACCGGAGAGAACGAAGTCTTGATGACATGCTCTGACTGTTTAGAGGTTTTAAGTTCTACTGATGATTGCCTGGATGGATTTGATGAAGCTTTGGTTTCTGAGTAAGGAGCTTGGCTGGATGAAGAGACACAGTTGTGGTCAGTGGTGGAGGATGCAGGGATAGATTTTAGAGATGCTTCTTGTTCTAAGATTTTAGATCTCTCTTCTCCTGGTTCATCTTTGGACTGTTGCACTGGAGATGTGCTGCTACTTGGTGCCAACACATCATCTGTTTTTGGTGCAATGCTTTCAGGCACAACCTTCTGGGATTTCTCCTCCATGGTGTAAGGATGAGTGCCATTATTGAAGGCTACACTCTCAGAGAGAGTGGCTGTGGAGACACTGGTGGACCTGTTTCCACTGGATGAATCACTGATGGAGCTGTGGACGGAATCACCAATGGGTTGATTTTCCTCAGTGTTTGGAGAAATAGATGTAGTTACATCCTTCTCAACTTTTGAAGACTTCCACAGAAGTGACTCCTCAACTTTTGGAGAAACAGGAGGATGATCCTCAACTTTCAGAGACTCTGATAGAGGAGTATTCTTTCTTTTGTCATTTGTAGACTCGGAAGGAGGTTGATCTTCAACTTTTGGAGACTTTGATGAAGGTTTATCCATGACTATTGGAAACTCAGATTGTGATAGATCCTTGTCTCTTGAAGACTTAGAAGAAGATTGTTCCTCAGCTTTTGGAGACTGTAATGGAGGCTTATCCTCAACTGTTGGAGACTGCGACAGTGGTTTATCCTTGACCTTGGGTAACTTGGATTGCGATAGATCCTTGTCTTTTGAAGACTCAGGAGGCTGATCCTCAACTTTAAGAAACTCAGATGGAGGTTTATCGTTGAATTTTATAAACTCAGATTTCAATAGGTCCTTGTCTTTTGAAGACTCAGAAGAAGCTTGATCTTCATCTTTTGGAGACTGCAATGGAGGTTTGTCCTTGATTTTTGGTATCGTGGATTGCGATAGATCCTTGTCTTTTGTAGACTCAGGAGGTTGATCCTCAACTTTTGGAGACTCAGATGAAGGTTTATCCTCGACTTTGAGAAAATCAGACTGCAGTAGAACCATGTCTTTTGAAGACTCAGGAGGTTGATCATCCACTTTTGCAAGCTTAGATTTACATAGATCTTCTGCTTTTGTAAACTCAGACTGAAGTAGTTTCTCAACTTTTGTAGAAGCCAATGGAAGTAGATCTTTAACTTTCTCTCCATTTTCAGAAATTGGATTTTCTATTGTATGGCTCTGGGGAAATTGAGATTGAATAAAAACAAGATTCACAATCAAAGAAGTCCATTTTTCCAATATACAACTTCCTCTTTGCTAATCTTTAGCCCAATAGCAGTTTGAAATAGTTCAGTAAGGGGTTTATTAGAGATTTAAAATATACACAATAGACAAGAATATGTCTAGATGTCATAACCAACAATTTACTGCTGATAAAAGTAAAACTGAACAAAATGATATGTTAAACCCATTAATACACATTTAGATCATGTACTTGATTTGTCTGGTAACTCTGCACAGACTTACCAGTTGATAGCTGCTGATATCTTCCATGCTCAGTGACTGAACAATAATCTGTGGCACATTCTATGAGAAATGTAATATTATTTTAAGGAAAAATATGCAACTTCTTCCCCACAAGATCTTCAGAGAAATTCAAAACCCCAACAAAGATTACATTGGTTCAAGCTTTGTGTTCCAGTTTGTATCGACCAGTAGTTTTGTTGAGGAATGGTGCATAGAGGAAACACTGGTATTTTCATGCACAAAGCTTTTTTTGACCAGAAAACCACAAGCACTTTGCAAAACTTAACCTCTTAAACCCGAGAGTCCCCGGTACCAGGGACTTGCCCCCCATTACATTTTCGCTCATAGCTCACTAACCCTGAGATTGACCCACACATATTACATACTGTTGTGCTCAGCGGAAACTCATCTAAAAACGTATCTAATTCAATTTCACATCTAACGCCATGCAAATAAACAACATGTTCAGAGTATAATTCATGACCAAGTTTTTGTTTATGTGCGATATGTATCCACAATATAAACGCAAACACCAAAACCATGGCAAACGAAAGCTAACAACCAGCAGAATCCAGCGATATGTAACTCATTACATTGCACGAAGTATTTCAGAGCAGGGAGCGAAAGTTCCCTGAAAAAACGCCAGCAAAAACAAAGCAAGCATGTAAATCTTGTCTTACCTTTGCCGTTTTTTCAACAAAAGTTATTTCCATAGCGATAAAAGTCCGTTTGTTGTTATATCTGGTCGATAGCTTTGCGAAAACTCCATTTTGGGTCTCTTCCCTATCTCTTTTCTAAGAATAACATGACCAAATATGGAAACACTCCCTGTACGTAAAAGCAGTCCTCCACGCTCCATGTGCTGTGATTCGTAGGGGATCATGTCCCTCTCAAAATGGTGGATATCATTGGATTCTACAGATTCAAAGCTTTCCAGCGAGGTATAGAGCTCCCGGATTGGACAGCCGGTCGAGGGGTGGGCACACGGGGAAGTTACAAGGTTGGAAGCGGCATAAATGGCAGCTTACGCATGGCGCACGAAGACAGTGTGAAGGGGCGTCAACCCCCTTTTACAGCGTTTCTTTAGGAGTTTTTTTGCTGAAATCATGTCCCGTAAGCAAGAAAAGAAGATCATGAACGTAGCGGAAGCTTTGAACAAGATTTTTTCCATATTTCAATTATTGTGCTAAATTGTGCCAAACGTTGCCAAAATTAATTACTCCTGAACTTTGTTCAATCAAAACAATCAAAATATTAGTTTCTTGTAGTATGGACACCAAACTTGCTACAGATGTCCTTCACATGTAGTGGTTACAATTGATTGTGTTTATTTGCTTGTTTACAAGTAAAATAAGGAGATATTAGAGGAAACATGTAGGAGTTCATTTTTTGGCCAATTCCACATCATTTACTCTTACCCAGTGTTCTTGACTGTCAAATTAACTCATCCACACCACCCCCCAAGGACCCATCTTCATTTTGATACCAAGATTTGCAGTTTAAACCTTGTAAAATGTCTGAGAAATGCCTTATAAAGTGAAGGTATAGGATTTTCGGAAAATAGGCCTCAGGGCTTAAGAGGTTAAACAAACGTAAAAATAAACTGCATATTAAGCATTAGTAATACAATACTACATTTAGTAGCTAAACATTACCATTACAAGCTGACTGTCTGCTGCAGAAATTTCTTTCTTCTCATCGTTCTTTGCCAACAGAGACTTGAGCATCTTTGGTACTGGAGACACCAGTGCTTTCACTGGGGATAAATATGATGCTGCAAATCCTGAAAGACCTGCAAAAATGGCAGAGATCTAAAAAAAAAGTAACCAAAACTTTATTTATATAACACTTTACATACTTAAAGATGACCCCAGTGAATGAAAGTGAGAGAAATGGAATAAAAATTGTACAGTTTTTTTTTTCAGATGTTACCTGGCTCTGGGCTTTGATCCAATCTGGAATGAAGGGAATTCTTGGGGGAAGATGTTGACACAGAGATGTCCTGTCGACTCCCCCAAGCGCTCTACAGACAGAGTTATGAGCAGAATGAAAAACAAATATTTTAAATGTTTACAAGACAACACAATCTCTTACAAAATAATAACATATAAGCTAAACCATAGAAGTACTCTATCCGCTTCTCACTTTGTTATCAGAGTTTTGGCTGATGGAGAGATCTCTCCTGCTGGCAGAGAGCTGAGAATCAAGCAGAACTTGTTTAATTTTGGATTGGTGAATATAATTGTCTCTGTGATGCTGATTATGTTTTACCCGATGTACACTGGGTGAACTGAAGCAGCGCTTTGGGATGTTTCCTTTAGCTGTAAGATGTTCTCTCACAGAAACCTCCTAGGAGCCAAAAAGAAGAGCCTTTCATTAAACAGGATTAGATTTGTCAGGTAGAAGCAAAGGTTGCATACTAGAAGCATCAAAAACATTAAAAGGTGAATGAAATAAGGAAATTAGTACAGAATCTTTAAAAATAGTAATAATCCTCCATTTGTAAACAAGCTACGGTTTGAAACAAGCAGATAATAACAAAGTGATTGGTTAAAGAGGTTGTGAAGACAATCTCAACATAATCGATTAGTTGAATAATAAATAAAAGTATATGGCTAAACCTTGCCTTAAATTTAAAAAGTATATTTTAAATGCTGTCAATGTCACAACGAGTAAAATAAACCAAACCAAAGATTTTCCAAGGTAACGATAAAGAAATGTAGAATTTGTTGGTAAAGGTAAAAAGTCTGGTTACTATAGAGGGTCAGTGACATGATATAAATGTTTCCTTTGGACTAGAAGTTATTTAAACCAACCCTTATGCCTCAATTATTCTCCAAAGCTGAGCTAGAGTTCAAAGAATTGAATTGCTAGATTAAACAGTTTAGTTGCTAAGGAGTTGTCCATAAGTTTGATTCCATTTCTCAGCACTATCAGCTATTTTCCAGAATTCCTTGAGTGGCACCAGTCTGAAAAGATATAGCAGCCCGAGTCAGACCAGTTTGGATCTCTGGAACGGTCTAGGAGACGCGTTTAGAATTTATTTGTCCTACCGTATTTTTCGCTGTATAAGACGCACTTTTTCTTCCCCAAAACTGAGGGGGAAAAGTTGGTGTGTCTTATACGGCGAATGCAGAGCACCGCGGAGCGGACGGCGGTCACGGCCGTAGGAGAGGCGTAAGAGAGCCCGCGGCTTCGGCCTAGCTCCTGTTATGGTAAAAAATATACCTTCTCAATTGATAATAAACACTGGAGACCGTTTGAGAGAGAACACAGCAAATGCGGCTATTTATTGTAAAGATTTAGCAGTCTCAACGCATTTCCTACACACGTGTTATCCGCATTGGAAAAGAACCTCAAGTCTCTCAAAGTACTGAAGTATGACATGTGCTCTTAAAAGTTTCTCAAATTACATTTCTCTATATGACCACTATAGGGTAGTGTTATATAGGAAAATTCCCATCACACTCCGGAGCTGTCGCTGTGCGCTGACGTCATCGCCCATCTCTGCTCGTCGATCCTACCATAGCGCAGATCGTAAGGAGCAGGTATGAAACATTACAGTCTTTTTTTTGTTACTTTTACTGTTTACTGACTGTTCATGTTACATGTTTGGCATGTAATTGTTCTTAAACTGTTGTTAACTTTTACACAGTTGATATAAAATATTTTACTACAGTATTTGGTTCAGAATCTTTTTTTTCTAGATCTTCGTCATTTAAAATTGCGTCTTATACGGCGAAAAATACTGTAAGCAAAAGTCGATTTTACAAGCAAACATAGTCATACAAGCGTACTTGTACTGATTCATGACATCATCAGACCTGTCTGAGTCGATCCAGTGTGAGGATGTTCTCCACTGCCAACACGCTCTGCAGATATTTCTCGATGGCAGCTTCACTGTCGGCTCCTGGGTTTTCAGTGCTGGCGGCCAATCGTGCGAGCATCTCCCGGTCCTCAGAGCCCTGCATGTCCTGAAAAAAAGAAAAATCCAGAAACCGTTTAGTTAAGCATAAACGTGATAAGAAACATACACAGGTGTCTCTTCAGCATAATATTAGTATGGATTAGCCTGTATGTAGCATGATGCTAACATTTACTTTACATGTCATTTGTTATTAACACTTTTACAAGGCAACATATTATATTTATTACTCATCTTTTGCTTCTGAGAAAAAAAAATCTGAACACATCTCCTCCTAGAGTCAGTGTTTCCCTTACCATTATATAAGGGGGGCGCCCCGCCCCCCCAACGGCACCCCCCGCCCCCCTTGAAGGTCAAGTTAATTTTATTTTATTTTCGTCGAAAAGCGACAGAAGTAATTTATAAATAACAGGTCTTTGCTTATTTTCTTTTATTAAACTAAATAGCATTATGTTATTTATACGATGGCATGTAATTTCTGTCTCAACGTTTGAGAACCGCGGAGTTCCGCTCCGATGCGCGCACACACACACACACCCATCAGCGGACAGAGACCGCGCCTTAAACGCTCCCAAGGTGGTGACGAGGACAGCATGTGTTCTGCTGTGAGCAGCAGCCGGTGTAGCTTTCCTACTCCGAATCAAAGTACAGAAAAGAGCCCAAGTGCTGCATGTCCTGCCCCTGACAAGCAGCAAAAGTCTAGCCACCACAGAACGACAGTTTTAGACCCAGCTTGGCTGTCAGAGGGGAAATACTCCCCCTGGCTGTACAAGACTGATCTTGGTAAGTAAGTAAATACACACAAGCATGAATGAACGAATTGATAAATAAATTGCTTAATTAATAGCTAGCTAGTTAGTTATACAATGGCATTTCCTGCTTTAAACCATCACTATGTTAAGTTGATTTTTACTGTTGTTACTATCAGTTATCACTTTTAAAGCCTAACAGTTAATGTATTTACAGGTCAAAACAGACAATCTTGCAGCCTGCATGCGGATCTCAATAAATGGGCCAGAAGTTTCAGACTATCCATACCAAGATGCTCAGGAAATGTTCTTTCAGAAGCCCAGAAAGATGCACTGCAGTGACAAAAGCTGCACACTTTGTGAATAATTAACATATTAAAATAAATCTGATGTTTAGTGTTTAGTTCAGTGTACAGTTGTTTAGTTATTGTACAGTAATTGTTCAGACATTATAATATATTGATATACTGCAATTAAAAGAAACATATAAACACTATTAAGTGTTTGTGTGAGTGTTTTGCCGCACCACCTATAACACCCCCCCCCCAAGGCCATGATCCTAGGGGAAACACTGTAGACTGTTCGAGCTACAACCACCAAACGTTACCAAGATATTGAAACTGGTCTAACACAAGTTGCTATATCTTTTCAACCTCGTACCACCAAAGGATATAATTGGGACATTTTCCATCAACTTAACAATGAAGTCATACTTTGCTAAACTGTAACTCAAACTAAGAACTTTATAGAAACTTCACTCGCGGTTATCAGTCTCTAGAAGGGGATACATATTAACACTGACTTATAATGGCCATGGAAAATAAAAGAGAAAAGGAAACCAGGAAATCTTTAAGTTGAAACATTATACAGAAATGTCACAGAAATTTCACCGACAGCTCCCTACAAAATGGTTTACCCTAGCAACCACAATTTCTCAACTTTTTTTTAGCTTGGGTAAAAAAAATTTTACCAAATGTTAATGCTACATGTGGATTGGCTTATTTAACTCATAGTGACAAAAGCTTATATTGTCACTGACTCAACCACAGCAATAGGACTGTTTATCATAGCAACCAATTTGGCAGACCCATCGCTCAGATTTGGGAAATCATAATGGCATGGGAGTTGATTTATATCACTCATGATGACATAATGTACATTGTATTCTTTCACTGATCCCTCCATAGCAACCATACTATTTACCGTAGAAACCAGTTTTGCATATAGATAGCTCAGCTTATGAAAATCATAGTTTTGCTAGGATACAGTGCATCATATTGCTAGCATACAATTACCATGAATCAATGGTGATTAATGGTAGCATGAATTAATGTGTGTGTGTATACAAAGATCACTTTTCACTAATAGAAATTCATGCCTGCATTATAATTCCAACTTTTAATACGTACCCCAGGGATATTGGAGACGACCTCAAAGGTGACTCCACAACTGTGAACAGAGCTGCGCTGAGACATCCTCTTCAGCCAACTCTGAGCGAAACCCTGCAGAACAAAAATAGCACCAATTTTTTTTTTTTGTGGTGTACTTGAGTAGTTTTAGGTTGCAATTTGAAGTTAATGAAAGTGTTAGTGACACTAAAACTACAAAAAGCTGATCATAAATGTGATACCTGTTTGCCACTGAGGCTAACACAGATGCGTTTGCGCAGGAGCAGCTTCATTGGTGCAGGGTGAGTGAGTAGAACAGTGACGCAGATGGTCAGATACACCCTCTGATCCGGCCCTGTACCTCGATTCAGCTCTGGACTGGCATGAACCGTGCAATCCCATGATGCCTCTGCCTTCACCTGTCAGAGAGAGACATACTAAGGATCTTCTGAGCACAAAATATTGAAAGGTTTTCCAAGAAAAACCATGCATCATCATCATCATTAGCACAGCATAAACATGAACTAGCATGATGCTAACATTATTTATGGAATTTGCATATTACCTGCACGACTTGACATTCTATTAATATAGTAATAGCATATATTAGTATTTCATTAGTATGGTGCTAGCATGAATTAGCACACAATTACCGTTATTTTGCTTTTAGCTTGCTGCTAAAAGAAAAACCAACATGTCATTACCATGAAGTTGCTCTGTTATAAATGATGCTACCATAATATAGCCTGATGTTAGAATTTAGAATGAGTAGTCCAATAAAATCAGGTTATAATGAAATAAAAGACCATTAGCATAATGCTAACACAAACTGTCACTCCATAAACCTGGTTTGTGCATTAAAATATTGAATAGCAACAATTAGCATAATGCTAACATGAAAGAGCATGTCACAAGTTACTTGTTGCTAAACTTATTATTATATACTTATTATTTTTTGCATTTATCTCTGTAATGATGTCAGGCTAAGGAATTTTGGGAGGAACTGCTGGGAGACTAAAGAAAGTGAAGGGAAGAACAGGCTAAAAAAATAAACAGTAAAAGACCAAAAGAAACTAAACTGCTGAACCAACAACTCAAACTGGACAAGGGCAGGTAGCCCAAGAGAGAAAACACAGGGAATTAAATGAAGCTAAACATGGAAGTACAAGTACATTTATCACAGTAAGTCAAAACCGGCCGAAACGAGTCTTTACCGCGTTCTCAGAGTGCCTGACTATCTGCAAGTCAATGAAATCCTCCTTAACTTCTCTGTCGAGTACAGCATCCAGACCCCCAGCCAGAGGAGAAGAAAGGTGGTCTTGGAAATCATCAGCTGCAGATGGCACAAACAACAGCAGCTCAAAGTTATGTCCAGAGGTCACATGACTTCTCCTTTAACAGCTGAAGCTTGTGAAGGCTGGGGAAGTTTACCATTGAGGTTCAGGAAGATGACAGGAATGTGGCTCTCCATTCCTGGCACAGGAACCCTGCACAAACAGGAAAGAATTGGACACTTTGAAAATGCTGTTTTGCATCAGTTGTTTTCTTATGGCAAACCAGGTTTAATTGCAAATTAACACTTTTTAAACTTAGAGAAGTTTAAAACACTTTTCTTTTTTATGACAAAAGATTAGTGCCACACAAATCTTTAAAGGTTATAGTAAATCTAAACCAACGCAAACTCAATTGTTATCAATAATGCTAAGGAATAAGGTATAGAATTATGTGTGAATGCATTGCACAATCAAAGTGCGTTGTGTGCAATAAGAAGGTTTTGCTGTCTCTGTATAGATGTAGTGATTTTTTAATCAACAACTGTATGTGTGCTTGTTACTTGCTCCGAGCAACCACAAAACACAATCAGTAAATGCATTGGGTGAGGCACATATTACCCCGGCCTCACGCTAGGGGGCACTGTGATACCAGAGTTGGTGATCCGCCTCTGCTTAAGAATAATAGAATTAGTCCAGTGCAACTGGACACTTCTACAAACAAGTTATCGAAAATTTAAAAGAAAACATGTAAACGGTTGCCAATAAAATGGTAAATAAGCATCAATGTAGGTAAATCTGGCTGATGCTGTCAGGGCCTCACCAGACATGAACCTCACCAAATGTCACTGTTGAAAAGAAACTGCTTTTTATTTTTTGGGTGCAGCATTTTTGAGGGTAATTTCTCACCACTCGGCAGGGGCTCCGGGGATGCCGCTGCCAGCAGAGGGCACCAGAACAGCATTTCTCTCCTCTGTCAGAGTCAGACGACACTCCAGCAGCTGAGACTCACTCTCCACATCTTCTTCAGACTTATCTACATGCAGCAACAGAAATTAAACAATTCAATTCCAATCAATAACATCTGCTTCAGAGGCTGGGGACTCTCACTTTGCTTCCCAACGAGCTTCTGGAGCCGCTGGTCCAGATCTTCTTGACGCCGGGTCAGAGCTGTGAGCCATTTAGCCCTGAGCATCTCCAGATCTACTTCCTACACAAACGGCATTCAATAAACTAAACTCTAGACAATCAATATTTCTTCCACGCTTGAAAACAAAAACTGTGCATCAAAACAAAATTTTTCTAAATTTTCAAACCCAATTTTATTTTTCAAATACAATTTAAAACTTATTTCTTTCAAGGTTTAACCCTTTCAACTTCATGTACTATATGTGGTTATTGGTGAGTCATGAATTATTTACATTTTAAGGCTTTCATTACCTGATAACTGTCCACGTCTTTATCTCCCACCTTCAAAACAACAGAAGACATCCAAGTTACAACCTGAACTCATCACTAACATTCAGAATAAATCTAGAAATAATTCTAAGTTTTAGTCTGCAGTACAACAAGGACAAAATATATGTATATATAAAAGTTGCAACAAAAAAAAAAAGTCCCAAGAATATAAGAGTGAAAGGGTGACAACACCTCAAAACACTTTATTTTTGAGATATCAACATGTTTATATTGGACTCTGTCTGCTGAAGACTGTAACCTCAGCCATTTACTTTATTTTCCAATTTAAAGGAAGTGGGTCACTTTGGCACTTCCTGTTTTATAAGCAAAGTTACATGACCGTTACATGCCACAGTTCCAAAGATGCTGAAATATCACATGGAGTTTTATTATTAATGGCAAAATGTCCAATCACTGAGGGGGTTACGTGAATTTGCTGAAATGGTACAATGCATATTTGATTTTGGAGAATAACGACAGTCACATATTGGACTGGAAATTGTTTTAATTATTTTTTTTTCTTAGATGTAGATACAATCTAGGCATATTTGGTCGGATGATGATTCTTTTCTTCTATTGCTACTCACAAAAGTGCTTTTGATAAATCCAGCAAATCAATTAACATCTGGTAAATTTCAAGTGAACTCTTTGAATGAAAACTCTTCTCTGGAGATGTCTACACAAGCCACAAACTGTGGTTGAATCTGCCCAAAAAATTTAAATAATTCTGATCGTAAAAGAAAGACTTGTGGTCTAGCCCCCAGCCCCATGGCAGAGTGGAACTCTGTCTGAAAAGTAAATCCAGTTCTGCTGAGGGTTCGATTTCCCAACTCTGCTGACTTCTCTTTCTGTCCTGTCCATTCAAATTGAAGGCAAAATGCCCAAAAATATAATCTTGGAAAAAAAAGATTTTCTTTTAAAACTGATTTAAATAGGTGTGGTGATCATTGTGTTTAGAAGTGAAAAATATAGAATAAATTGGATAAAGTTGCATAAAAGAAAAAAGATTACTGCATGAGTCGCTTTGAGATACTCCTAGTGAAATAAACTCAGGTGACACACCTGCTGGGCAGCGAAGCTTTTACCGAGGCGAGCTGGATGAACCTCCATGTTCCCGATGGAGATGCCGAGCACAGACTCCGTGATCAGAGGCATTGTCCCAGAGTCCTGGACTGAGCGAACCTCCACCTGGATTCGCCTAGATTGACCCTAAACCCAAACATTAAAAGGAATTATTATCTCTCTCTCTCTCTCTCTCTCAAGTCATGTGTGCCATGTCACATGTGCCTTCGAGCAAAATGCTAAAGTTGGAAGAAAGTGTATCTATCTTGTAATCTTTACATAAATTGAGGCGGTCAAAAGCAAGTGTATTGTTCTGAAGACAAGGCACAACATGAGGAACAGTTCTTAAAAAGCAAAGCCGATGAATCACAAAACACATTTATTCCACAAACATAAGGTTGCTAATACTGACTATGTTGCCAAGGAAATATATATTAAACACTGTTATCTAATTTCTGTACTTAACACAACTCTGTTTTGAATAGTCATAATTCAAATCAGAAATGCTGGAAATTTTTGTTATACTAGTTATATTTGCAAAATATTTGCAGAAGAAGTTTGACCTGTACTAATTTTAGCAAGCTCTTAAATTAATTTTCTCTAGGAGGAAGCAAATTACAGGTATCTCTAACTGCATTTTGTAATGATAATTACGTATATCAGAGATATATCCAAGTTGTGTCTAGTCATAAATCCACTTGCATATTTGACTCTGTGTAGATAACTGGAGCAAGACAGGAGTACGGCATCTTTCACAAATGTGTACTGCACTTTGTTTTGCACTAATAGGAAATATCTGAATAAATGTTCGTTAATCCTGCAATGGACTGGCGACCTGTGCACTGGAGATAGGCACCGGCAGACCCCCAAGACCCCAAAAGGGAATAAGCTGGTTGGAAAATGAATGAATGAATGAATGAATGAATGAATGAATGAATGAATGAATGTTTGTAAATCTAAGCACAATACTTACAGCTCTTTTTGATCTTGCTCCAGACAAAAAAATCCAAAACATAAAAATGAACAAAAATGCAACTAAAATTGAGAATTTTGGAGAAAAACAAAACAAAAAAAAATGAAAAATGTGCTGTAAAACTAATAAAAAGTAATTGACTATCAAAGGAACTAAAACTAAACTGTAATGGAAAAAACCCAAAACGATTAGAACCTTGCTGTACACCTCAGTTTTATTCTATATGTCCAAGTATATTTCCAAGCAGCACAAACTGAATCAATGTGCAACTGTGACCAAAATGTTTACGATGAGAAACGTTACGAGACCTGTCTGAGCTGAAAGATTCCTCCGGTGCCGACATCCTTCGCTGGCTGAACCTCGACTGGCACAAAGACTCCTGCTTCGTTCAGCTCCAGAATCTGAACCCAGAGCTCAAGCCGCCGTGTCACTTCGCTCCATCTGTGTACGAAGAAACAAAAGCAGCCTTTTTGATTTGATTTCATTCCTTCAAGATAATTCACGTTGTGCAAAGCATCTTCCATCTCAAGACAAAAATGATGCCTCTGTGGTAAAAGCTGTTGTACCTCTCTCTGAGAGAGCGGGTCTTGGCCTGAATCACCCCCAGGTCCCAGAGAGCCAGATTTCTGCGGGGATTCTCCTGCTTGTGTCCATAGACCTCTACAGCAACAGCCCCCTCCATCAGAAACTCCACAAACTCTTCAGTCACAGCTACTTCCAGAGTCTGAAGAAGACACCAGGGTAGGAGGACACAGAAGAAGTTACCGATCAGATTTTAAAGAACAAATACCTAGTGCATTTCTAAATGACTCAGAATTCATAAGACTTCTATTAATTTCTATAAGATCATAATCGTAGTTTATCTCTTATTTGTTCATCTGTTTGGATGTCTGGAGATTTGAAGTCCGTACCTGGCAATGGTCGAACAGCACCAAGCTCTGAGGCTCTCGATTGCTGGGAGCGTCCACATCAACCTCAGGAGTGATGAACACTGGATCCGGATGATCCCAAAAATCATACTGACAGAAGACAAAGTTTGAGAGATGTGTAGGAAGTCCGGTTGCCTGCAGAACCTTGATCTGGAACACAAAATAAAACATGACATGAATAAAGTCACGTTTGCTCATTGTTTACTACTACAGTGCTTATGATCTGGCAGACAGTTCAGACTGTGATTGAATCGAGCAGTTACATGACTCTTGGGAACATGGGAACTTTGTTACCCTTTGTGTGGGGCACTAGGTGAGGTCCTTAGTACTTAGATACGTAGCCATTCAACCTTCACCCCGTTTCTCTGGATACACTGTATAGAGCTGAACATTGTTGAGTTCTCATGCAGCCCAACACAATGGCATTGCCATCACAATGTTTCACTGTGGACACCAGGTGTTTTTAAAATCCTCACCTTTACGACGTCATAGCGTTTTAAAACCATTAGTTTCAAAAAGAGAAATCTTTGTCTAATCCCTCCAGAGTCCCAGTATCTTTGTCAGCATGGGCCCCAGAAAATTCTTTTCAGGCTTTAAAAGAGGTTTCTTTTCGTTTGTGGATGATACCCGTGCATGTCATTCCTCTGCAGTCTGCACCAGGTGTCACGGGAAGTTGACATTCTACTGCTTAAGCCAACTGCAGCGAACTTGCAGGTGATGTTCTTCAACCTTTCGCATCAGAAGACACTCCTGTCGAGATGTTAACTTACCGTCTAGACGTCTCTGTAAGATGGCTGCATTTATAACTTTTTAAAAATTTTGGATCACTTTTGCAACAGTATTTTGATCTTGTAGCCCTCATCTTTATGTGTAAAGAAATTATTTCCTTACTCAGATTTTGTGACAGCATGAAACAGGAAGGGCATTTCTTTGTTATTTAGAGCCCCTTTATAGTCACTTGTCGGCTGGGCACCTCTTAAATGAACCAATAGACTCGCCTGTGGTTAATTAGAATGTCCTAGTCTTAAGTGTGACTTCTAAGATGATCATTGGGGTTAACTTAGTTTTACAACATGGGCTTGAACAAATTTGTTAGGAAAAACCTATTTTTTTGTGCATTAAAATTTTAAAAACTTAATGGTATCAATGGTATGGAGTATTTAGAAGTATAAGATCATAGAAATTTTCTGACAAATGTAGTGGGGTGTACTACCGGTAGTTTATGCTAAGCGCTGTATCTCTTGAAGATTCAGCATCACAGCCTGCATCACCGCGAATTGGACCCCCCCCAAAAAAAGATTTTGATACAATATTAAAAACGCTGGAAATACCTGAAAATGTATCCCCTCTGATGATGAGCTTAACTTCTAATAAAAACGTTTATGGTGCTTCATGTTTCGATTCTACAATACTGTAATGATCCTTCAGTGATGCCTGGCTGCTGTCACATACCATGCAGGTGAATCTGCGTTCATTTGCACCATCCAGGCCGATCTCAGTGTCTCCGGAGTCTGTCTCACTCTCCTCCGGTCGTCCACTCAAACGCTCAACTTCTACATGAAGACGACCAGCCACCTAAAACACAACAACCTTCTCTTAAGATATGCTTAAGTTTTTTATCCACCGTATGGCGCTTCACTAATCATGAAAACAATGATGAACCAGTTCAGATCTGAGGAGGATCTGAAGAAGCTGTACCAAATACCTCCAAACCTGCTGAAGTATCTGCTCAATAAAGTACCATTTAGAATAGCGGTATTCTAAATTTAGAATAGCGATTAAAAAAATAAAAAACAAAACAAAAAATAATCGGATTAATACAACGGGTTTTAATAGGCCATGTAAACTATTTCCGGGTTAAACTGTAACAGCAGTAAACTGAAGTACAGTTGTTTGATGATGGAACAAACAAAGAATAGCAACAGAGCTGGGCGATATGGAAGATTACTTTAAAGATAAAATCAATTTTCATTCAAGCACATCGATGTACACCACAGAGTCAAGTTAATCAATAAAATTGATTCATTGCCCAGCCCAACGAAACAATGAAGGGAAAAGACAGGAAAACATCAGAAATTACTCCAAGCGTGGTATTAGGATCGGGTACTAAAACCTTGCACTGCAATGTAACTGGGACAGATATCACTAGCAGAGGTGGAAAGTAACGAATTACATTTACTCACGTTACTGTAATTGAGTAGGTTTTTTCTGTATTTCTAATTTTTAAAGTAACTTTTAAATTTTGTAATTTTACTTTTACTTAAGTACGTTTTGATTTAAGTAAAATGCTTAACTACATTTTAAATCCTATCCGTTACATATAAAAAAAAGTAAAATTAAATAAACCAAAAAAATAATAATTGTGTGTGGAGGGAAGGAGGGGGTGCGTGCTGGAAACTACTGCTTGATGAGCTGGAGAACAAACGCAATGAGTGCGCTCAAGATGGAGACGGACAAGACAGACACACATGATGTAAACCCAGGTGAAAGTGAAATGCTGCTGAATTTAAATTCTTCAGGAGCAAACCCATGGCCATATTTACAAGAACACTTTGAATTTAAGAGCAAGAAAGGCAACAGCTTTATTATGCGGTGTAAACTTTGTTTGCCAAGACGACTGAATTGGCAGCTTACAAAAGCTAAACATCAAACCTGCGCGAGCATGATGTGGTAAGTTAAACACTACTTTTTATTTATAATTATTGTTCTGTTGTGTTGCATCAGCGCGTGACATTGCTAATGTTGGTTAGCGCTTGGGTTAGATATTAACAGGAACTTAGAACAAAATTGTCAATGCACAATTACCGTTAAGCTATTACCAGTGTCACGATTTACTCAAGTCTATGAAAAGAGTTAGAATTGATCTGCAGCAGATGTCGTGTTAGAATTGGGCATTACTGAATAACCAATCAAACACTTTTGTTGAGATGCGGTGTCCAATCGAAGCGTTTTGATACGTCACTGAGTTCAACGCGTGAGCTGACTCTGTATTTGAGATTTCTTTCATTATCATAAGTTAAATTACAAATTGTAATAGATTTTTTTTAGCTGTGAAAGTCGATAACTTGCAGTAGACTCAAGTCATGGACTGATACTGAAATAAACAGTGTTTTTATTTTATGATCAGTAAAGGCCATTAAATAATATTTTTTTTAATTATCAGTAGACAGAATGGCACAGTTTTTCATAAATGTTTGAATGTTCCTGACCCATTATGACTTTCTTTTGCACTAATGTTTTAAGTGTTTAACAAAAGGATGCTCTGCTGAGTCCAAAGTTTATGCCATATTCAGTGGTTGTGTTTTATAAGGTTATTTTTTATTGTATTTTATTTATTTGTTTTTAATACACTTTTTTGTATATTTATTTCCTTAATTGAAAACAACCAGTTAAAATTTATATCCCCATCTTTTACTTTTTTTTTTTAACTACACTAGAATCACCCACCCACCACAAAAAAATTACTCAGTTAATTTTACTCAGAGTAAAAAAATAAAGCTTGAATTCCAGTGCCTTATTTCAGTACCACAACATTTTGCTTAATTGTGAAAAATGTAAAAGCTACACACACACAAAGGGAAACTTTCCAGAACCAACCAAGATAAATAAAACGTTCTCTGCATGAGGAAGCTTCAGGTCGTCAAATATTTGAGATCCACTCTCAAAACTTTTTCAGAAAAAAAACAAACAAAAAAAAACACATTTATTTAGTTTATTGACTAGAAGTTTATGGTGGATGGTGTCTTCAAAAAAATGACATAAAGCTAAAAAAAAAACATTCACTTTTAACATGTATTTATTTAACCAAAAGCATTTTAAAATTAAACCCTTTCAAAACACACTTAGGGGGCAAGGTTATGATTTCCTAGTGTGAACACAATCTGATAATGGAAATAAGGGACTGTTCTCACCTCCCCCTTCTGGTTGATGATGGGTACAGCGTACTGCAACTTTACATCGAAAAGCAGACATGAGAGGAACACATTTGCCACACCGATAAGACTATGCTGTTCGTGCTCATCGAAGAATGGGTCGGCACGTTTGAAGTAGGAGCGCATCACCTAAACAGAGTAAGAGAGAAATGACAGGTTTCAATTTTTTATGCAACTTTAATTTCCAAATTAAAGTTGTTTAATCTCTCGGTTCTTCCAGAGAGTAGTGCAATTGTTTTACAGGAACCATTTGGGGGTCATTTCTAAGAGAATGATGCCTCAAAACTGCAACTAAAATAAGTACTCTTAAGTAGTTTAATCTGTAAAAATAGAACCTATTGTGAGAAACTTGGCAAACCAATGTGTTCTTGCAGGTTTTTCTTAAATATAGAATATTCAAATTCTACAGAAATGCAGATGCTTTTCATCTAATGAAATGCTGCCATTAAAGCACAGAACCTGCTCTTGACTTATGATGAGATGACGCAGAACCCTCAATACAAGCTCCATTGTTAATTTTGCTGCTGTGTGATGGTCAGAATAACGTACAGGATTGTCCTCGTCGTAGTCCTTCCACTCCTGATAGAGCTCTCTCATGTCCACCAGCCGGTTCTCGATTTTCTCCATTGCCCAGATCTGCTTTCCCTGACTCTTCCTCCTCACTTCAATCGCTGGCTCACTCAGGACCGTGTCCCGCTGAAGACACAGAGAGCTCCGGGTCATGCAGTTAACAGGCACTTTTGGACAAAAACTAAGCTTGTTTCCTTAAAGAAGCAAACACTACTGAAACTACTGCAACTCTGAACTCTGGAGTAGGCAACAAGTCAGCAATCAGAGACATTGAAGCGCATCTGCTTTAGGAATGGAACAGTACAAAACACTCATAGTACCAAGGTTTTTAACCACAGTTTTTGGTTCGGTTCTGATGTATGAGCAAATTGTAATTTTTTTCATCTGTCTCTGTAAGGAACTTTATTGTGCTAAATCAAACAAAGACACATCTACAAAAATATCAAGCAATTAAAACGATACAATAAACAATTGTTGCAAGGGGCATGAGCTTCTTCAGCAGCTACTGGATCAGCGCAGGAAGGGATTTAATGTAGGCAAAGGTTATGAGCACCTAGGGGTCCTGAAACTAGGAACATCTGTCTGAAGACGGCGCAGAAGAGCACTCATGTTTCCTTTTGCATAATAACATCTGATAAAACTGGCACATGGTGACATTTTGTTCATTGTTATTTTTCCATCTTTGTCGTATTGTCAGCAAAGCAGACGTTTAAAACTTTTCTAATTTAAGTATAAAAACGTTGATGGCACCTCATCAAAGTGCTGACAATTCCTCCACTGGCCGAGTGAATCACTGAGTGCCAGTGGGAAAAACCCTTACAATGTCCTTCCTGGAAAAACCCTTTCAATGTCTTTTAAAGAATTAACGGGGGTCTCATGACAAGTTGAGCTTTTTGGATTTTTTTTGTGATTAATAAGAGCTGATTAAACATGATTTAAACATGGACGTTCCCAAACAAAAAATGAGTTTGTTTCTTTTAAAAACTGGATTTATTCACGCCACTGACAGTCACAAAATCAAATCATTACGGCAATGCTGGACATGAAAGGCCCGATTTCCATCCACCCGAAAGTGATGCGATATCCACAAAGCAACGACTTCTCTCGTTACATCCAGAAACAAACACGCATGAGTCAAACAGAGGAAACAAACAAATGTGTAACGTGAATGTGAAGTTGATAAACCACTATGAACATGGCTCAATCACTCGATGCAACTGTGGTGAACAGGCCATTTACTGGGCTTGAAAAACATTCCAGGCTGAGTCCAGACCCTAATAAGCAACTAAAAAGTGGTGATATGCTGTAGTTATTCAAGGCATATCATAGCACAGTAAAATTCTTTGACAATGCCTCGAATCCCAGTAGGGGCAGTTCTCTTTGTCATTTGCTTGTTTTTACTCACAAAATGAAACATGACCTTATTTCATTGATCATTTCATTGTTTTTTAATTTTTTAAATGTTAAAGTGCATTACATGGCGAATTTAGCCAACGTTCACACCATTTAATATATTTTAATTATTCATTTCTTTGTTTCTGTCGGCGCCTTTATTTCACTGAAAAACTTGTAATATCTGTCGTTTCTGCGTTTCTCTCTCAAAGCATCTCTGGCTCAATCCATGCAGCGCAGCACAAACATTTCAGATCAGCTAATAAAAACAAGTGCTCGACGCAATCATTCTCTCTGCGTAATAAAGTCATTTCTTTATCGGCTCGTTAATCTACAGTGTACTTATTAATTCTTGTGGAGTTTAATTTTTCGGGGGCTGATGAGAAAACCTTCGGGACTAAAGCCCCAGGTGGTGATGGTGCATTTGCATCGATTCGAGATCAGATTCCAAATCATAGAGGTACAGATGCATGTTGCTATAATACAAAATTGATCATTCAGTTTTGAAGTTCCTCATAATTACTCTATTCTCCCTCACATCTACGTTGACCGTCAGAGAGTAACTTTGCATTAAAGTCATGAATATGCAAATCGGTAACCAAAGGGTGAGTTACTGGGGAGTAGTTACCAAATTAAAACATCAGCCCATTTCCAGAATACGCCTGGGCTAGAAAATAAAGAGATTGAATGTGATTTTAAACTTTTCCCAGCATACAAATGTCTGGTTATTTCGTTTACAGTTGCACCGATCAATATTCCACCGGCAAATTGAAATTTTATAGTATTCCAACAGGTTCACCGCAATTTCAGAAAAACTGGGGGCTTGCAAACATTAGCAAACATGTTCATGAGGCTTCACAGAATCTTTATCTAAAAGTACCATTGCATTAGATCGCTGTGCCACCTCTGCACCAACAAGGTGATCGTTCTGGATATAAAACCATATACGTGTACATATTGGGTTCTGCCTGTAAGGTAGTTTTGAAGCCAGTTTACAGAAGGATTACACAATCCACAAACACTCCCAGATGCAGGATTGAATCTCTGTGACGTAACCACCCATAACAGTCTCTTTGAGACAAATTCTTAAGAAGATTAAGTGTTTTTTTAAGATCAGCTGCTATGGAAACCCTCACCTTGCGGTTGGCACTGAGGTTTGCAACAGGGATCTGCAGCGTGACCCTGTAGTCGGTTTTCTTGTTTAGCTCCTCAGCAATAAATCCAGCCTCCTGCACCAGCAGATTGGCCTTCACTATCTGCTCTTTCAGCTTCCGAAGACTCCGGCTTATCAGTGCCTCCCTGGAGAGAAAACGCATCATAATAAGCCTTAAAACTAAACAGTGTATAGTGGTTCCATCTCGGAGGTGCAGGAAGTCTCTCATCAGAACATTCTCATTCACTGTCCCAAGCTGATGGAATACTCTTCTAGTACCAAATCGAAAAACAGAAAATCTTTCAAACAACAAAACTTTTCTGGAAGCACTATCATGCATACCAAACCTTAATTTATTGCTCCTCTAAAACACTTAATTCTTAATGAATTAAAACCTCTTCTATGAGCAATTCTTACGATTAACTGACCTTTGTTACAAATTACAATATGAAAGTTGGTGTGGGTAAAGGCGTCTACTAAATGCATAAATGTAAAACTAGTGGAGACTGAAGCACATAACCATTAGACATGTTAATCCCTATAGTATTACTTCACTGAACACTTCACTATATTTCTAGAACCAAACATCGACATCTAGAAAGAGCATTAGCTGCTTCATAAGCATTTCAAATTGAGGCAGCGATTCATAGAAATATTGCCACTAAAATTTTCTTTTTTCAGGAGAACAAGCTCCAATGTTCTGTTTGATCTCAGACCTGTGTTCGCCGCTCTGACCCCGAGGGAGCTGTGAGGAGAGCAGGCCGCTGCTCAGATTCTCACTGCTGAAGCTCCGCTGCTGAATCGAGGTGTTTTGGAGCTCTGTGTGGAGGCGTCTGCGGAGCTGCTGGAGCTCCTGCTCGTACAGAAGCCGCTGACGTTCAAGAGCCGAGCGCTTCTCCTGCTTGTGTCTACGCTCCAGGGAGCCCAACACACACCGCAGTGGGTCTAAAAGACAAAGCACTGGATGAAACACTGCTGGGTCGAGGCCGTCACTGTAGCACAGAGGAAGTATGAATCTTACCATCGTTTCCGAGACCTGCCATTATGACCTCAGTCTGAGCTGACTCGAAGCTAATGTCCCCAGAGGCTTGACTGAGCCTTTCGGATTGACCAAAATTATCTTCAACACGGTACGGATTCGATACGCTGATCCTGAGGAGAACACAAAACCATCGAGACTATGTCTATTGTGGGATATTGAAACCCTTCTTTGAGTGTATCAGACCTGAAGAAGTGATTGTTCCCCCAGAGGATGCGGTCCCCGTGATTCAACCGGACAGGAGACGACACCGCAGCTCCATTCACACAGGTGCTGAGGCACAAACACATGAACATGAGCATCACCATCATTTGAAGAGCCTCTAATGGTCTCCAACAGGATGATGCACATGCCAGGCCTAAAAAAAACTAAGCAAAACATTTATTAAACTACTATTATTGCTTTGGATCTGTAATTACCGAGAGTTTCTCTTGGGAGTCAGCGTGACACCCGTCTCAGTGCTGAGGTCTATGGTGCAATGCTGGGGCTGGATCGCTAAACCACAAAGCTGGATGTCCTGAGAGTCAGCCGAGCCCACTCTGGTGTGTTCCTGCATGCAAACATTCATTCAATCAGAAACTATCCAAAGCTATGAAAAGCAAGTGTTCAGAAGGATTATCTGATCATGAATAAAAAGTAACTCCGTGATCAAGGGTGCTGACCAATAGGTGGCCTGTTTGAAGTCACATGGCTCTATTATTAACTAGTGCGGCCCAGAGTGATCAGTGTGGTGTGAATGAAGACTAATCTGCAGACATTTGCAACAATGCAACAGCTGTTACTCTCAGTCCAGACCAATTGATATGAACTAGAGGTTTGACACACCTTAAAAGGACTACTGGGTTCTTTCTACCGATACAACATAAAATGTTTAAAGAGGTTCTGCTTCCCGGTGTGGAGGGCGAGACTTTGCTATACTTTCAGAGATTAGAGATCCCTTGCACAACCAAACTCTTGTTATCACTTTATAATGTAATTACTTGGATCTCACATTTTCCATTAAAATTATCTCTTTTTGCCCAGTGTGTGTGCTTGCCTGGAAAGTGTGGAAATCACACACTTTTTCTCTCAATAAAAATACATTTGTAATAACAAGAATATAAAGTAAAGAATATTTATAGCCATATGGATTAATAATAACATAAACAATGTTTTCTGCATGTTCTTTTCACATATGAACAATTTTGGAAAACTCTCATTACATTACAGAACCAAAATTGTAGTTGGGATCAAAAATCACAAAAAATAGGTGCAATAACAAACAGATTAGAAAAGCCAATCAGCCTCGCAACAAAAAAATTATTGGAGACCTTTTGTGCAATATGTCGATTGGCAAAAAGTTTAGTTCATGTATACTGTATTCCAAACACCACAAGGGTCAAGATCCTCTTTAAAATCTATCCAATGATTCCCTTTTACTTGTTCCTTTCATGCTGCAGCTGATGAGATACACATGTATTTATTTTTAGAGTGTAAAAAAAGCCCAACAGTTTCTGAATAATGCAAAACAACCATCACTAGCTAAACATTCGGTCATAGTTAGACATATTCTTTAAATACACTTCTGCATCAAGGTGATGTGGATCACAAGGACTTTGTATGGACTGTTTGGTAGCAGATCATTTCCAGTTCAGAGTCATTCACATCCAGAAAAGCCAGAGACAAACCAAAGTGCAGAGATATACTGGTAATTATCTCTAGAAAAAGAGCCAATTAATCAAATCTACAGCAGAAAATTAAAAACAAGTAAAGGAATCCAGACAAAAGCTAGAAACATCAGTGCCACAGTAGTTAGGAAGTGGATGTAATTATGAAAAATTCAGAGTAATACATTTTGCCGAAAGAATGAATAGTTGTTTTTTTTTTTTAAAGAAAAATCAAGTGTTGAGACAAAGTAAAAATGATTAAATCCACCAAAAAAGCAAAGACAAGGTCAAAACAATCAAAAAAATTGTACCTCTCCTAAACCTTATACACTGTTCCGAGCACTTTTTTTTGGCATTGTACTTTTTTGTGCCAGAACTTTGAAAAATACAAGTCATATACCAGGTCTTGTACTTTCAAGGGTTATCACTTCTTTTCACCACTAGTTGGCACCAATTTGGGGTCTGTAAAATAAAACTGAAAAACGATCACAATTTCTCATATGTTCGTTTTAAACCAAAAATATCAAAGCTAATAACCTTTTTGAAACCTACACATTAAATTTGAAATCAACATGAAAAAATAGGTGGGTTGCATTTCTTACTTAAAGTGTTAAATAGTGGTGCTGTTTGTAGCATTTCAAGATGTTCCACAATTGAATCCCACAGAACATCTCTGGAGGAGCAAAAGCTCAAAAATTAAAGAAAACCTGAAAGTACTGTAGAAGACCTTTGTTTAGGAGTTGAAAAGCCCCTGTTGCAGTGCAAACCTGGTCAGAAACTACAGGAATCATCTGCTCTCTGTACCTTCAAGTAGTAAAGGAGCAGTTCGTTGAGAGCGGGATCAGCGTTCAGGTTAACCAGGAAGCACTTATCATCAATGACTTTGATCCCAGAAGACTGCAGAGAAATGCCCAAACTTTCCAGCTGCTTCTGTCGCTCCTGAGGAGCAGAGTACATCACACATTTCAGTTCCTCTCAAGTTAACGTAATGGTCTAATTAGTTAGCAGAAGTTCTCTTGGAGCTCAAATCAGGTTTTTATTTTGCTTTGTTTCAGTTGGTTTCTTCACAAGGACTTTACTGTGAACCCCTTGATTTGAACATTTAATTGTGCTCGAACCTTTTGCTCTCAGTTGAGTGAGTTCATATCTTACCTGAGCAATCTCCTCTGTCTTCCTGAGCTTCTCTTCCCAGGTCACGGTCATCTCTTGGATCAGTTTCTCAGACTCCTCCAGTCTTTCTTTAAGCTCAGGAGCTTTCATAGACTTCCAATCAAACACAGTAATAGGAATAAATAAACAGTCCTTGTTATCAACACAATTAGAAAATCAGCTCATGTTTTCAATCAGTGAATTAATTTAGCATCGCATGTCTCTCAGGTATTTGATTTAAGATCCTTAAACGGTGTGAGTCACAAGCCAGGTTATCTATGCAATGGGTGCGGACACTTTCCAGGTCTTCGTCAAAGTAATTGCACGAGAATGCAACTCTGCACAGTTCTGCAGCTTGTGTATTAAAGCATAGTTAGAACTAAAACATCCCAAACCTCCAAGAACGACACTGTGCTCCACTAAACCTCAAATAAGCTAGTCAATCTATGCCAATTTTACAAATATGCCAACAATTTTGAAAATTTTGAAAGGCAAACAATATGTGCAAAGGAAAAAAAAAATCAGACTACAAAACTGAAAACAAACTGCAGTAACCAATTTGTTTGCATACATACTTGTTTACGAAAATTTATTTGCAAAAATGCTTTTTATTTGTAAAAGTTTTATTTGTTTGCAAAAATAATGAGCATTTATATTCAAAATGTGTTTGCAAAAATGGCGGAATTTATTGCCAAATTTTAATTCTCAAATTTGTTTGCAAAAATCCTGGGTTTTTATTCTCAATTTTGTTTGCAAAACGATGGAATTATATGCTCAAGTTGACTGCTCTGATTATTTATACTTATTTGAATAGCTGAAGCAAGAACAACATATACCAACAAATGATTAGTATCACTATCCATTTACCAAATCGATTCGATTCTGATTTGATTAACAATTCAATAAATATTTCTATTGTAAATGTCAGTTCTAAAACAATTAGCATTTTACAATGGGATTTAAAAATAATAAAATAAGTTTTTGATAATATACACCAGCTGTTGATACAATAACAATTGGAATAGAGGTACACAGATCTGAACCTGGATGACAGCTGCTGAACAATGTCATTTTACATTAAAATTGAGAAAAATAGATTTATCATTCATCAGCAAGTGACTCTCAAAAGTCACTAAGTTAAGGACACAGAATAGAGATGGAACAGAAAAGTAAAATAGGTGTTGCTTTCAAAATAAATATATAAAAAAAAAAAACAGTGGACAAGCGTCATGTAATAATTCGATCTGGGGTTGCCATGGATCAATACACAAATAATAATCTAGTAAACTGTAGAAAAGCACCACCTCTGCCTCCGTTAGCTGACATCGCAGCTTCTCCACCTCCTCTCTCAGCTCGCGTATGATCCTGGCGTTTGGATCTTCATTAATCACAGCATGATTGACGATGTTTTTAGCTCGGTCGGCGTACCGCAGGGTGGACAGAGTCTCCTCGTAGTTATCCGCAGCTGGACTCACTGTTGCCACCATAGCTGTGCGACTGTTCCCCCCTAAACTGTCCTGTCAGACAGAGATGATAACGTTTCACGAATTAAACTCATCACATCGGCCTCAGTGAGATTAAGCAAATTGTTCTCAGCAAAAACTAATCTCGGACAAGAATCATTTTCAAGAAAATCAATTACATTTATTGAACAGTTAATTAAATTTTTATTAAGACCTTTACTTCAGACATCAAGGTTTATATTAAGAAACAGTTTTTTATTCTAGGCATGTATAATTAAACCAATTTTATGAATTGTACTAGAATTAAATGAATAATTGTTCTTACTTTAAATTTGAGATTAAAAAAATGACAGCAATCAATGACTCCGTTACTCTGAAAGCCTCAAGAAAGTACCTTGAGTAACCATGTGAGCACAGAGTCTCTGTAAGGAACAAATTTACTCTTGTTTTTTCCCGCGCCCTGCTCCGCCAGTGCTGAGATCACCAGCCCAAGAGTGGTGAGAGACCTGAACACATTTCAGCAATCTTAGAAATGTTAAAGGATTCAACAACTATAAAGTCTTAGAAGAACATATGCATCAAACATAAATAGATAAAATCTTCTATTGTGTGTCTGGTTCAACCTGTTGATGTTGCTGCCTTCCTTGAGCCTCTCTCCTCCGGCTCCAGTTTTATCTGCTCGCTCGCTGCCGGCGAGATCCACCAGACTCAGTCTACTCACCTTCTCTCCACTCGTCTGAAAAACCCCATCCTCGTCAGAACAATCGCTTTTCAAAAAAGCTAAACAGTCAGCAGATCTGCCACTAGTTACCCCAGTCTTCATGTCTTGGAGTGTATGCGTGAGGATGATGTTGAAGACGGCGTGTGAGCGGCTGCTCTCCTCGTTCATGTCTGTGGCCGCCACAGTCCGTGATTTATTCCCCTCCGACATCAGAGACTCGACATCCTGAGAAGAGGAAAATAAAGAATATAAGTACTCAATACCTCATGCTATAAACAAGTAGGGTTTTTTTTCAGTTTTCTGCTGTAATAGAAAATATTTCTAGATATATTTTTTGGGTGATTTCTGAGACCCATCACAAACAGGAACAAAACTTTTTTTTAAAAAAGTTGTTTTCTTCTTGATGCAAAACCATGTGCTTCTTGCTGGAGCATATCAATCAGTTCACGTTAAATAATTCTGTGCTTTCTGTTAAATCTCCTTACAACTTTGCTTTCCGAGTTTTCTTACTTTTAAAATAAACTACAGTGGCAAAAAAACACAATGTGAAAATAAAAATGACAGTTTCAAAATGCAATTAAAAGTAAATCAACAATTAAAAACAATGCCCTGTAAAAATCAGAAACCAAAATAACAAATTAGGAATATAATTTTAAAAGCACAGCAACAAATCTGAAAACACAACAGCTCATAAAAAAAAACAATAAAATGAATTTAAACAAATAAATAAAAAGGCAAATTTGAAAATTATATAGATTAGGGGGGGGGGGATTACAATAAAAAAAAGACAATTTTGATTAAAGAAACAATTTAGAAGACAAAGACAAATCATACAAACCAGAAACTGTAGGTAAAGCTTTAATAATCAATTAATGTGGGGGTTTTGCCTTTTTTTGTGTACTGTGACTGACAGATGTCTCGTCCAATCAGTGCTAAGCTACTGAAAGCACAATTTGAACATTAATTAATGTAGTATATTATATATTAAATTATAATTTGATATATTCTCTGTGCTATATTGGAGATTCATGACTGACAGAGGACTTATTTGTACTTTAGAATCAATTTTCAAGCTCTACATACATTTTACATCTGATATGTGGTTGATTTTTCATAAGTGTTCGGTTGTTTTCATATTAACCATTGTATTTTCTGAATAATTTTTTTTTCTCTCTGCCACCATAACACAGGTCTCATAACACTTTGCAATCAAATTACAGGAAGCAGAACAATGACAAACAGATCCAATCTAGTGTAGTCACTCATGAGGAGCACGATGAATGTTTGTGATAAACCTTGTAGCTGGTGACGGCAAGCCGGGAAAGACCATCCACATACGGCCCCAGAACATTGTGTTCCCGCACCCTGAGTGCTTGCTGACTCCTAAGGGGAATAAATCAGAAACAAAACCCATCATCAAATCAGTGCAAAAATGATTTTCATATGAATTATACAGTACTCATGTAAGCAGGGGAAAAATGTGTTCTTCCTCACCCTTTGGGGTCCAGAAGGTCTCGAACTTTCTCGTTGTAGATCTCCATGTAGGAGACCTCCGTTGTGAAGCCCTCGCCTTCTCTCTGCTCCTGAAAGGTGCGTTCGAACAGAGAGCTGCAGAGGCGCGGGATCAGACCCGGCTGCTGAGACGAGCCCATCATTGTGTACGACTTACCCGAACCTGCAGCCAATCAAAGATGACAGAGGTGAGCCAGCCAATCACAGAGCTGTACACTTTTGGTGTCTACTGTAACATGTTCCATTGAAAAAAAGAAAATTATTTTTCAAACAATGGCATTTGTGATATGAGGTCCAATGGGCAGTTATTCCAATTCAAAATTTGTTTGGCATCACTGAAGACATCTGAATTTAATCTTAAACATTTATATGTAATCAAATGATTATATGAGATGTGCTAATACAATAAAACCTGATGCTAAATCATTCATTATATTACATTTTATCAAACTGTTGAAATAATCACGATTAAAAATGAGGATTTTTAAGCTGTTACTGTTCATCACTAATTTTTAATGCTTAATTTTAGTGCAATACGAGATGTGAAGTAATTACAATAACAATCAAACAGCTAATGCCATTTATATTCAATGTGGTTTTGCATAGATAGCTGGCAAAGTTAACTGAACTCTACCTGTTTGTCCATATGCAAATATACAGGCGTTGTATCCCAGGAAAGCGCTGTCCAGCAGACTCTCTCCCAGACACTCAAACACCACGTCCTGACCTGCAATTATACAACAGGAAAAGGGTCAACACATCTTAACATCTAAATAATGTTATTCTCAATAAATCAATATTTTGTATTATTTACAAAATACTGCAATTTGAAATAGAGTATCATGGTTCCATTACATTTAAATCAGTTGGTTTAACATTCATTAAACCAAAAGATAAATTAATGGAGTCTTCTAAAGAAAACATTTATTTGGACAAATTGCAGAAAAACCAAAAGCTTTTGAGTTCTGAAACCTTGGAGCATTTTATAAGTACCGTACATGTCCGCATACACATAAAATTAAATAATATGTATTAATAATAATTTGAAAAATAAATAAATAAAAAAAAATAATAAACAGTCACTAAAGCTTTCTAGTGTTTGCCCATGTACTTGCTCTTTTTCCTTTTCTTAGAAAAATTCTTATTTTTGCATCTAAAATAATGTTCTTTGTATCCAAATCCAATTTGTTTCAATTGTTACGAATTTAAAAGCTTTTTGTTTCAACAGTGAAATTCGCTCTGCCTGAAAAATCTAAAGCTGTGAAGTTAACAACATCAATGTATAATGCCATAGACTTCTGCTGAAAAAATAGCATGTGGTTAAAAAACCCCAGAAGAAGCTTAAATGCTTACAAATTTCACTTTTACAGGAATAGAGTTACAAAATCAGCACAAAATCTGTAAACTAATGGTAACATTTTCCACTATAGCTTAAAAAATAATCTTAAAAAAAAATGGGTGTGCAAAATGAAAGCAAAAGCTGGGAAATCTCACAAGGAAACGTAATGGTTTTATCATTACATAAGAGTTTCTATTGGCATCGACAAAGGTGAGACAGACCAGAAACAAAACACGTAAAGAGTGTACATGATATCTAGGGGTCAACTTTTAGCATACAAACCTGCAAACTTGCCCGTCTCAGCCTCATCCATAGACCAGAAACAATAATCGTATGCAAAAACCTAAAATAATAATCAGAAATGAATAAGATTATTTAGTTCACAGGTTAGGCAACTGCTTTACATATTCTTAAAGAGCCTGTATCATCATTTTGAAAAGTTCAATATTTGGTTTTTGACATCAAAGTTATCTTTTAAAACATGTTAATTTTTATCAGATTTTTAAACGACTCGATAATGAATGGTTTTTCGATTCATTTGTACTAACTCCTCCTTTACGTGATGCAGCCTGTGATGATTGTTAGTTCGAACCGTCTGCTCTCATTTAATATGTCACATGCATCTCCAAAACGGACGTCTAACAGCAAATATTACTCTCCTGTTTTTATTCATGCATTATGTAAAATATGCTGCCGGGTCACAACGGGTCACGATGTAGGTAATTGAGAACTGAAACGCTGGAGCTGATGATAAAGTGCTGAGCTTATGATAAATGCACTACAACACAGTGAATACGTGAGGGAGAGCGAGAAAGAACAATGGACACAAGGGCACTATAACAGGCGTATAACACATAATACATAACCAAAATCCCAGGAAGAAGTCTGGCGAGTGTAAATGAACCTGTGTTCGAAGAGGGCTCAGGGGCTGATGACACTCAAAAGCAAAAGTGGAGCAGTTGTCAAGATCCATTAACGTTGTACCCCTCTGACAATTTTTGTAACAGTGACAACATTTTACTCTAATATATGCACATGTGGAAACTGCATGATACCAGTTGCTTGGCACTGAGAGTAGGAGGAGCTTTGTTTTAAACATGAATGGATGACGCGTTGGTGGTAGGAGGGGTGTAGTATCAGGTGACGCCGCAATTTTGAACTCGTTTCAGCGTCTCAGAGCTTTAGTATTGTAGACATTCACTCGATACACAGAGCACTTTTACATTTAAAACTCAAAACATATATTCCTCCAGCTTAGAGCCATGTTACACACTGTATAAAAGGTCATTTTAAACAATTGATGATATGGCCACTTTAAATGTCTTTGAAATAAGTTAAAGAAAATTCTACAAGATGGAAGAGTTAAACTTGGATAAGCATTAAAAATGATACTGGAAACAAACTAAATTCCTAATAAGATTCTTCTTTACAGAAGCTTAACTTTTAATGACTATAAACATACTAAATCTTAAGATAGCTATTGTGCTGAAGAAAATAAACACTTTTCTGACATTATTTCAAAAGTTAAAATAACAGTATTCAATATAATCAGTGTTGAGTGATTGAATAAAGGAATAAGACGAGAGCTTACCTTTGGCTTGGCCCTAAAACAAAAAAAAACACAAAACATTAATATTAGAAAAATGTAAATTACTGAACATAACAATTTGAATGAATATGGAACAGTTTTCTGATTAAAAAAGCTTAAATATTCTTTCTATTCTAAAGATATTTATTATAAAACATTTAATGCATGAGAATGACAATGACTAGGATTATGCTAAATTTATTCCATAATAATAAAAATCTTTCAAGTAATTTCACTTTGTTTGTTAACTGCATTTGTTTTGGTAATATGTAAAATTTGTAATGTAAACGGTCTTGAAAATACAGAAAAACATACAATGAGAAGATTTTGAACTTTAATGTGTAATCTTTTCTGAGCGGCAAAAAAAAACTAAATTCCATTTAATGGCCATTATTTGCAGCTTAGTGGGCTTTCACACCTGACTTGTTTAGTTTGATTGAAACTAATAGAGATTGCTTTTTTGAGAAAGCAATAACCGAACTATAAACCAGACCAGAAGCAATCTTAGGAAAAAAAGGTTTG
The DNA here is from genome assembly GCA_007224835.1 of Danionella cerebrum. Lineage (NCBI taxonomy): Eukaryota > Metazoa > Chordata > Actinopteri > Cypriniformes > Danionidae > Danionella > Danionella cerebrum. Next base: position 18,263 of record SRMA01026187.1, on the reverse strand, counting down.
AGACAAGTTTGGGGAGGTGGACTTAGTACAGTTCCAAAAGAACTCTAGAGTGTTTCGTTTGTGGTGAGAAGACGATCGAACAAAGACAGCCATCATACTCACTTGCACATGGCATTATGGGTTGGCGTGTGTCTGTTTACAAAGCAGTGTTTATCATGGCTGCTTGCAGTCAAACTTAGTAGTTTGTAATCCATGCAACAGAAGCGATTAACACAAATGATGAAGTAAATGATTCCAAGGGTCAAAATCAAGAAGCAAAGTCTATCCTTTTTGATCGCATTGCTCCAGTCATCAGGTGTTGTTTACTTCGGTGTTCGCGTTCATTCTAACCAGTCGGAAAGCAGTAGAGGAAACATGTTCAATGGTTTATGTGACCAATAAGTGGCCCATATGATGTCACATGATTGTATTTTCAACTAGTGTGGACTAGAGCAATCAGTGTGGTGTGAATGATGAATACATAAATCTGCAGATCATATCAGTAGCTCCACTTGGTCTGAACCAAACGAAATCACCAGAGGTGTGAAAACACCCTTAGACTAGACAAGCAGAAACATCTTCATAATTTTTTTTTATATACATGAACATATTCAGGTACTTATTATTAGGTTTCTTTTCTTAACCAAAATATCTATCCATCCATCCATACATAATTTTTTTTTCATTATTAATACATCATGCTTTAAGCGAGATATATCTGGAGAATGAGGAAAAAAGCCATTTAATGCAACAATTTCTCTGTAATATTGATGAAAGCTCATCCCAGAACTTGTTGCTTTAGCTCTAAGAATCAAGAAAAGCAGGCATTTCCAGTCTTTAAATAGTACATGACTGGATATTTTAAGACCATTAAGAATCCAATTTAAGATGCATTTTATTTCAAAACCACATACAAAAGAAAATGCATAACAATAAAAAAGTGAACAAAACATTAAACCATTCCAAGTTTAATAACTGTTATACAATTAACCAAACGCTTCAAAATACATTGTAAGCAAACGGCCTAGGACAAGCCCAATATTCAGTATTTTCAAACCGAGTATCACTAAGCCTTCCCTTCCCTTCCCTAGGGCTAAGACCTGTCTGTGGTGACCAGCGATCCAAGAGAGACTCTGTCTGAACGAAAAGCAAATTTATATTTGCACTAGTAAAACAAAAAGAACTACACAAATCAACCAAGCAACAGCCTAAACAGAGATTAAATTAGCATTTGAAAAAAAATGATGAGACATAGTCTCATAAAAAAAAATCTAATAGATAGAATAACAAATTGAACATATGGGTTTTTAAATTTTAGACCACCCGGAAACCTTGAGTTTAAATAATTACTTTTATTTGATTGTATTAATCTATTAAAGACGTAAAAGGACATTCATGCTAGTTTTTCAAAGTGTTGTCACCCTAAAACCTATCAAAGTATGTCAATATTTTATTAGTGCATCACATGACCACGCACCGGAGTACACGAACAGGACCCGAATTATAAAAACTATAAACAATGTTGAGTGAGTACAACACAATATGAGAAGTACATGAGACAATGCTCAAATTAACTTAACAATGGTACAAAGCATGGAGAACTTAACAATTAAACTTTTTAGTGAGTGTGTGCATGATCCATTCTCAACTTTTGTACCATTGTTAAGTTAACAACACCGAACGACACGAAAGGGAAATAAATTTGCATACATTATTGACAAATTTCAAAGCATTTTCTGAAAATATATGTAAAAAGAAGATTTATCACCAAAAATCATTCAATTTGATGAAACAGAGAAAAGTTGTGCCCAAATTTAGACTCAAAATCACCCTAAAATGAAAACATCCCCAACAACACAACAAAACTAACATCTGTACTTGTGCTGCACTAGAAGATTCTGGATGTGCTCAGAGGACTTTTATGGATTATTATGAGTAAAGTCCTTGCATGAACCTGTAAAACCTGTTTGTGTGTCAACACTGCAAAGATCTGCAAGTTTCGACAGAGGCGTCTCAGCTCTGAAACAGAACTGCAACACAATTTCTACAATACTTAAAACATTGCCTTAGCTGCAGTGTGCTCTAATAATGTTACGCACAGAGATTTTTAGCTGATTTCCAAACCACGTGTATGTCTTGAGAAATATAGCCCATAAAAAGTGACTGTAGCATTGAAATCCCTGAGAACATCTGTCCCAGCAATGATTTATTCATCAACTGGTAGCAACACCAAGCAATAACTCAGACATGTTAACTAGACATGACTAAAAACAGCCAAGAGAACCCATAAAATCCACAATGAACATCTTTATACAACCTTTAGCTAGCAAACTAGCTAAAATTTTGCTAAAAAACTAGCTAATTAGTTTTTTTTAAACCATTGTGATCTTGCTAGCGTTACCGAAAGCACCTTTACACTCAGAACAACTTACATTTTACCAGGAAATTGCCATAAAAACAAGCCTCAAATGTAGTTCTCAGGCAAAGACAAAACAGCTTTATTTTAGGACTTTAGGATGTTTTATGCCGAATTAGGGACTCTGAGAGTTAGACAGTGACATCTCTACAGCACTGAAGTTGTTTGGAACGTTGTGCACTGCCCAACAAAAGAAATCAAGACTTGAAGCCCTGAACAGATTCCACGAGACGCAAGTAATTTAGGATTTTCTCAGGAGTCTCCGGGGATACCTTTGACCTGGCATTGAACTTTCACTTGTTTCTATGGCAGAGTAGAGGAGGAATGTGGGGAGAGAGAGAGAGAGAGAGAGAGAGAGAGAGAGAGAGAGACCAACATGATAGCGGAGTCAAAAAGGGACATTCACATATTTATAAAAAATCTTTACCCTGACCCTTGATCCAACCCCTTTCTTTTATTCTTCTACAAAAACACACCTTGTTTTCATGTACTTTGTTGGTCAAGACATATGACTTACACAGACACAACCTTGGTTGGGGACTGTTTTGTTGACACAATACATGTTCAAAATGCACTTTTCATTACGAGATAGATAAAAGGAAAAATTTCTGTACAAGAAACCCTTACTTATCAATGGTTCCTTGTATTCAAGTATTTATATGTTATTTACAAATTTTAAACTGTTGTGCCTCAGTGTCAATCAATTTAAAATCAACTTTACCTGCTGTCGCCCTTTCCCAGGTTTCCATTGGCAGGATGCAGGATGGTCTGGTGTCCTTCCATGTCCACCACACACTTTGTGTTTAAGTCGCGTTCTACAATTGAGCACAGCATATAAACAACCAAAAATAACTTACAAAAGCTATCTCCAAGAATACAACCTGCACTCAAAATCTCCTAGTTGTCACAATTGCAACGACAGATTTCTTAATGTTCTCAAGCAATTACTCAGTGATCTGTTTCATTATAGAGTTGTCCAGATATACATATATAGCATAAGAGTCTGTGTCTATATCAAAAGGTATGTGTGGCCTCGATCCGCAAGTGAAATAATTATGATCACGATTATGTGGGTGACAATGAAAATCTTAAACAATAATTATTTTCCGTTGTTGTACGAAGTCTCTGTTCTACTTGTGTTGTGTATATCTCACAGACAGAGTAATATTACCGGATTGCATGAGTTTATATTATGCAGAAAAATGCTCTCTTTAACCAAAGACAAGCAGCCACGCCAGTCAGACATTTGTTTACGAAGAGATACTAACACAATGCTTGCTTGCGTTTGTTCAGTTCCTGTACACGTCTACTGCTCCATGCGATCATTTATTCAGTTTCTTATAGTTGATCTTCATGAAAATTTCTGGAACAATATTCATTTTCGCAATAAGATGATCTAGAGGGGTCGAAAAAAAGATGGATCGAGTTTATGAGGTGGTGCAGCACACAACCCAGATGGATTTCCGGGCGCAGAGAAGTATGGTTCAGCACAGTCTAAACGAGTTGAGAGATTGGAGCGAAAAAGAAGAAAACAAAGTGCCCTCAAGCTCAGTCACTGAAATTGTCAAAAAAAAGAACACGCATCAGTTGTCTGGGAAAAAATGTTTATATATATACTTTTTTTTTCTTTTTTGCAATTTGACACAAAAGATTTATAGATAATGCTATAAATGTATTCGTTCACACTGGTTTTGCTTGTAAATCAGTTTTCTCTATTGACCCGTCTGAGAAGTATTTGTTCTAAGAGGCCTGTTCTAACAATAAAAAGGTTTAAACCTATAAAAAAAAAACTTGTTTGTTTTGGCTCTTGTCAAGCAGCCAAAAAAATGTCTTTATATTTAACAAAAATAAATAATTCACCTATAATTTGGATAATTATCAAAATCGATTGATATGAATATAAATTATCATAATTTTGTATTTCCGTTACAGCTCAGCCCTAATCAAAGCTCTCTTTTATTACGTGCACCTAAGATCAGGCTTAAGTAGCGGTATAATGATGCACTCGGGTCACTACACTTACCTCGATATTATGTCTATAATAAAATATTATTTCTAACCTATTGAAACAGTCATTGGAAAAATCTGAGAAGAGAAAGTTAAGAAATTTAGGGTCTAGTTTGATTTGTATGAGAGCATTTGATACCACCCATCCACTAGGGGGCAGTGTTAATGTTCGCTTTAAGTAATTTTTTTTTTACTCTTAAATGATGGAGAAAGCTAATTTTATAATCTTTCTCAATTAAAATGTGATTAAAGGATTATTGTCTCCTAGTAAATATTACATAAAACAAGAAGACGAGGTAAAGAAGTTGCAAAAGTGACTAGAATCACAATTAAAAAACTTTATAGTTATCATTGAGATTTATGTATTATTTTAAAATAATACCAAAAACACAGACCAAATGTTTCAGCAATATCGTCAAAAATGTCTACTAAATATGAGATTTTAATCGTGAGAAAAAAGAAAACATCTTCTTTTTTTAAATTTTGGTGAAACATTGTGAGCAACCAGTGCTCAGGGTGTGTTTTAATTAAAAGCTCTAACAGGTTTTACAAGACCTCCTTAGGATAAAAATGAGTCAATACAGTGAGTAAATGATTAATTCTGGGTGAAACCCAACAATAAACACACTTCTTTCCTCATATTTTAATCATCTTGACTCAACTTCCACTAATGTACTTAAAGGGAGTTCTGATCAAAAAAAGACAAGTGAACAAACCAAGTCAAACCAAGTGATGGTAAAGACTGGTATAGATACAAAGTTTAAAATCATGCCTCACTAAGATCTTATAACAAACAGGTTGAATGATACGTTCAATAACCGGCCGGCTTCAAGTTTTACATTAGTCATTACCATAGGATGAAGCTAGTTTTTAACCTCAATGTAATATGAAGGCACTAATTCAAAAATTCTTCTCTTATTTTTGTCCTTTTAGAAGTTTTCACTCACCTCTGCGGTTCATGGGTCGAACCCGAACAGCCACTTTCACATTGGAGTCGTTCACTGTACAGCCCTCCATCACAAAACCTTCTGTCGCTGCCACAAGAGTGGAAATATTATTGTTTTAAACAGTTATGAACAATGACTCAAGACCCATGAGTCAACAGTTAATTCATAAACATACATTTTAAAGCTATACCTCACATTTCTTTTAATTTTTTGTCAGACATCTCTGCAATAGCCGTAAACAGAAAATTTGGTTGCATCGTTCAATTTTGAGGTTGATTTTGATGGACAGAAAATAAACAAATGACGTGCATTTAATGCATGTTCTCAAACACGTCGGCCAATTTGTCAACATTTGTAGATAATTGGTATTGGCCAGCAGGACGTACAAATGTGGCTGATTATAGTACATGTGCATTCTTGATCCTCCTCTTTGATCCTACTTGAAACACGACCCCTAGAGAAAACAAAAATTACGAACATAATGGCCACTGCACCCAATCCAACCGGATATGAAGACACCTCCTCCTTCCCTATTGCACACTGTAATAAAGAATACAGTGACTAGTCTTTCCAGCCAATCAGTGAACTCAACAACTGACCAGTCAGTGATCAACAGGATGTTGAATCACGATTTTCTGTCCAGTCAGACAAAAGAATCAGCTTGCCTTCTCAGCTTTGCATTTATAACCTCATCCAAATGGATATGCAAACAAAAGTGCAGCAAAAAGGGGTAAAAAAAAAAACTAAAGCCCTTACATGTATTTGAAATCAGCTAGAACCTCTTTTATGACCATTTTTTAATGTATTGTTCTCGACATTTTAGTCACTTTGCTAAATGTTGAATGTAATAAAGGGTATTTTCACTAATTTCATTGATTTATTGACATTTATTTCAACCAGGAATGCTGTGCACAATCACTGTACATATTTTTAAGTGTGTATTTTATTTTGACTTTCAAAGAATATTTGTATGTTAGGAATTCTGTTTTTGAATGAATTGCTGTACCTAGTATTTCTATTCGTCAAAGATCATTGATTGCTTGTAAGATTTTTTTTTTCTATTAATAAAAGGTTCGTGCTGGGTGAAGGCTGTGTTTACAAATAATTCGGCTGGCACTTTGACTCTCCGCAGTATTTCCTCCGCCATGAAAAACAAAATACTCAAAATATTCCAACTTTATTGATAAAAACATCTGTAATAAATGAGGATATCTTTACACAAACAATCCAAAAACACTTGTTTCGACCCGCACAAACGGAAAAACTACATATGCTTTTAAACACATGCCATAAAGCACGATAGAATAATAAAACAAAGCACATCCAAATACCTGTTTAAACTAAGTTGTGAATATAATAATTAATTTTACCTGTTGGTTAACTGGCAGTGTTTGTCATTCCACCACATCCACGAAGACTTGTTTACCCGATTAAATCTCCAGGAATGCAGGAACTCGAGTGGGATTTAAACTCTCCCGGTGAAAAAGAGGACAAAACAGGAGTGTTGGATTTAGAAAGGGGCCAAACTAACAGAATTCCAACAGTAGAGAGACTCCAGCTCCCGCCATATCTCCGAGATAAACTCCAACAGATCTTTACCGAGCTTCGAGCAGGTGAATCACGGAGCTCAACGGAACCTACGGCAGGTGGAGCGAGGAGTATGAAGCTGCAGACTCGGAGCCTGCTGCATCTAAAGTCCCGCACACAGAGGCCCGCATTCTCAGACCCCTAGTTTTTCGAGACAGCGCCACCTTTCAAATTGGATCGGATAAACACGTAAAAAACCGAAACACGGTGAGTATCGTCAATTTTATTCAATGATTTCTTTTTTAAATCAAACTACTTTATAGCTCATCGATACACCAACATATGAACAGTCGATTTAATGTTTGTAATGATAGTTTGCAACAAAATTTGAGCCGTTAATGTATGTTTTTTCGCTTTTTTACCCCGAAAATATTTTGATAGCTAACGTTAGCATTTAACATTGTGCTTTTTGTAGACAAGCTATTGTAAAAAATTGATTAAATATAGTTGACATAAAAGTAGACCAATTAAATACATTACGAGTGTTAATATCAAAGAATGTCATCATTAATTGTTTAATCAGATTTACCTTTTTTATTTATCGAAACTTATTCTCCTAAAACTATAAATTGAATGAATTAATTAGAGTAATTATTTTACTTTGTATATTTTATATAGAGTACTTAAATTAGTTCTTAAAACGTTAGTATTAAAATGGATCAATATTAATTTTACTGTGATATGAAGTTGTTGCCAGCCATTTACAAGTCATAGGCTACAGTTGCCTAATAATCAAATTTCCTTCTTTATGTATTAACCAGTCTAAGGTATTAACATGTGAGTTAGAATGTGGCATTTTGCCTTTTTTGAGGTGTTTGATGTTTATCCTGGACTGTTGGCATCACAGGCTCCACAGCGTAACGAAGCTCATTGAAGCAACTGCTCATCGTAGTGAAGGGGCAGAAGCAGTGTGGCGTCTTTCAGTTTCCTGTGGCGAGGTAGATGTACAGCACTGCAGACACTGATCCTCATGCGCAGAACATCCCTATCCCATTAAAACGCTCCTCAGACATTGCCCACTGGCTAGCTTAGACATACAGTGCCAGAGCCCACCCTCATCACAAATAATTCGATAAAGATTTTATTTGAAACAAGGTCAAAATGTATATCTGAATTCAAAATCATTAAAAACCTTTCTAAAGGGAGCCGTTTAAAAGAAGACAATGGCTAAAGTGTTTAATTTTTTTAATCTATTTTTATTTATGATATAATTCCTTAGATCCCAGTTGGAATGATGCCAGAATTGAACCAGGGGTGGCCAGAGATGTCCTCCAGCTCACATCTCCTCTCTGGGTCTCTTTGTAGGAGAGAGCAGAGGAGCTTGCAGCATTCTGTGCAGAGCAACAAAAGAAACGTCCGGTTAATGAAGCACATCTAGTCTTTTCATTGATATTAATGTACTAAACATCTCACCAGCCGAGGAACTGTGATAGGTCCAGCTGCTATCATCCAGCCTCTCCAAGTCTCTGGTGCTGGGAAACTCTCCGGTCACCAAACAAAACATGAGAATTCCAAGAGACCACACTGTTGCAGGTTTACCATAATATTCCCCATGCTCCTTAAACTCGGGAGGAATAAACTCTCTAGTGCCTGAAAGAAAAGAGGAAAACCTTATGTTTACAACAGAGTTTGAGATCTAAATGCTGTTTTTAAGTTAAACGAATACACACCGGCATATTTGGAATAAGGAGAACTTTTGAGGAGCTCGCCACACCCGAAGTCAATCAGCTTGATGGAGATATGTATGGGTTAATGAGGATGTTGTCCAGCTTTGTGTCCCTATGGAGGACTCCTCGCTCGCAGCACGTCACTGCTGCTAGAGTTGTCTGCTGCATGATCACCCTTATAATGCTTTCCGAGCTACTGCCGCCGTAGTAGAGGTGAAGAAAATCTGAAAGATTCTCGGAGAGGGGAGGGCACTCGAGAACCATGATGTAATGATCCGACTTCATCTCCCAGTCCAGTAGCTTGAGAATCTGGGAGACTTTAGGCCCTCTGTTGGCAAATATCTGCAGAACAACTTCTGAAGGGTATGGCTCAGAATGGCCCTCCTGTAAAAAGAGCATTTGTGTGAGCTCACGGAAGAGGGATTGATCAAAGGATTTCAGAATCTGGGAGAATGCACAAGCAGTATTTATGACGCTGATGTAATCAATGTCGGATCTGTCTGCAAATTTGAGCGCCACCTTCTTGCCATCACTTATGCGCACAGCTTTGAAAATGCTCCCAAAGCCTCCATTGCCAATCTTCAGCTGGATTTTATACTTGATAGAGTTGATTTCTATTGAAAAGAGGACAATGATGTGAAATTACAAAAACTCTTGATTCTCTTTTAAGAACAATTGTCTTAGTTTACACTTTTGGAGTATAGATTATTTTCAGAAAATATTACCAACATTTTGCCCTGCGATGGAATGGCGACCTGTCCAGGGTGTATCCTCGTCTCTCGCCCAATGTGTGCTGGAGATAGGCACCGGCAGAACCCCGAAAGGGAATAAGCGGGTTTGAAAATGAATGAATTACCAACATTTTCTTGAGATGTGTAATCTTATCATTTGTTTGCTTGAATTAAGAAACTTTGTGAAACAAGCCTTTGAATTTGCCACTAAACTAACAACTAGAAACTTAAAACACAAAATTCTGACTCAACATAAACCGTAGTTGCTTCAAGAATATTACTGGCTTATTCTGTCTTATTTTAAGAAATCAATGTTAAATACTGATAGAAATGCCCTTGTAATAGTAAGGGAAAAAATAGTTGTTTGGTATTTTATTAACTATAATTATATTTACAAAAAAATAAAAAACTTTATCTGTAAATAAAATGCTCTGAAAAATAATCTTGAAACAAAGGGGTTATTAAGTTCCTATGTATGTCAATGATTAAACACAAACGTTTTACTTTCAAATTGTTTTTTCCTTCACTGTGTTTAAGTCCTTCAGGATTTAATTGTAGTTTAAAGAACAGTTTAAAGCACAAATGCGCACAAAATTGTTTTTTTTTTTTAAGATTTAGTGCTTATAAAAAAAGAAAATCTATTTATTTTCATCTCTAATTTGAAGTTTTTAGACTATATCATATTTCCTGTCACTATATACTAATAAACATTCTTAAGTTAGTGTATTTTTTTTCTTATAATTTAACAGTTGTTCTCTGCTATAAACACTCAGATGAGACCCGTGGTGTGGTGGACAGTGCACTTTTTTTAAGTGAAATTTGCTCACACCATTGGGAGATTTTTTTGCTTAATCTAGGAAAAGTTTAACTAGATTTTAGTTTTTTTTTTAACTTGTTCTACGATTAGTTTTTGGGCAGTGTGTCACAATTACCCTGTGTGATCATTTCGAAAGATTAACAGCAATTTAAAAATCTAATCTGACCCTGGATTTCAACGTCATCCCACTTTGTACTGTTCACGGACTACCAAAACATACTGGTAGCCAATCAGCAGCGAAGAACATGCTGTTGTGGAGTCAGAGGATCTTCTCGTGTGGATGTCTGTGTTAGTTCAAATGTGAACATTGGCTCCAGGAAATCTCTCGCCCTGCCTTTAATGAGTAGCTGAAGGGGTGTGTTTTCAAATGTTAAACTCACCGATAATCTTAGGCTCCTCCTGCTCGTAATACAGCGCTTTGAACCAATTGTGACTGCAGACTTTCAACATGTGCAGTCGCTTCCTTGGGTCCCTTTGGAGGAGGGAGCAAAGCAATCTGCAGCGCTCTGGGAAAAAACATGATAAGAAACATTATTTGTCTCTTAAACGTCACAATGTCTCTCTGAAATGGATTGTTCAAAACCCAGTTGCCTCACCTTTTGAGAAGCCATCTTGGGACCAAACATTCTGATCCAGTTCCTCAAGATCTTGGACTCCGGGGATTCTCCCACACAGCATCGCAAACATAATAACCCCAAGTGACCATGCTGTAGCTGGTCCTCCATGGTATTGTCCAGTGAGTTGAAACCCAGAACGAATACGTTCCTGGAAGGAGGACATGTGTAAGAATCATTTTTGCACGGTTAGTTATTGTATTTTAGAAGACGTTTGAGATCTTGATACTTTACCGTAAAGAAGATTATCAAGGTTTTACAATGGTAATACGTACCTTTGAAGGACGTGTAGGGTGATTTTCTCATACCCTTACCAAAACCCACAAGTTTTATTTCATGGGTTTCTCTGTTAATGATGATGTTTTGCAAATTGATGTCACCATGAAACACTCCGCGTAAGCAGCAAGATGAAGTGGCAAACGCAATCTGCCTCATGATGACTGAGCCTCCTTTGTGGTCCAAAAATCCAGCCAAGGTCTGGCAAAAAGGTGGACGCTCAAGGACCATGGTGTACTGGTCAGTATCCTGATGCCAATCCAGGAGCTCGACGAGTTGAGGAATTCTGGGCTCTACATTGGCAAGAGTCAGAAGCCTGACCTCAAGTGGAACAGGCTCAGAATGACCCTCCTGGACAACCGAAGGCACACATTACAACAAGCCAGGAAGCTGTAGTCAGAGATGGTGAAATTGTTTAACGTTACACATATCATACAGTCCTTGCCACTTACCATCCTGTAGTATTTGGTGTCTGCCTTGTTTGAAACTTTTAAAGCAACCCTTGTGCCGTCCTGCGTTCTAATGGCTTTAAAAATGCTTGCAAAGTCTCCTTCATTCAACTTTTTACCAATTGCATATCTGCGTTCTTTAAGCTCTGTCGAAGAAAAGCAAGAGGTGTAAGATACCATAGCCATAGAAACAGGGTTCTGTGTTGTATCAACAACTTTGTGGGGATCGTGTTTGTAATGTATGGCAAAATCCTTACCAATATGCAACGCATTGTCCTCTCTCAGTTGGAGGGATGAGAGAGAGACATCGCTGCAGAAGGAGGTAGCGGATGAATTGTCCTCTGAAGCTAAAGATGAAGAGGGGCCGAGGTTTTCCAGTACAGCACGAATCTGCTCACTCGTCACTTTTTTAGGACCAGGAGCTGGAGAAACCTCATCTACGACTAGGGTGAAAAACAAAACATTACTGTCAGTAAAACATGTCCAAACCCTAACATTTCTAATGCTGCTGTCAAGTGATTGTCCAGATCTTTGGCTGACTTTTTGTTTAACTGTTGAAGTTAAACATAGCGGTTGTGTCTGACCTTCTACATGAATATTTGATGAAAAAGCAAATTGAATTTACAACTAAATCACATGTTCCACACCAACAGCAGCCAGTGTGAACACTGCCTTTTCAATTTTAGTTTTATATATAGTATGTAATGAGGTACTTATGAAAGGCTATATAAGCTCTTGCATGAAAACCTCTAGTGCATGTTTGACTTTGTAAAAAAAAAAAGTGAATTATTTGTTGCCAATGTTGAACAAACCAAGTACTTGAGTTAAAGTAGAGATATGCTAAGTAAAATATTACTACAGTAAAGTAAAAAGTGCTCCCTTGTGAAATTTTCTTAAGTAAAAGTGCAAAATGTCTTAAAATGAACTGAAGTATCCAAAGTACAATGATTCATTATGGCATAATACACCATTATCATTATTGTCAAGACTCTTGCTTAAACAATTTGTGAAAAGACTGTGACTATATTGAAGTTAACGCATATTTAAATGACCATGAGCTTAAACGCTTGAAACTAAATTTCCTTTAGAACCAGATGAAATAACATGATTTCAGAGCAGGCCTTTTCAAAAAGGTAAATTAAGGTTAATGTTTAACATAGTTGCAGGTTCAAGTTTAATAACAAAAAAAGTGTAATGTCTAAATTAATAAATACAGGTTCACAATGTTTTATTTTACAATATTGTACCTAAATGTCTCTCTGCGTAAATACAACCCGGTCACATCAGATTACCGTACTATATTAATTCATTTTCCAGCCCAACGTTTATCTGCTAAAGCAACCAATCAGAATAGGTTCGAGGTAGTGAAACCCCGCCTACTTTGATTATTCGTCTTGACGTTTCCGCCCCACTTAACATTATAATGAATGAAAGAATGAATGAATAATTGAATGAAAACGTTTAATTATGTTTACATATGGTTATTTTTTTCTGGTCACTAATTGAACATATTATCTTTACACAATAAATGTATATCATACAAGATCTTTGATACATAGAAATCTAACCAGACATAATATATAAATAATATATCATTTTAGTTTTTTTGTCAGTTGTATTTAATTGATTAGCGTAACATTCTCGCTTATTTTTGGAATGACACACATATTCCCAGTACAGGTCGACAATCACATAAATATTATTTTTACATTCTTTCTCTTTTTTAATATAGTCTTCTGTATTTAATTGTATATTTCAGCTTTTTTTGTTAAGTACAAGAATTGATTTTGCTTAGTTTGTTTTTTTTTACAAAACGTAAGAAAGGTGTCTCCTGTAAATGCAGTACTACCCCGGTTAGCCAGGGGGCGGTCGCGTTATTTGCATCTCAGACACATTTAATCAAATACACAAGAGAAGAAATACCCCAAGCTGCTCTCTTGTTTCGAGTGAAACAGTTAAAAAACAGAATTAGGAAAACAAGTAATTTCGTGGCGTTCAGACATGAAACTGGTGTGTATATCTTTTCGTTCATTAATTTAGGTTGTGAAACAGCCTCGTGCTGTAAATTCTGTTTCTATGCAGAGGCTCAATGCCAACTTTACACTTTTAGATCCTAAATATTATAACATTAGTTCCACCAAAAGAATAACAAATGCGATATTACAATTTCATTTGTATGAAACATTTTACGTTAAACTATTTTTTGGGACACAATACTTTACAACGATAATCTCACATAAATCACTTACTTTTGGCTTGATTTTATGAACAATTACAACGATATTAAATAAACTGCATGTTTTGATGTTCCTGTGAACTCTGATCAATGTTGCCTAATTCATCTGTGTGTTTCTCTAATAGAAATTGAAACTTCTGAAGTTTCTCCTTAATGCTTGTTTAAGTGTGAGTTTTTCTAGACATCAATGGTTTCTGTTTATCTCATACTGTCTCGCCAGTACTGTCTGTCGGGCCACCCCACGCTGCCCTGTAATGTGCTCAAGTTCAAATCCACCACCATCATGCTGGACTGTGCTCTGGACACCACAGCGGCGCTCTACTTTCTACCTCTGCCTTTAGTTCACAGGTCTGTCTAGAATTATGTCTATGTTATTACATCAAGTTCTGCCGAAAAAAGCTGCTGAAGTGGCTTTCAGTTTCTTAAAATACTTTGAATTTGTTCTGCTCTTTAACAGTCCACGCTTGTCCAAGCTCCCAGGGTGGGTTTCCAAAGATGGAGCTATAAACCTAGAGAAGGCGAGGATCTTTTAAAGGAAACATTAGTAATATAAAGGAAACAAAGGTTTGAATCTGTTGTTTTTGGTTTATAGGAGCTAAAGGAATGCTCAGGACGGGTGTTCGTCGACTCACAGCCTGAGTTTTCCCTCCCTGAAGTAAGAACATCCTCCTTTTAAGAAACCCACCCCTTGTTTCCCACTGCTTGACTCAGAAGTTTTCTTCTAAAACAAAACCTTCATTTCTGTTTGTTCCAGAGAGAGCTGCTGGATCTCTCCAGCATCGATGTGATCCTCATCTCAAACTATCATTGCATGATGGCACTCCCCTACATCACCGAACATACCGGTTTTACCGGCACCGTTTATGCTACTGAGCCAACGCTGCAGATCGGAAGGCGAGTTGTTCAGGTTAAATGTGCTGTGAATGACGTTTGTCTTAATTCAGTGTCTGTGTGTCTCAGGCTGCTGATGGAGGAGCTTGTGACCTTCATGGAGAGAGTTCCTAAAGCTCATGCTGCCTCCAGCTGGAAGAACAAGGAGATTCAACGGTGCTCACCTCTCAGTTCCCATTAAAGATTCCAATATAAACAATAAATGAGTGCATTTGTAAGATCTAAACAGTGATGAATGCTTTATTTAAAGAATCATTAGAAATCTTATCGATACAACTGTAACATATTTTGAAGAGTTTAACTTTATGCCTCTGGATTAACATTATATAGGTTACTTCTTTGATTCCACTCTCTTTAAAACATTTTGATGGACTTTTCTCTAACTTTGAGTGTGTTTCAGGCTGCTCCCGGGTCCTCTGAAGGAAGTGGTGGACGTGTGCAACTGGAAGAAGTGTTACACTCTACAGGAAGTGAACTCAGCACTCAGTAAAGTCCAGCTAGTGGGCTACTCGCAGAAAGTGGTGAGCCCTTCACTTCCAGTCACACCGGAAACAAACGCATGCCTCTTTCTTGATGTCCTGAATGTGTGCCAGGAGCTGTTTGGAGCTGTGCAGGTGACTCCGCTGAGCTCCGGATACTCTCTGGGCAGCTCAAACTGGATCATCCAATCACATCATGAGAAAATCTCCTACATCTCCGGCTCCTCTCTGCTCACCACACACCCTCAGGTAACTCTAAAATAACAGAATGAAACAAGAAACAGTGGGAAAAGCATGCCTTGTTGTAAAAGTGAAGTAGGGAATATCAATCACACAGTGAATACAATTAGAATATGGCTGAAAATTATTATTGACAACACAAATTAAATGAGATTGCGGCTGATGGCATTTGAACTGCTAAGAGAGACAGAAATCAACGGTCGTATGATTAATCATCAGTTGTACCATCAGAACCTTCATCCCAATGTTACAGTGGTTTCTTATATAGTAATATTTGGTAGAATTCTAAAACAATGAAATAAATGTAAACAAAGAACATTGAGTTGTCACATTAAACTGTTGTTTAGCCGATGGAGCAAAGCTCTCTGAAGAACAGCGACGTCCTCATCCTCACCGGCCTGACTCAGATCCCCACTGCCAACCCTGATGGCATGCTGGGAGAGTTCTGCAGCAACCTTGGTGAGTTGATTGTTGTTTATATTTCCTAGGTCAATGAGTTTGATTGATAAACTTTAAACTTCTGTTTCTTTTCTTTCTCAGCAATGACTGTACGAGCTGGCGGGAACGTGCTGGTTCCCTGCTACTCCTCTGGGGTTGTCTACGATCTTTTGGAGTGTCTTTACCAGTTCATGGACTCGGCTAATCTGGGAACCACCCCTTTCTACTTCATCTCTCCGGTCGCCAACAGCTCATTGGAGTTCTCCCAAATCTTCGCTGAGTGGTACCAGCTCACAGAGCCGCATCAGCTAAAAAACACAGTGAATTTAAACATGTATATTGTAATATAAAATACAACTTAACATAATATAATGTCTCTCACTCTCAGGTTGTGTCAGAACAAACAGTCCAAGGTCTATCTCCCCGAGCCACCATTTCCTCACGCTGAGGTAAAAACAAAAATCAGTCACAGCTCTGAGCAATCAATTATGAATAGTCCAAACTCTCAAAAATCTGCAACTGCCTGATGACCATTGTCAATGGTGACCTTTTTGTTTCAAGGGTTAAAGCAAAGTTGTATGGGAATGGATTGGGATTAGTGGGAGAAATTGAACTTTATGTGATAATTCAAAGTGATCAATGGACCTGTCTGTGCAGCTGATCCAGACGAACAAGCTGAAGCACTACCCCAGCATCCACGGAGACTTCAGCAGTGATTTCCGCCAGCCCTGCGTGGTGTTCACGGGTCACCCGTCCTTGCGCTTCGGAGATGTGGTGCACTTCATGGAGCTCTGGGGCAAATCCAGCCTGAACACCATCATCTTCACCGGTGAGAGACACACAGCTAAACTGTGCGTGATGACTGACTCGTGATGTCTTGCGGTTTCTCACGCAGAGCCGGACTTCTCGTACCTGGATGCACTGGCTCCGTACCAACCACTGGCCATGAAGTGTGTCTACTGCCCCATCGACACCCGGCTCAACTTCCACCAGGTCTCCAAACTCCTCAAGGATATTCAGGTAAATAAATAATGGATTTGTTTGAAGTTGTTTGCTTGGAATTAGAAAGTAGCTCTGCTGTTTTCCCTTCAGCCCCTGAATGTGGTGTGTCCGGAGCCCTATACGCAGCCTCCTCTGGCTCAGCCTCACCGCTCAGATCTGATGCTGGAGCTGCAGCCACCGCCAGTGTCCTACCGCCGCTGCTCTGTGATCCCACTGCCCTTCAGACGTCGCTACGAGAGAGTGCAGCTGCTGCCGGAGGTCAGACGCATGTCGATCATTCTCAAGTTTCATTTTGGATCTGTTTTTGTTTAACCCTTTTAGATCTAAAGCTAGATTAAGATATTTTTTTAAGATATTTGAAAGTGGCCATATTACGCAAAATCTACTTTTCCTACATTCCTAACATGTTTAAGTGCTGTTCTCTTATCAAAAACATGTTTTATTCAGAATCTTTCACGCATGTTTGTGTAATCCTGTATTCCTTTTTCTGAGCTGAAACGGCTCTTACCTCCACCCACTGACCAAAAAGATTAATCGGTAGTCGGTAGAACAGCTCATCTGTATGCAGATCAGGTGCTCCCTGACCCGGAAGTGAGAACAGACCAGCGCTGAAGATCAATCATTGTGTTTTCTGTTAATTATAATGTAATATGCCGTTTGGGCATCAAAAATGTCCAATGTGACTTTGTTAATTAACTTTGTCTCATGCACACAGCATGAAGGCGGGTTGGCACACACAGACACTGAACTGCGTGAAGCGTGTTGTTATTTCTACACGTTTATGGTAGACTCATGTGCTTGTAAAGTGATGAGGGTTACACAGAACTCTTCAATGCACTTTAGACTTTATTTATGTCCCTTTCCAGCCCGGGTGACACTCTTAACTCTCATTTGAACAACTATTAATTAAAAAACTTCCCGTTTTGTTTGTGTTGTGACTGGCGGCTGTTACACACTACATTACTACAAAAGTCCCAAAGGGAGGCTGTGGGAGGAACGTGCATTTTGCAGAAGCAAAGAATACGAGATGATTCAAAGACATTTTTTACGATTGATATTGAATTTGTAAAATAACTACCTGTGCAGGGCTCAAACATTTATTATAACTGCTTTTAAAGTTGTATAATAAAGCCCCTTTAAGATGCTTTCTCCCTGTATCAGGTGGCTTTTCCTAGTCCTGGAACTAGTTCCTAATTGTGCTCATAAGTTCACACACCCTGGCAAATTTTCTTATATTTTTCAGAAAATATGAATGATGACACAAAATTTACCCGCTCATAGTTATTGTATGGGTGAAGCTTTTTATTGTCAAACAACTGTTTTTAAATTATAATGTCCAAACTGTCCAAAAAACCCTGACCAAAAGTTTACACACTCCAGGTCTTAACATTTTGCTTCCTTTAACATTAGTGACAGCCTGAAGTCTCTTGAGGTAGTTGTTGATGAGGTTCTTTATCTTTTCTGTTGGTAAAGTAGCACATTGTTTT
>SRMA01026186.1:99188-186822 GCA_007224835.1 Danionella cerebrum | reverse complement strand
CTGAGTCATTAGAGAACGATCCGGAACAAAAGTAAACTTTTACTCCCAGATATAACAGGGATGATAACTTCTCATGTCTGTGATTGTTCTGCTATTATATTGTGAAAAGTCTATAAGAATAATCATCACTTTTACTCCACTTAAATTCAGTAGTGGGTGTTAATGCAGCAACATCCTATACCTTGAGATTTAAACCATGAATGCTCAAGCTCCACCCTCCTTAGTTACTGGTCAAAACAAGCCAATGAAGCTTCTCAGCACTTAGTGAACTTAGAACCTCTTCATCTATTAGTCTTCTCTTGCTCAAAACTGAGCCGAGATGTTCCAGACACTGAGCTAAGAGCCGCGGTTTGATCTGATGCAGGTTCTGACACGCTCCATCAGGTTTGAACTTCCAGAGGTGTGTCTGATACTTTAGCAGAGCAGTCAGACTCCAGTTTCAGCACAATTCTACCACAAAATTATTTAGTGATACACTGTTCAGTATAGAGCTGAAGTTTTGGACGGAAAAACAGAAACACCATTCAGTGTAGAGCTGGAGGTTTGGACGGTGAAACTGAAACACCGTTTAGTATTGAGCCTGAGGATTGGATGGTGAAATTGAAACACTGTTCAATATAGAGCTGGAGGTTTGGACGGTGAAATTGAAACATCATTCAGTATAGAGCTGGAGGTTTTGACAGTGAAACTGAAACACTGTTCAGTATAGATCTGGATGTTTGGACGGTGAAACTGAAACACTGATCAGTATAGAGCTGGATGTTTGGACGGTGAAACTGAAACACTGATCAGTATAGAGCTGGATGTTTGGACAGTGAAACTGAAACATCATTCAGTATAGAGCTGGAGGTTTTGACAGTGAAACTGAAACACTGTTCAGTATAGAGCTCGAGGATTAGACGGTGAAACTGAAACATTATTAGGTATAGAACAGGAGGACTGGATGGTGAAACTGAAACACTGTTCAGTATAGAGCTGGAGGCTTGGACAGTGAAACTGAAACATCATTCAGTATAGAGCTGGAGGTTTGGACAGTGAAACTGAAACATCATTCAGTATAGAGCTGGAGGTTTGGACGGTGAAACTGAAACACTGTTCAGTATAGAGCTGGAGGTTTGGGCGGTGAAACTGAAACACTGTTCAGTATAGAGCTGGAGGTTTGGACGGTGAAACTGAAACACTGTTCAGTATAGAGCTGGAGGTTTGGACAGTGAAACTGAAACATCATTCAGTATAGAGCTGGAGGTTTGGACAGTGAAACTGAAACATCATTCAGTATAGAGCTGGAGGTTTGGACAGTGAAACTGAAACATCATTCAGTATAGAGCTGGAGGTTTGGACGGTGAAACTGAAACATCATTCAGTATAGAGCTGGAGGTTTGGACAGAGAAACTGAAACACTGTTCAGTATTGAGCTGGAGGTTGGAACGGAGAAACTGAAACACTGTTCAATATAGAGCTGAAGGTTTGGACGGTGAAACTGAAACACTGTTCTATATAAATCTGGAGGTTTGGACGTGAAACTGAAACACCGCTCTTTATAAATCTAGAGGTTTGGACTATGAAACTGAAACACTGTTCAGTATTGAGCTGGAGGTTTTGACAAAACTCAAACACTTTTCTATGAAGACACACAAAGATAATTCAAGGGGAAAATAAACTATATTAATACATTTATGAAAGCAGTAAAAATTAATTTAAAAACACATACAAACAGAGCATTTTTTACAGTAAAGCATCACAATCTTGATTTATAAACAGGCTGCCAACGACGTTCTTTAAAACGGTCATCAGTTCAGATAAAAGGAGCTCTGGAGGTTTCTCTGGATTGAGGATCATGTGGAAGAACTGCTTCAGTGGCAGCTGCAGGTCAGCACTGAAACGAACATTGTTCACAGAATAAGTTTATTTCTAGATTTACAATAATAGACAATGATTCATGTAATCTGATCTACCGGATTGGATCAGCACAGTTCTCCTCCAGGTTCCAGCCAGAGTCCTCCTTCCTGACTTTCATTGGTTGACCAAAAAGCAGCGAGTGACTGATCTCAGCCACAGCGAGGAGATCCACCTGACACAGAGTTATCGAGTTACTGCTCATCTGGTTTTAGTGAATACATTTCTGGCAAAGTATGACATCATGCATTCAAAATAATGTCTGAAAAAGTAAAGTAACATGCATATTGTTCTCCCTCATCCCTGTTATTATACCAGTGTTGGGTCGACATTGTGAAGCATGTCAGTGCCATGCTGCCTTGACGTCTAGGATTTCATAAAGTAGTGTTTATTAAATTATTTAATGTCAACTTTTTCAAACGAATAACATTCTGGTTTGTATCTAATGTAAATCAATTGCTAAAATTATTCTTTGTGTTGAATTAACTTTAGAAAATAATTTGGCCTTTGGGTTTAATTTTAATTAAAGGTGAGCTTTGTGTTGTATTTTAATTATTAAAATTGTTCTTTGTGTTAAATTAATTTGAATAAATAAAGCAGTTCTTTGTCTTAAATAAATTGTAATTAATAAAAGTTTTAAATTATGCACCGTGCAGATTCGACTGAGTGCCCAAGAACGAATTATTGTTTTTGTGCCCTGATCGATTTCAAATGTATTAAATCACAAATAACCATATATATATATATATATATATTATTATAAAAGATTCAGTTGTTCTACATGAGGATGATTGACTCCTATTTGATTCGTGAGCCCTGAGCAGAACTGGTAGCTACCAAAAGATTTCCCACTTTAATAATCCCACGAAATAGAACTATTTGTAGATGTGTACCAGAAATGGTGAGGCGCTGGACTCCAGAAGCCCCAGCTGAATGTGTTTTTGAGCAGAAGGAAATGCTCCAGCAGATGTGAGGCTGCTCTGAAGATCCAGAGCCACAGAGTGAGAGAAATCCAGCACGGCCAGCCCTCTGAGCAACCACAACAATAAAGAGGTATTATTTCATGCGAACAAGACTCTCAAATCGAACGTTCCCCATCAGAAACTTCCCCAACTTCTTTTCCTTTCGGCTTGTTCCCAGTTTAGGAGTCACCACAGCGAATCATCCGTTTCCACCGAACTCTGTCCTCAGTATCCTCTACTCTTGCACCAACTACCTTCATGTCCTCTTTCAGCACATCCATATATCTTCCTCTTGACCTCTTGCCTGGCATCTCAATCTCCAACATCTTTCTACCAATATAACCACTATCTTTCCTCTGCACATGTCCAAACCATCTCAACCTGGTCTCTCTGACAAAACAACCAACCTGAGCTGTCCCTCTGATGTGCTCGCTCCTAATCTTGTCCATCCTCGTCACTCCTAAACTGAACCTCAACATCCTCATCTCTGCTACTTCCAGCTCTGCCTCTTGTCTCTTCCTCACTGCCACAGTCTCCAACCCATACATCATCGCTGGTCTCACTACTGTTCTGTACACCTTTCCTTTGATCCTAGCTGACACTCTTCTGTCACACAACACCCCTGACACTTTTCTCCACCCACTCCAACCTGCCTGCACTCGTCTCTTCACCTCTTTTCCACACTCCCCGTCACACTGGACTGTTGACCCCAAATACCTAAACTCCTGCACCTTCTTGACCTCAGCCCCCCTGTAACCTCACTGTTCTATTTCCCTCCCTCTCGTTCAAACACATGTATTCTGTCTGACTGCGACTGACTTTCATTCCTCTTCTTTCTAGAGCTGACCTCCAACTTTCCAGGTTTTCCTCCACCTGCTCTCTGCTCTCACTACAAATCACAATGTCATCTGCAAACATCATTGTCCACGGAGATTCCTGCCTGACCTCATCTGTCAACCTGTCCATCACCATAGCAAATAAGAAGGGACTCAAAGCTGATCCTTGATGTAGCCTCACCTCCACCTTGAACTCCTTTGTCTGACCTACAGCACATCTCACTGCTGTCTTACTTCTCTCATACATATCCTGAACTACTCTGACGTACTTCTCTGCCACTCCTGACATCCTCATACATGACCATAGCTCCTCTCTCGGCACCCTGTCACACGCTTTTTCTAAATCCACAAAGACGTAGTGCAGCTCCTTCTGACCATCTCTGTACTTCATTAACATTCACAGAGCAAAAATTGCATCAGACACTTGAACAACGATGCTTATCATATAGTCAGGTACATCACATGAAACAACACATCCTGCTTCCACTGATCCTCCTGGAGATGTTTCTAGCGCTAATGTTTATTCATGTGGTACCTGTTGTACAAGTAGAGTATTTCTGGCGTGAGGCCCCCGTGGACCATTCGACAGCGGTGAAAGTCCTGCAAAAGCTCCAGGAGCAGAACAACCAGCTTCACGGCATCCAGAGCATCCACCGGTTCCTCCAAAACCTCCTGCACATCATTAGAAGCCGAAACAGGTCGATTGCTAACTGATTTAGCAAGAATTAGTATACAGCTAACATCCTGTAATATGTTGCTAGCATGAATTAATCACACAATAAATATAAATGGTACATTAGCTTCTCATCAAGAAAAACACTGTGGGTAATTCATAAATACATTATGCCAACAAGATGCTAATTGATGCACCTGGTATTCATGCTCAGGTGAAGCTAGTTTGTGCCCCATTTCTTCTTTGTTGTCTTTAACGACTTTATGGGGGAAAAAAATAGCCATTTCTAGGCTACAAAAAACCACAATGTCTACATATCGCTGAGGTCTCGATTCAAAAGGCCTTTACACATGATGATCGGTACGAATGAACAATACAAAAAGGCGAATATTCAATATGTAAATTAAATGCATCTTTCATAGTAACAAACCATGATGACTATTGTGATCAAGACACGGTTCATTTTATAAACAGCTCAATATATCGATAACTGTAGTTAAATACTTTATAATGCTAGTAGTTGACCAGCTAAAACGTTATGCTTTCCAGTCAATAAGTTTTTGATTTTAAACACCATTGTGATTCTCAGCAATTCTCCTCCAGACTCTAATTCAGGTCATTGTCCCAGTGGAACCCCCCCCCCCCATATTATAATACGGCATTTCCTATCCCAAAACTGATCAATCGTTCTGCAATGTAGCAATGTTTGAGTTAGTCTAGCAGGATTGTGTTGGTCAGACATCAAATTACGTAAATTTTACATCAAATTAAGACTGATGTAAAAGGGGTCAGTAACAAATATTGATTCAAAATATATTATTGCGATTAAAACGCACGTTTAAACTGTGGCCTTGAGGATGAATTTGCAACATGGAGCTAGCGCTGTAACATTTCTAGCATGAATAAACATGTCAGTAGCACGATGCTTGTTACCAGTACCCCAACGTTTTTGACAAATTAGCATCATAACTTTAGCATCATAACTTTAACATTAAGCTACAGCATGAATTTATATTATATAACGATATTATAGTGTTTAACGAAATGCTACTCATGCCTCGGTATTGCGTCTCGGATACAATCGGTATCACTAATAGCTGGCCTATAAACCGATTTTATCGGCCTGCGGTGACGTGTGGCATCGGTGTCACGTCCCTGCAACACGTGTAGGTTTCTAGGTTACTAGAACTAAAACAAATATATATATAAACGTTAATAAAAGCCCTAATCTTACAAGAAATTCTTAAATCAACTGTTTTAAAGAGAGTGGACCAAAGATATTTGTGCATATGTCTGCAGTGTCATCGAGGATGCCTTTAAGTGACATCTGTCCATTTATTATCATTAACAAACCAACTGTACACAATGTTTATTTGTGTTTCAATTCAAAACAAAATATAAATGAACATTATTACAGAGGTTTTATTAATATTATCATCATCAAATCTTTATATGAGAAGTCACATGGAGATAAAAAGAAAAGTAATGTTTTTAGCTAAATATATTTAAAGGTTGATTACTGTTATAAGGATTTAATGATAGAAATGATTACTGTTATAAGGTTTAAGAGAATTTATTGAAAATACTTAGAAAGATTTGAGGAGCGATAACCTCCTTTGCATTCTAGTTCAGAAAAATTAATCAAAGAAGTCATGATTAAAATGTCTGAGGAAGTGAGTTGTGGAAAATACAGACTATTTCCGCTCAATAGGAAAATAGAAAGTGACGCTTTCACATTACACCAGATGACTAGGGGTGTAACGGTTCACGGGGATGTATTGAACCGTTTCGGTACGGCTTGTTCGGTACGGTACAGTTGCGTACCGTTTCGGTATTTTTATAATAATTTAAATTTATTATTAGTGTGATATTAAGCGCAGCGGAACAATGTTCCAAGGCGAGTTTCCGCACGGACGCTATTGAGTGACGAGCACGAGTGCGAGTAGGAAAATGGAATCATATCAAAAGCGAAAGAGAAGCCAGAGCTTGAAGACCCTCTCACCTCACTACACTCTCCTGTTTGGGAACACTTTGGCTTCTCTGTTAAAATACATAACAGATCTGTCACTGCAACCAGATCTATGCTCTCTTCAGAAAATGTGGATAGGTTAATCTATCCTAACTAGTTGCAGTATTTCATTTTTTATTTAAAAAAAAAAATGTGTTTCTTTATAAATAGTGCAATTTATTTAAAATATCACCCAAATGTGTCACTTTTATATATTGTATGCAAGAATTCTATTGTGTATTGGCAGCTTTTCAAAATAAATATTTTGTAAGCGCTTATTGTTTTGTACCGAAAATGAACCGAACCGAACTCTCCAAGACACTTTACCGAACCGAATACGATTTTAGCGTACCGTTACACCCCTACAGATGACAATTTAATATATATTGACCCAGCAAAATTATAGAAAAATGCACATTTTCAACGGAACGTCTAATAGAATATACAGAAAAAAATGTTAACGACCCATGCGCACCTGCAGAGTTTGTCCATCAGGAGTCCTCCAGAGAGTGATGCTGCCATTCTCATAGAGATAACAGGAGACCTGTAGATCAGCAGCAGAGCCATGAGAGAGAAGGCGAGAGAGCAGCAGGAAGTCCCACGCCACAAGAGAATGCGCCACCTGGGAGAGGAGAGAAAGCCCCCTGAATAAAGAGTCAAAGGGTTTCACTTGAAAATTTAATCAAAATAAGAATCTGAGGTTTCAGATGTTTTGAGCTGATGGAACAATAAAAACGTTAAAGAACACTTGGCTCCAAGCGTTACTTTGGTAACGATTTTTGTCTCACAGTACCTCGGAGTGAATATACCACCAAATCTCACCAAACCTTCTCTCTCTCTCTCTCGCTCACCTTCAGGATGGCCAAGCCACTGATGGTCCAGAACTGACTGTATCCCTCCAGCGACTCAAGATCTGCAAAGTAGACCAGCTGCTCTCCGTCTGAGACAGAGCACAAAGCCAACATTGAAGACACCAGTCTGGGATTCACAAAGTCCTTTTGATCAATTTTATCCCGTCAGGATCTACAACAGCAACTGGAATGGTTTGAGCAGAGCGTGACGGTTATGTTTGGGGGGGGTGGTGGTCTTATTTTGAGTGGTTCTGAGTCTCAAGGTTTGTTCTCAAGTGAAAAAAATAAAAACAGTCCGAAAAACAGTTTTTCTGAATGATTTTGTTCTGAAAAGTTCCTTTGGTCATTTTTAAGTTCCTTAGCCAAAGTCTGTCATCAAAGTGGTTCGAGATCATCACTTCCCAGAACGTTCTTAAATGGCTGTGTTCCAAAGAGCAGTCTCCCACCTCCTAAAGCAAGACCGTTATTCCGTTTCGTCTATACGTTCTATGATGCAACTAAGTTATTATATACAAAAAAGGCCTTCTCTTAACGCACGCAGCAACGTTTATTTTTCTTGTTTGGCACCAGTTTATCAGGAAGTGACAATGTTGTTCTCTTTGACTCGTTGAATGGAAGCAGTGCTTTATTTGCAAATATTTTAGGCGAGATTCCAGTTTTGTGCATAAATTTTATTTATGAATGGAAACATTATGTCGCGCGTATTAAACAGGATGGGGTTAAATATGGTGGTGGGCAGAAGGCTGTAGGCACAAAATGGCAGTCACGTTCTGTCAGACCGCCCCAGGGCAGCTAAGGGTGAATGAATAATGCCCTAAAAATCGTAAAGAGTCTTTGAGCATCTGGAAATGTCAAAATCTCTTGAAAATACTGGAGAGATAATTTGATTATTATTGAGTTTGGCTGATGACCAGGTGATTCAGAATCAAATAGAACAATAATCAACTCAAAAGTTCATCAAATAAAACACTCTTCTTTGTATTTATTTGTGTCAGAAGAGGGTTCTTTGCTGTCTAGTGTGCTTTTGGTCAGTTTAGTTTGTGGATTTTCTTATTCTGAAGCAGGTCCTGTGTTAATTACACAGGAATTACACAGTTAATAATAATAACTAGGGGTGTAACGGTTCACGGGGATGTATTGAACCGTTTCAGTGCGGCCTGTTCGGTTCGGTATGGTACACTTGCGTACCATTTCGGTATATATTTATAATGAAATAATATAAATTTATTATTAGCGCAATATTAAGCTCAGCGGAACATTGTTCCTAGGCGAGTTTCCGCAGGGACGCTATTGAGTGACGCACGAGTAGCTGTGAGAAATGGCCACAGCGAAAGAGAAGCCAGAGCTTGAAGACCCTCCCACCTCACTACAGTCTCGTGTTTGGGAACACTTTGGCTTCTCTGTTAAAATACATAACAGGGATAGACGAGTGGATAAATTTAAAGTTGTGTGCCGACATTGTTCCACGGAGATCGGGCAGGCAACACATCTAACATTTTCTACTGCTGGAGGTATTGTCACTGCAACCAGATCTGTGCTCTCTTCAGAAAATGTGGATAGGTTCATCTTTTTAGCCAAAAAATTGAATAGTTAGTTTTGTTGATATACAATCTGAAGCTGTTGCTTGTGTTAAGTTTTCAGGTCCTAACTAGTTGCAGTATTTAAATTTTTATTTAAAAAAGTGTATTTCGTTATAAAGAGTGCAATTTATTTAAAATATCACCCAAATGTGTCACTTTTATTTGTTTTATGCAAGAATTCTATTGGGTATTGGCAGCTTTTGAAAAATAAAGATTTTGTAAGCTCTTATTGTTTTGTAACGAAAATGAACCGAACCGAACTCTCCAAGACACTGTACCGAACCAAATATGATTTTAGCGTACCGTTACACCCCTAATAGTAACGAATAATTACTTATTGGTTTGTATATTAACTGTACCTTTATGTTAGGTTTGATCAGTGCTTGACAACTTCCTGGTTTTTAAAAGGAAACATGACTCAACCATGGACCAATGAGGTGCCAGCCTTCCTTTTTCTCATTGCAGGAGACCATTTCCTTTTCCATGAAAAAGTTTTCCCAGAGATTGCACACTTGCTATTTCACAAAGCGGAACTAGGGAGACATGACTAAAACAAGCCCCTAAATGGTGGAAACTGAAGAGATTCATGCAGTAACTTAAATCCTGAGTAAAAAACGTTTTTCATACCAAGCTGCTGGATGTTTCTGATGTCAGGCATGCTTCCAGGCATCCGGTGCAGGTTTTTAATGGAAGCGACATCCATCTGATGAAAGATCTGAGATCTGACTCCCTCACTGAAGAAGTCTTCCCCCTTATCTACTGAAAGACGCAGATCAATGTAAGAGAACATTGCTACAAGTGATTTACAAGTGAAGGAACACATGCTGCTCACCACTCCCCCTCTTCTCCAACTGGTGTGAGGGACTTCTGGGAGGTGGGTCCTTAGACAGAGTAGAGAAGGACATGCCACCCCACTCACGACTGATCTCTAGGATGGTACTGGAATAGCAGATTAGAAGAAGTCTGAATCAGTGACCTGACGTAACAAAATTATGGATCTCAGTTCCATTGAAATGTTTGTCTTGGAAGAATTCACAAAGTTTTTTAGCCTTTGATTCCATAAATCTTCAGAAGATACAATCATTTCTGCTGCTGTGAAGGAATCACAATCACAATCACAATTAGAGATGTGACTGTCAGAGCTCCTTTATGGAGGGGGGAGAACCTCCCAGAACAATTATCTGTGGATCTTCAGGATAACGACAAAGCACAGAGCCAAGATCTCAAATGTGGCTTCGGGAGAACTCTGTGGCGGAGCTGGAGCCCAGACATGAACACATCTCCAGAAGACTCCTCAAAAACAGCTGCCAGCTCAAGGACCACCTTCAGAAAGTTTTGAAACTGTGATTCCATCAAAGAGGTCAACCCAATCTTGAGCAAAGGCTGTGGAACATCCATTTTCAATGCAACATGAATGACAACTAGACAGATACAGTTTGGGTGCAAACTTTGATGTTGGCTTGTACTAGCAGCCAAATTGGCTGCTATGGTATGTCTGGTTGCTATGGAGTCAGTGACCTACAATAATGTTCCCCATGTCAACATGAGTAAAATGAACCAACTCCCATGTCTTTATGAATTTCTGAAGCGGAGAAAGAGATGTCAATTTGGTTGCTATGGAGATCACATACATAATATAATGTTCTTGTTTGACCATGTAATATAAACAGACCCCAGTCTCAATATTCCTTTTCCGAGATTGTTCTAAGAATTTTGTTGCTATGGTAAACAGTTTGGTTGCTAGGGAGTGTTCTGTGATTAACACAACCATACTCCACTTCTGGGAGTTTAATCTTGGAAAAATGGTATTATCAATCCCCTTTCCCATTCGTTCTTGATTGCCATTATGTCAAAGTTGACTGACCCCTTCCTACAGCCAAATACTTTTGCACAATGCTTGTTATTTTCTTTCACAGACTGATAAAGATGTAGCAACTCGAGTCAGACAAGTTTGGAAGTGTGTGGAGGAGACACCAAGTAAAATGTGGCTGAGAAAAAGGAGAAGATGAAATAATAAAAATAATACGATCAATCAATGTGTTGGCTTTAACAAGATTAACAATATAATTAATCTTATTTGACGTAGAACAACCCTTCAGATGAAGATAAGAGAATTCAGTTTCTCTGTGTTCGAATAAGTAGATCAATTTGAATAATGCTGAAATGCAGACGCACCTTTGTAGCTTCTCGAGCAAACTAATAGCCATCTTAGATGTACTCAGTACCTGAGCTTGTTCTCCAGACCAGCACTCTCCGTGGTCACCACTTTGCTGTTTTTGTCTTCTGCAGCCGGTAGTTTCAGCCTTTCTGAGGCGTTAAATGGAGTGGACGCGAGTTGAGCTGCTCCGGCGAACTCTCTGGTGCTGTTCGGACTCACACACATCGTTTTATTGCAGTGGCCATCGATGATGGCTTCCTCCGAACGAGACAGTGAGGCATCCTGAGAAGAGTTACAAAACAAGACCATCTCAAGATTTGCTTCATCCAGCAGGAGCTCCAGGGCTTGTACGATGAAACTGAAACACTGACTCACGTTTAGAAAGATAAGCTAATATGTAAGCTATATACATTTACTGTGTAAAATATTTTTGAAGTACCGGATACAGAATAATACAGATTTAATTTCTCCTGAAATTAGGATCAAGATTAGAAAAGGCCATCAAAAACCTGTGTTGTCAGGTTAACCGTCCAAACTTGATTTTTGACAAATGGCTGTATTCAAATGTGTATTGCATTATTTCGGTTGTTATTTAAAACATATTTGTAACATAATGATGGCTCTAACTTTCTCTGTGCTTGGTGCTGGTGTGGGCTTCTGAGGTTTGAGACTCAGTATGGGGAGCCTTAGAGAGACAAGATTTGACGACAATGACCTGAAAACCAAACAAGATAAAGAGAGAACGATCAGATAAATTAAGCAGCTAAATACAAGACCACACAGAAAATACTTGTGAAAAACTGTAAATTCTGTAGAAAATATGAGCAAAATTAAATTGATTCATGACTCAAAAGACGCTGAAGGAAGAAGTAGAAAACACAAATCAAAGAATCATCAAAAAGATTTAAAGATCCACTAAATCGATACAGCCTCTCCCACAGTCGACCCTAGCAACTGACAGTAGGAACCTGAGATGCATTGACGCTCCATGCCTGAAGATGGTGGTTGTGGTACAACAGGAAATGGGGGAAATGGGAAGGAAGACAAGAGAGAAGAAATGGAAGAACACATTGGGGGAAAAAAATTATGAATGTTGAGTAGTTTATATTGTTGGTGGCTGATCTCAGGGAGCTGTTCGACAAAAATGGGATTTGAGAGTATTTGTGGCGCGGTAGTGAATGCCACAAAGTGGTTCTTTTACATCATCAAAAGAGCCAGCTTTCATTGGTCATTCCCCTTGCACAAAAACAGATCCAATATGGCACTTTCAGATCGGGGGGTGTCGCAAAACAAAACTTTGCATCCAACATTCGGGTCAATGTGTATAGGTCTTTAGACGTTGGGTTTTTCCAAATAAGAATTGTTTAAAGTGTCTTGCCATGAGTTTTCCCTGCCTTAACTACAATTTTGATTTTACATTAGCAGTTAATAAATGGATTTGTCATTTTTATTGCCTCTTCAGATGTGCTCTTGTATCAGCGATGTTCTAATGAGTTAAATATGTGTATGTTAATTAAAGGACTCGTGTCATTAGCCTTTTAAAGTGTTTTAAAGTGTTTCTAAGAGTAGATTTAATTTAAAAAAAGAAAAAAGGTTTCTTTCAAAAACTGGTTTTACGCACACCATTGACGAAGTCACACAAGTCAAATGGTTACGTCAAGGCTGAACATGAAAGATCCAATTTCCCTTCCCTTCAAACAATACACCATCCACAATGATCTCAGTAAACAATGGCGCTAGAGTCAAACGAAGGGAAAGACGGAGCTACCAACACACAAATGTTTAACATTGATAAATGAAGTTGGTATATCAACAATGAAACATGCAAAAAGACGCACCTGCTACAGTCAAGAATGTCACAAATAGAACTTCAAAGAAGAGGGAACCGCTAAGAGAAACAAAACTGTGTGGATGAGTGAAAACAAAGCTCCTTACCTTCTACTCATCTGTAGGTTCTCCTCGGATGTTCTGAGAGGATTTTCTGCTGTGTTCTTCAGCTCAGAGTAACTTCCACCTGAACAATCCCATAGGTCATCTATAGATGTGAATCCTCACATGTAGAACAACATTGGTCAGTAACTCACCCTGAATTCTGTCCTTCTCTTGACTCTTGGAGCTCCTGCTAAAACCACACAAGAAAAAAGAAAACGCTCCGTTCAAACCAGCTCTTCCATAATCCCTGATTCAACCCAGTTCTGGTCCTTCATTAGAAAGCTCAAGTACCATTGGAGGACTCACCAGGGCTGTGCTCGGCCATCTTCCAGCTCACATCTCTGAAACGAAGCCAGACGTGCTGGAGCCGAGGAGGCTGATTCAGCTAAACCCTTGGACATCTGGAGATCTGGCTTCTCATGAACAATCTATACAAATGAAATGATCAACTGAAAGGGATCATTGAGAAGTTGCCCCCCTTGCATCAAAGCGTCATAGAAGTTGATTTGGGAAATACTTTTGGTATTATAATTAGAAAGCTAGAGGAAACACCTGTAATAAACACCACAACAATGGTCATAGTTTGGATCAAACCTTATGTTCTTCTACCTCTCCTGGTAGTCTCAATCCTAACTCAGTGGAGGAACATTTGAATGTGAGCATCATGAACCTGTTGAGCATCGGCGGAGCTGGTCCTCTGCTGGAGGAGCTTCTTCTTCTGCTGCTCGATCTGAAGCTGTAGATCCCGTTTTATTCGGACCTGCTCTAAAGCCTTGTCTGAACGTAAAGGAGGATTTTAAAAACAATATGATTAACGTTGTAATAGTGATCAACAATTCATTTTTAACTGAATGCTCTCTTGTTAAACTTAATTAAAGCATCTCTTGTATCCGCTCACCCTGCTGTGAGAGGGCTTAGCGTTCATTTAATTAGCTATAACATCAGGATTACATCGAGATTTTATCCAGATGCCTTTAAGTAGCTATGTTTGCAAAGTGAAGCATGGAACAGGAAGTAGTTAGGAGATGGTGAGAGAGTAGCAGGACCATAATGTCATTAGCAACTGACATTAAGCACTGTTATTGGGGGTCTGAACCAATCTCTTTAATGAACAATGAGGTGTTTTTACGTACCACTGAGAGCCTTGAAGTATCTTTGTGCTCGCAGCTCTTCCAGGCTGAACTCTCGGTCTCCCTGATACACCTGATCCTTGAAGTACATGAGCTGAAGCCTGGGGTGCTCCTGATGGGAAGCCGCTTCCGCTTCGAACCCTGGGGCACTTTGAAAGAGAACAAGGTAAACTGTTATTCAATCACACATGGACTTATGTGGAATGAAAAATTGTAAGCATTTGAAAATAATTTAGAAATTTAAAAAAAATTTTAATGTTATGTTTGGGTTACTTTTGTGTTAAGACTTGAGAATGAGGAAAGTGCACCAGATGCAATTAATGCAGCTCCATCTTTTAAAAATGCCTTTTTTACCATTTAATGGCGATATTGCATACACTTTATAGAAGACAAAGAGAAAAACATAATATTATTAGCTAAGAAGTACACGGTTTTCAATGTCAGACACTAAACAAAAGTGAAACGTTACTAGACAAAATATTGAAACGTTTAAAAATACGTTATAAAAAAATAGTAAAAGTACAAAGAAAAAAGAAGGATGGGAAAATTGGGTAACGTGACGTTAACGGTTTTCCACCACTTTTAACGCCACGAAAAATGTGATAGCTTTTAAGTTTGACTAAAAATAAAAAAATCGGACAAAATATTATTAGACCCATTCATACAACATACAAACGTATGGTGCTTTAGTTTTAAATGTTCTAATTAAACAGGGAGTTTTACATAGGAAACGATAAAACGAACTGAACATTTGATCCTCCCGAAAGAAACAAAGTATATTTCCTGCTAGCTTTACTGTAGAGAAGTCTCCAGTGCCAAAGCAACCTATATAAGTCTAGAGAACTCAAAAGATGTTACAAAATAATAACGTTACCTCATAATCAAATCTAAATGTGACTCCACTTGATTATCTGAAATAGCAGCGGCCGGTTGAGAGCTTCGCCTTCGAGCTTTTAATTTCAAATATCGTCACGTGACAATGACGTATACAAATGACAAAGACGTTACTTACAGTTTGTTGTTCATTTTCTTTCGTTAATAAAATATATTTTTCATGCCTGAAAAAAGTGAAAATTTTAAAATACAAAATTAATAAAATAAAAAAATTAACAAATTTGAAATTAATAACTGTTATATAGAGGACAGTTGGAGAAGCTTTGGGCTCAAAAGATTCTCTTATACCATCTCTCTTTTTCGCGCATTTCATGCTCAACATAAAACGTATTTATTATATTTTTTATAACAATTCAACAACATTACGATGTATTTTCTGTCACAATGAAATGCTAAATGAGTGAAAATCATAAATGAAGTGAATTCTTGAATGGAACGTTTGTATTGATGATGAATTTAAACGTTCGTTGAGGACTTTAGTGAGCATTATTAATACTAAGATAAGCTCATAGTTTATGTTGAATTACATTATTTGCTGCCTTGAACCCTTATGTTCGTGAGAAATCGTTTCTCCGCATGTAATGTCCCTTCAGATCTTCCGTCTCAGCTGATCTGTGTTAGCGTCACGTGACGCGCATCAGCGTTTGTGTTTTTGCTTAGCATTTGTCAGCAAATGCAGGAATCTTCATATTGTAAGAGTTAGATGAGTATTGCTATATTGTACTATATATATGTACATTTTATGAGAATCATCTCTGTTATCGTTTAGAAAGCATTTATTTATAAAACACGATAAAGCTATGCGTCAACAACCAATTCTTCATTCTTTTCTAACTTCTTAATAAGCAATCGTTTATTAACAATCTTGTAAAACTGTCGACATTTCCGTATTTGTAAAACCACTGCCCTGTATGAGATTTAAATGTGCACTTTCAGAAATGTTATAATGTGTTAAATTAATACAATAACGTAACATCAATAAAGGTTCGAATTTTATTATTTACTCTTTTGAACCCTTATTTTGTGTTATGTTTTATTTTACTTTATTTTATTATTTTTTTTTTACATTTTGGAATTAAAAATAGGGCGTTTTTGGATACTTTTGTGACAAGTAATGAGAAAAGTAAATGCAATCAAAAATAAAAAAAAATACTAATAATAATATTAAAACCACAAGATTTCTTAAAAAATAAATCAATATA
This sequence comes from Danionella cerebrum, assembly GCA_007224835.1. Classification (NCBI taxonomy): domain Eukaryota; kingdom Metazoa; phylum Chordata; class Actinopteri; order Cypriniformes; family Danionidae; genus Danionella; species Danionella cerebrum. The sequence continues at coordinate 170,700 of SRMA01026186.1, read as the reverse complement.
ATAAAGAAATTCAGTCATATTTTAAAATAAATCACGTTATTTATTTACTGTAAAACTATAGCTCATATATTTTTAATATGTTTTGTATTTTGTTTAAAGAGTAAATTTTAAGTCCTTTTGTTTACACATAAATAGTTTTAAAAAAGCTTAGCTTTTTCTGATTTTCTCCTGTTTTTTTCTCATTCACAGGTTTACCATCTCCCCTGGTGTGGTTAAGAGTTTAATATTGTTATTCTTAATATTCTTATTATTATTATGCCTCTGACATCAGCTGTGATCAGAGGAGTCCAGAAGCTCGTGCTGTATGAAACCAGAGCTGTAAGTCACATTTCTATCATTATTACTCTCATCATCATCATCATCATCATCATCATCATCATCTTTTTTTCTTGTGTCCGAATGAATAATTCTAAAACCTCTTAATGGTCTATTTAAACACATCTGCTGCTAATGATTAGGTAGAAGACCGAAAAACGTATATTTGTGATTGTAAATGTGTGTTTTTTTTAAGTGTGCTAAATGAAGTAGAATTACATAATGTACATTAAACTACACTCTATCAAGAACTCTTATTTTAAAATGTTATAATATTTTAATTTAAGTTGTGCATTCTGTAAGCAATTTTACATTTTCTTTGTTTTCCTATTACTAAAATGAAAAAAAAAATGAAAAAAACTATATTTTTATGTATCTGCAAGCAGCGATTGTTAATTTAAGTAGAAAGTGGTAGAAAAACATGTGAAAGGCTAATTCTGTGATGAGGATGGAGAGATAGCATCGATCAGGCGATTAATAAAAAATATTGGTTAACGGTGGGTCAGGTGACTGTTGAGAAACAGGAAGAAGTAACCATCTACAAGAGTGGAAGAGGTTTGATCCACCTGAAACACTTCTGGAGTCGTGGAAGTTCTTTAGAGAGGTGGCAGTTAATAGGAACATTATCTGGTACTGTGTTACGACTATACATTCACATTTATGCAAGACGATGAATATGCAAAATAATATAACAAAAAAAAATCAATGTTTAAAAAAAACTAAAAACCCATTTTCAGATGGGTTCTTTAGAGAGGTGGCAGTTAGTAGGAACATTATCTGGTACTGTGTTACGACTATACATTCACATTTATACTAGACGATGAATATGCAAAATAATGAAACAAAAAAAAATCAATGCTTAACAAAACTGAAAACCCATATTCAGATGTGGCTCCTCTCCTGCTCTCCTCAGTAATTCATGAATATGAATATATTCCGTATTCCGACACTAACCAAGTCATTCTAGGAGTGGCCTCTAGTGTTATTTTTTATTTATATTTATATTTTTGATTTAAAAAAAAATATATTGACCACATTTTATTCCATTTTGATCCTAATATGAGATCATTACGTTTATTTTGTTTTTAGTTCATTTGCTGTATTTACATGTCCCTTGAGGACACATTTCCCTTTCAACAACACAAATATTGATCATATTCATGATTAACAATGATGCTCAGGATTGGAAGTCAATAGCAGCCTGCAGAACTTCACTTTTTAGACAGAGTTTTCTTGTTTGAGGTCAGTCAGTGTGTGCCCTTTTTATTCTAACCTATTCTTAACTGCTGAAATTCTTTAGCTCCTCCCCTTTATTGATCTCTAGCCCCTCACCTCTGATAGTGTGTGAAGCTCCTCCCCCTAGACGCTTCTTCATCGAGCAACGTTAGGAAGAGCTGGGCGGTTCGAATCTTGCCACTAGATGCCAGTGTTTTATAAACTTAAACAAAATCTCAGCAACAACTTTAATCCAAGATTTAACTTAGTTATAATAAATAGTTAGATATATTTGGTTACATTTACAATGTTTGTGAGCATCATATTTGATTTAAATCTATTAAGAGTGAACCTTATTCTTTGGGTTGACAAGGAAAATTCCAAGTAAATGAACAAAAATGCAGAATTGCTCAAACGTTTAAAAATCGGCCTGTGGATGGATGCCACTGTTTTTACCTCTTTCTAGAAATCCCTTTTTGAGTCTATTTATTCAAGGACATCTGTGGTTCTGATCACTGACCTTCATCAGGGTTTAGGTGTGTGTTAGTTATGCGATATAAACTAAATAAAAGTAAAGAATAAGCCCAGCTTTCACAAGCAGAGCTACAGTGTATTTTCTAATGTTCTTTTAACGTGATTATTTAAGCTTCCAGATTCTGGACTGTTTCTGTCTCATTTAATCCCTGGCTCCTGTTTTAAAGCGCAGAACAGAATGTCAAAATGACATGTAATGATGCTCCGGAGTGAGAAACACATTAAGAGCAGCTCTTAATATCCTCCGTCTGATGGTGGACTGGATTTCTTGTTCTGAATCTCTTCTTTCTGAGCATGAAAGAAGATTAGGAAACTCTGAAATGAGATTTAGCTTCATCTAGAACAGTTCCTAACAGTACTATTACGCAGTGCTTCATCAGGGGAGCCCTGTACCTGTCTGATAGCTGCAACCTCATTCACAGAGGTGGGACGTCAAGACTTGATTACAGCACTCTACTTCAATTTCAAATGCTATTTCGGCTAGCACCCTCCAATGAGGTGCCAGTTCATTTTCGCTACAAGTTCGGTGTCATGCTAATATATCAATAAATGGTATAATCAGTGGTCATGACATGCTGAGTAATGCTGGCAACATTTAACACGTGATGGTAAAACGTCTGCAACATTCCAATTAGATGTAGATGCACACGAGCAAAGTTGTTTTATGAGATTGAGAATTCTACATGCTAATTGTCTGTCAAGTCATATTAACATGATGATATTATTGATGTTAGTTGGGGAGGTGCAATCAGCTAGATCCTGATCGTACTGTGCGAGTTCATGTTAGCTCAAGATGTTACTGTCCGAATTCAAGCTTGATTCTTAAATTAGCATGCTAGCTCCTGATGTTAACATTAAATTAAAGCTAGCTCCTGATGTAACTGTTTGAATTCAAGCTTAACCCTTGATTTAGCATTAGCATGCTAGCTCCTGATGTTAACATTAAATTAAAGCTAGCTCCTGATGTAACTGTTTGAATTCAAGCTTAACCCTTGATTTAGCATTAGCATCTAGCTCCTGGTGGTAATATACTAATTCAAGCTAGGTCTTTTGCTTCTAATGTTATTATGCAAATTAAAGCTAGCTCCCTATGCTACTGTGGGAATTCATGCTTGCATTTGCATGCTAGCTTCTGTTGCTAACATGCTAAATCAAGCTAGCCCCTGATGTTATTATGCAAATTAAAGCTTGCTTTTTATGTTGCTGTGGGAAATGTCCAGTGTTCACTCTTTCTATTTACATTGTGTAAATTGTGTATCATGGGGGGGGGGGGGGTCTTCTCCTCGCAGGATGAAGAAGACAACTAAAGATGAAAAGTATGGATCCTTTATAGATCCTAGACTCTTTTATCATTTCTCTTATTACAGTTATTAAGTGATATTTAGTTGAATGTAGATTTTCTTTTCTGGTCATAATTAGAACATTATTTCATAGTATTTATTTATTTTAAAAGAGTCTAAGAGAACTATTATTTTGTTACTAGTTATTACAGATTTTATTTTATTTTATTACAGAAGTTCCTTTTTCCCCAATAAACCATGTTCATTCACCTCCGAGAAGCCTGTCTGAATTTGTGTCTCGAGGCCGTGCCGATTGTCCTCTTTTTTTGGAAATCAGAATATGGTCACGCTAAGCTAGTAGCTACATACGTTATTGTGGGAATTATAATTTTTTTTATCGTGTCCTGTCCTGCTCAAAAGCCATTACATGGGAGAGTAGATGCTTCGCCGAGTTGAACAGTTCTATTATCTCCAGGGGAGTAAAACACCTGGTGTGGTGTTTCCTCCTCTGCATTGGAGCATTGGATGTATGTAGATATTTATTAGTTGTACTGTATTTCCCACGGACCAGTTTCATTAATTGCGTGAGGACAAGGCAGCATTGGACTGAAAGGGGGAGTGAATAAGGGATCAGGGAAGGTGAGGGGGAAAGGTTCAGGAGTGAGAAAAATAGGAAGAAAACCTACCTGAACATACAATGGAAGTGTGTTACAGTTCGTGTTGTCTCGTTTTGTAGTTTGTACATTGCACACATATATACAGAACATCTACCTAGAGAAACCATGTCCGTTTGGTATAGTTTGTGCAGTACAGTTTTTGCAGTTCCTACACACATACATACATGTTCAAATAAACATAAATGGATAATAATGATGTTGCAACCTTCTGGTGCTAACATGCTAATTCAATCTAGCTCGTGATGTCATGTGTACCTTCAAGGTAGATCCTGATGTTTACTTGTAAAATATGCAAATTGTTTTACCTGAGTAAATGAATATACTCATACTGAGTAAATCACAACGTAGGAAATCCCATAAGAAATTGTGCCACATATTATTTTAAAATGTGTATGTGTTGTATGTTCCTCAGAGATTTTTCCTGGTGGGGAGTAATGATGCTCAAACTAAGCACCGTGTGCTAAAGATCGACCGGACCGAGCCTCGAGATCTGGTCATTATTGATGATAAGGTGATTCCTCATGAACATACTTTCTGATGCACTCCTGATAAGACTTTTGATGAGTTTGCTGGGTGTGTTTGAGTAAATAGCTGATGGTGTGTATCTCTGCTATTTGTGCGCACAGCATGTGTACAGTCAGCAGGAAGTGTGTGAGCTCCTTGGGCGTTTGGATCTGGGCAATCGAAGTAAGATTGGACAGAAAGGATCCTCTGGCCTCTCTAGAGCCCTCAGCGCCTATGGCATTGTGGGTAAGAGGAATGTTATGGAATAAATGCCATTTTAATTGCAGTAGCAAACCATTAGGCTACCTCGAATGGTAAAATTAAAGTTTATTTTAAAGTTAATTCAATTTCATGAATCTCCAAGCTATTTTTTGCTGATATAATGCAAATTCATTTTTCTTGAAACATTTGTCCACTCAAGCAAACATCACGTCAAGCTAGCTCTTGCTATAAACATTTTAATTCAAGTTCTTACTGGTATAAACTAATTGCAGTTATATACTGACGTTAACTTAATCATTCAAGTGTGCTTCTGGCTAATGTTGAAAAGGGTCTGGCTGTGCATCTAGCACGTGACTTGACTGGCACTCTCTGACTATTGGCTAGCATACAACATGTGACTTTCACTCTCTCCGTGTTTATTACCGTTAATTAATGCGTTTGCGTTCTTTCGCGCTACATCAGAAGTGTTAATAATAGAATAGGGTTACAACCAATAAATCCTAAATTGCGTAGTTTGGTTTTTGTTTGTTATTACGTTACGTCAACAATTAACTCAGACTGTTAACTGTTTTAAACAGCCAAACACTTTTGCCACATGATGATATGCTAATAGAAGCTAACCCTTGATTGTACATGCTAATTTTGGCTAGCTCCTCATGTCATTGTAATAATCAAGCTTAATTTAAGCTAGCTTCTGGTTTTGCCATTATAAATCAAGCTTGTTCCTGATGTCATCATTCTAATTCAAGCTAGCTCCTAGTGTAAACATGCTACTTAAAGGTAGCTACAGATGTTTGTGTAATAGCTCAAGCTAGTTCCTGGTGTACACATGCTAATTCAGGCTTACTCCTGGCGTAAATGTACCAGTTAAATTCAATCTACCAACTAATGTTGGCTTAATAAAGGCTTTCTGATGTCAACATGCTAATCTGCTAAGCTCCTGCTGTAAACTTTCTTATTCAAGCTTGCTCCTGGTGTAAATATGCTAGTTCCAGGTCGTTGTTTGTGTTATAGCTCCAGCTTATTCCCAATGTCAACATGCTAATTCAGGCTTGCTACTGGTTTAAACATGCTAATTCAAGCTAGCTACAGATGTTGGCATAATACCTTAAGCTTGTTTCTGATGCCAAGATGCTAATTCAAGTTAGCTCCTGGTGTAAACTTGCTAATTCAAGTTAGCTCCTGGTGTAAACATGCTAATTCAAGCTAGCTCCTGATGATAACTCAAGCTTGTTTCTGATTTCAAGATTCTAATTCAAGCTAGCACCTGATGTTGGGGTACTAATACAAGCTATACAAGCTAGTTCTTCATGTTAGTATGCTAATGGAAGCTAGCTCTTAGCGCAGAACCCATTTAGTTTTTCTTTGTTTGCCTTTTCAGAGCTAATAGTGAATAATGACGGTGTATTATAGTGGGAAAGTTGACGTCTTTTTTTTAATCCCTGAAAAGTATTTTGTGTCTAATCTTTTACTTTAATCTAGCCCCAGGGGATTCAAGCCAGTGACTTCTGTGCTGGTCCCAAGCCCGGATAAATAGAGAGGGTTGCGTCAGGAAGGGGATCCGCCGTAAACATGCCAAAAACCGAAACTGCGAGTCATCAATGCAAAGTTACTCAAATGAAAGTTTTTAGTATTATTTATTATTTCTCCTCACCCAAGAGTAATTATTTCACGTTTACTCTATAGGAAATGCTTAGGGGAAAACATTTTTAGAAAAATATACAAGTTAACTCCAGCAGAAAGACTTCAACTTTATGTTGATTTACAGATTTACATTAGAATGTTCATCAGCCAATCAGTTTCAAGAGCTGAACTTGAGAAGATCTCTAACCCAATGGAAAGTGTTATAAAGGCGTTTACCGACTATAGAGCGTGGCTGTGTTTCTGTGCTGCACGTGTGGCTGTGTTGGAGGTCTAAAGGGCAAGCAAACACTTCAGGGCTGTGTGGATGCCCACGCTGTTTGCTTCAGCTGTTTCATCCCTGCCACTGTCGCCATGGAAACAGCACGTGTAAAAGAGATGCCTGCTGTCTGCATTCAGATCTAGACACAAAACAAGCATTTGATCAATTGTGTATAACATGTAGCTTTGCATCTGTAGCGGAGTTGGACAATGAAAATGAAACACCTGGCGTGTAGGTTTAAGTACAATGCCACAACTAAGAACTGTCGAATCTGAGACGGATTCAGAGGCGTGTTTCGGTTCAGCTCTGGGTAATCAATAACATTCAGAACTCATCTCTGTAACTCTTTGAAGCTTCTTATGAAACAGCACTCTTGCATCCTCGTGTGTACATGTAGAAGATGTGTTTGGAAAGGCTTCCTCCGGTGGAGAGATAAAGGCTGAGTAGATCACCTGCAGATGCCTGTGAGCCTGCGTCAGGTCAGGATCACTCGCTGCGGGTCATGACCCACTTCTGCTGACACACTTCTCTTAAGAGCCTCATGGAAATTGAGTCTTATGCAAGATTCAGATGTGCTCCTGATGATCATGACTGTTGTTCCTCCATCAGAGCGATGCTTCAGCAGCCTCTCAACACACTTTACGGCTGTTTGCTCTCAGGTGCATCGAGGTTGAGATGGAGGGACGCTTAAATCAACTCGGCATACGATGAATCATCTCGTATCAGACCAAACCAAATCCATTGATAACAGGAGATCAGGCATTTGTTTCAGTTCATGAATGCTGGACCAGTTTCTTCCTAGCGTTACGTTCCCATTATACAGAGTAAAAAAGGTGCAAAGGGTTTGTAAAACCTGAAAGCATCAATAATTAAAATGTGAATTTTGTGGAGAAGCTCTCTGATTGAACACTTGTGGAAGGAAAACTAGAACTAAAACTGATATAAAAGAAAACCAGAACCCAGGCATTAAATCTGTTTAGGATTCAAGAAAGTAGAAATGTGGATTGACAAATAAATAAAATAAAAAAAATAATAATTAAAAATAAAAAACACAAAATAAAAATTCGAAATTCTGACCTTCAGAAAGTTGATATTTCAAAACTAAGTCAAAATTCAGACTTTAAAAATTTTAGATGTCAAAATTAAGCATTAAAAAATCTGTCATAAAATTTTTTGATTTTAAAATGGTCAAAATACTGATTTGAAAAGTCAAGAGTTAAAATTGTGACTTTAAAAAGTTACAATTCTGAGATTCAAATTCTGAGATTTCAAAAGTAAGTAAAAAAAAATCTGACTTCAAAAAGTCAAGATTTAAAAATAAAGTTAAATTGTGACTTTAAAAAGTTGAGATCTAAGTCAAAATTCAAACTTCAGAAAGTCAAGATTTAAAGTTTAACTCTGACTTCAAACACAAAACTACAACATTTTATTACTTCAATCCAATCTAATAGAGAGTTAGAGAGAATAGAGATCTCTTACTTTTCCCACCTAAAATTCTCACCTAATAAATCTAAATTCAACATTTTCACCTTCAAACCTCAAAAGTATGAGATAAAAAGAAACAATTCTGAATTTAAAAATTAAAAATTCTGAAACAAAAACAGCAAAATGTTTCAAATTTTTGAACATAATTTTTTTCATGTTTCTATCAGGTTTTGTGCGTTTCCTGGAGGGTTATTACATAGTGTTGATCACTAAACGACGGAAGATGGCAGACATCGGTGGACACTCGATTTATAAAATCGAAGACACGAACATGATCTACATTCCCAATGATTCCGTGAGAGTCACCCACCCAGACGAGGCTCGGTGAGCTACTGCACATCAGAACTCTGTCAGTGAATCTGCTCGGTATGGACAGTGAAACAGAAACCCCTACATGTACAGCTCTTTAAACAAAGTGAAGCTTCTCAGAATTAACATTTGTAGAAGATTGAGAGATCCATTAGATGTGGATCCTGCTGCAGAAAGAGAGATGCTTCCTGTGCTGCTGGGTCACCGTGACCCTGATGCATCCGCGGGTCTCTCGCCTCCTCCGTGTATTTACAGTAACACACCGTTCTTTCAGAGGAACACCGTGTTGATTTATAACATGAGCCGCATCTTTGACGTCCGTGGCTCTAATTTAAGGTTTAGCTTCAACAACAGACTCTGCTGCAGACCTGGTGAGGAGGAAAGTGATACTGCTAATGTCTGCAAGGCTTAAAATACAAAATCTGGTTATAAATATCCAGCAACAATTGATTATTAAGTTTGTAATAATTGGGCATTGACAGAAATATGTTTCCGTTTCACTGTCCAAACAATGTCCAAATTGAACTGTCGAAAAAATTTCTGCCTCGTGGTAAATGTTTATTTTTTCTCACAGATACGTGAGAATTTTCCAGAACGTGGATCTGTCCAGTAACTTCTATTTCAGGTGAGTTACATTTGAAAATTTTTAAAACCATTAAAACGTTTACATTTGTAACATTGTTTGTTATGCGGTTCACATCAGGCAACTTAATGCTAAAAGGGTTTAAAGTAAATATCATTTTCAAATATAGTTTTTAGGTGGTATAAAGATTAGGAAAGGCCATCTTTACTTTGTTTTCTTTATCTCTTCTTTCTTATCCTTTTTTATCTCAAAGCCCTTTCTCAAGCGTCTGGTTTCATAACACTGTGTCCTGCTGTAACGTCTGTATCTTTGTTATGGAAATATGTTTTTCATCAGCTCCTCAGATAAACCCTCTCTTGTCCCCAAATGTCCTCTTTTTGTCTTTTACAAAGATGTTTGGACGTGAAACTGAAACACTGTTCAACACAGAGCTGGAGGTTTGGACGGTGAAACTGAAACACTGTTCAGTATAGAGCTGGAGGTTTGGACGGTGAAACTGAAACACTGTTCAGTATAGAACTGGAGGTTTGGACGGTGAAACTGAAACACTGTTCAGTATAGAACTGGAGGTTTGGACGGTGAAACTGAAACACTGTTCAGTATAGAGTTGGAGGTTTGGACATTGAAACTGAAACACTGTTCATTATAGAGTTGGAGGTTTGGACGATAAAACTGAAACAATGTTCAGTATAGAGCTGGAGGTATGGACGTTGAAACTGAAACACTGTTTAGTATAGAGCTGGAGGTTTGGACGGTGAAACTGAAACACTGTTCAGTATAGAGCTGGAGATTTGGACGGTGAAACTGAAACACTGTTCGATAAAGAGTTGGAGGTTTGGACGGTGAAACTGAAACACTGTTCGATAAAGAGTTGGAGGTTTGGTTGTTGAAACTGAAACACTGTTCGATAAAGAGTTGGAGGTTTGGACGGTGAAACTGAAACACTGTTCGATAAAGAGTTGGAGGTTTGGACGTTGAAACTGAAACACTGTTCGATAAAGAGTTGGAGGTTTGGACGGTGAAACTAAAGCACTGTTCAGTATAGAGCTGGAGGTATGGACGTTGAAACTGAAACACTGTTTGATAAAGAGTTGGAGGTTTGGACGTTGAAACTGAAACACTGTTTGATAAAGAGTTGGAGGTTTGGACGGTGAAACTGAAACAATGTTCAGTATAGAGTTGGAGGTTTGGACGGTGAAACTGAAACACTGTTCAGTATAGAGTTGGAGGTTTGGACGGTGAAACTGAAACAATGTTCAGTATAGAGTTGGAGGTTTGGACGGTGAAACTGAAACACTGTTCAGTATAGAGTTGAAGGTTTGGACGGTGAAACTGAAACACTGTTCAGTATAGAGTTGGAGGTTTGGACGGTGAAACTGTAACAATGTTCAGTATAGAGCTGGAGGTTTGGACGGTGAAACTGTAACAATGTTCAGTTTAGAGCTGGAGGAATGGACGTTGAAACTGAAACACTGTTCATTAAAGAGCTGGAGATTTGGACGGTGAAACTGAAACACTGTTCATTAAAGAGCTGGAGATTTGGACAGTGAAACTGAAACACTGTTCAGTATAGAGCTGGAGGTTTGGACGGTGAAACGGAAACACTGTTCATTAAAGAGCTGGAGGTTTGGACAGTGAAACTGAAACAATCTTTATCTTATTTTCAGTTACAGCTATGATCTCAGTCATTCGCTCCAGTTCAATGTGACTCTTGTTCAGTCGCTTAAAGAGAAGAACACCGATGAGGAGGATGCTGGAAAGAAGAATAATGAAGAAGATGCTCAGAATCGAGGGACGACGAGACTTGATGCCTTCGACATCTTTGAAGAGGAAGGACTCCCGACCCAGGGTCAGTTTTATCAGAATGTAGATTTGTCATGTTCATTTCTCAAACTCTCGTACATGTTTAGCTTTGGACTTGGTTGCTGGAAAACTAGAGATGTACCAGGACGGTAAGCCCGTCTTCATTAGATATTTAAAATTAACTTAACTAGATCACGTCAAGAGAAATTCATACAGCTTGAATCACTTGCTCGATAGTTACATCGATAGTTTTATCTTAGGAAGCTCAGGAACCTTCTCCAACATTGTGCTCAAAACAAGAAGCATTCTCTTGTGGTTACCTCGGCAACCCCTCTCTTCCATCTTTCAGTGTCATTGCTCCCAAGCTCTGGAATTCCCTAGCACGCTCAATCTGCTCCGTTCACAGTGTCGCTGAATTTAAATCACTGCTGTTTTCCCTCTGATTTGTTCAAACTGATCTCTCTGTTTATGCAAACGCCCTCTGCTCATACAGCTTCCTTTAGGTTCATTGGAACTTTTGTGTTTTTCACGGTCTTTCACGTTTGAAAAAAAGCACTTTAAATAAATAAAACTTATTATTATTATTATTACATCCATGGGGTTTTCAGTTTAGTGACTCACACAGTAAAATCCCAAGAGTTAAATTAACTCTACTCAGAGTGTATTTGGTCCCACTCTATATAGAGTTAAACAGACTCTGAGAAAGAGTTATTTTACGATCTATTTTCTTCATTTTTTTTCCTAATCTGCACAGGATAATGCAAAATAAAAATGAACTATTCAGAGAGGGACCAAATGCATCCCGAACAGAGTTAAAATAGACTGTTTTTGATCGTTAGTGATGATGAGCTTTTATGATTAGCAAGTCTCTAGAAACATAATGCAAAAACAAAAGGTACACTACTAAAAGATGGAATTGTCATTCACAGATTTGGAAAAAGACGTGCAAAATAAACTCATTCAAATAACTCTTTGTTATCCAAATCTTTTTCTGTGTACTCAAATCAGATAAAACTCAAGCACCACATTGTATAAAGTGAGACGATAGAACGGTGCGTGGCATCAGAACATGTTTAAACAGTAGGAGCCATAAAAAGTGCAGGAAAACGTGTGGTAAAAAAACTCAAATGTGTGGTGTCTCCTTTGTTTCAGTGGTGCACGCGGTGAGCTCCGAGCCATACTTTAAATATGTGTGGAACGAGCGCCTGCTGGACAAACTCCGCAGTGTCGTGCATCCTGATTGGCTGCTGTACATCATTCACGGCTTCTGTGGCCAATCCAGTATCCTCTTCAAAACTGATGCTCTTTTTAAATTTGCAATAAGAAATGACATTTATTTTATTTATTTTTTATGTTTTATTGATTTGTTTGTCTTTATGGTTTCATTAAAAGTTTTTTTATTGCCCTGATTTACAATAAGTTTGTTTTTCATACATTGTTCATTAACTTTTGATAATAAATGTTTTATTTTTACATTTTAAATTGCTTACATATGTAAACATTTAATATTTTACACAGAAATAGCATTTGCTAATTATTTGGAGCAATCTACATTTTTTTTAAATACATTAATTATTTTTTTTATTGCTTCCACTAGTGGGAAAACATTTGATATTGTTAAATATTTTTCCTGTTTTTTGACAATGATCACATACGATTGAAGCCTAGAGCACAGAAAGTATTTGAAATCACGTTTTTATTGACAGAAAGAAAGCTGTAAAGTCACAGAAACTGTGCTGTAATTAAAATATTATTGTATATTAATCAGATGAGGAATATGTGAAGCTCTTGGTGCTGGTTCTCCGGGACTTTTCTTTAACCTTCCTCCTTAGAGCTGCTGATCTACGGTCGTCCGGTGTACGTGACTCTCATCGCTCGCCGCTCAAGTCGATTCGCCGGGACACGTTTCCTCAAACGAGGGGCGAACTGTGAGGTAAAAACTCCTAAAAAAAACCTCTCAATCAAACAGCATCAATTTCATTCGATTGATTTTCATCATTTATTAGTTTAGCCAGTTTACTGACTTTTAGAGGTATTCTAGTTTCAGTATTTTAGTATGGTTTTGATTTTTGGTGTTTTTTTAAATATAATAAATATTTTTGTAGTTTATTTACATTTTTTCATACAGTTTTTATTTGTTTAGCATGTTTTTAATTTGTTTTAGTGTTGTTTTGATTTCTTTATGTTTACAGTATACATTGTATGGATGCTGGTTTATATTTTGTATTTTTTTACCAATTTGTCTATAATGTACATTTATAGAATTTAAATAAAATAATTTTATATTGTCTTCTTTAATAATTAGTTAGTGTTATTTTTATTTATTTGTTTATTGTTTAATTTTAAATCAATTTATATATATATATATAATTTATAATTAATAATATATATAAATTTGTTCAGATCTTGTGCGCTTTATCTCTTTCTTTCTCTCTTTTTCTCTCTTCCTTCCTTTCTCTCTTTCTTTCTTTCTTTCTCTTTTTCTTTATTTCTTTCTCTCTTTCTTTCTTCCTTCCTTCCTTCCTCTCTTTCTTTCTTTCTTTCTTTCTTTCTTTCTTTCTTTCTTTCTCTTTTTCTTTATTTCTTTCTCTCTTTCTTTCTTTCTTCCTTCCTTCCTTCCTTCCTATCTTTCTTTCTTTCTCTTTTTCTTTCTTTCTTTCTTTCTTTCTTTCTTTCTTTTTTTCTTTCTTTCTTTCTTTCTTTCTTTCTTTCTTTTTTTCTTTACCTTCATTTACATTTAATTGTTTGGGTGGATTCTACTACATTTCATACACCACAATGGAACAAACAAACAAACAGACATTTCAATCCCTTTCTGAAAAGCACAAAGTGTCCCCTTTCTCTTTAAACCTGGCATCACAAAGTGCAGAAGGGATCCTGTGTTAAACCTCAGATGTGCTGAAGGTTTTGGGGATTTCCTGACGGCTGTGATGTGTTTCTGCACCATCAGGTGTCCGGCGAGCGCTCTGGAGCTTCAATTTATCTCTGTGTGTTCAGCGTTGATTATGTAACGGAGCTTTGCTCTGAAGCTCTTCACTCTGAGCTTGTTTTACTGGGAAAAAGTCCAAATAACAAACCAAAGCTCTTAAAAATTGTGTGAAGAGAGCGCCTACTTTTACTCTTGTGTGGAATATAGAGTTTGTGTTCTAATGTTTTCCTTATCTTCTGTTTTTATTGCTTTGAGATCATACTAACACTTCAGATCCCGCTTTATAATTCAGCTTTGTCAAAAATCAATGTTTTCATTGTAATCATTGTCTGAATGCAATGTTTACAGGATAAAAATGCATTTTTCTAGTGTTATTCACAGTTTTTAACTTTCTTGTATTAATTCCTATACACTTGCGTAACGTCATTGTAGGATTATGGGTAAATAATCCATAGATATATAATTAAATATACCAATGGATGCTAATGATCACTAGTGTCACACATAGTGAAACCCAGTCATGAACTGAAACAGAAACAACAGTGTAGGAGGCCTAAATCTGGCTGAGGAGCAACCAAACTCTGCTACCAAGGTGACGTTGAAGCACAAAATAGAAGAAGCTCAAACAAAAACGTGTAATTTTGAACATCTTAGATGCAGGGCTCGGACAAGGAAGCTTGTCCTGCCGATGAAAGGCACATCAAGCTAAGTACCGTTTGAAAACGGAGGATGTCCGGCAGTCAATCAGCTCTGAATTTACAAGAACCAGAAACTATTGTCCAGAGACGTCTTGCTAGAAGTGGTTGCAGCCGAGAACAAGGCCAAGCAAGTCAAGCATGCAAGAAAACATTGAGTTGGGGTGTAGGAAAAATAGAATTGTTTTCACATTTATTTATTTTATATAGTATTTGTATATTGTGTATAGCTAATATAATTTAATTTATGCTCTTTATTTAAAATATTTCACTTTAATGTCATGGCTGCAGAGAAGATAGTCAAAAAGCTAAAGAAGTTTCAGCTCGTATTCATTTTGACTTCAGGGTGATGTGGCGAATGAAGTGGAGACAGAGCAGATCGTCCACGACTCCTCGGTTCAATCCTTCAGCTCCGGAAGCTTCTCCTCCTGTGTCCAGCTGCGCGGCTCCGTCCCGCTCCACTGGAGTCAGGACATCTCAACCATGATGCCCAAACCACCTATACGACGTAAGGGACTCTTATTTTAAACTCCTCCAAATGGCCAGGGAGACTTTTACTCTAGACTCGTGAAACTGTGGAGGCATCGCGCACATCAGTGCTGAGAGAGTTTGAAGCTAAAAGTGGGTGGAGTCAGTTGAGAATATGGGTGAAACAGAAATGTAACAGCGTCCATTTGAAGGTGGTCTAAGTTGCACCGCCCTCATTTATACCCTTTGAGCCTCATAGGCATTTAACCTTTTTAGTAATGCTGGTTGTTATCATGTTTCTTCTGCCGAGAAGCCTTTAACAAGAGGAGTCTATGGGATCTGCTCTAGCAGCCACTAGTGGTCGGTCAAGAAAGTTCAGCTTCTGTTGTTTCAACATGAAAGCGATGATGTTTCATGGTAGTCAACAGGAGGTTTAAACCCATCGAGGTAGAGCAAGGGATGGGGTAAGCTTTGTGTCTGAGAGATCTGTCAGGGAGCATGTCAGGAGGTTTTTGATTCCTGCTCAGGAGGAGGTTAGATCAGGATTCGGAGCTGTGGGAAATGTCAGGCTGTTCATATGGATGCTGTTCATGCAGCTGAACGTCTGTGACCTCAGAAGCAGACGCAACTCAGACGCTTCTCCTCATGAACATGCAGCAAGCCTCCTGCATCCGCATGGGGAGCTACAGCTAGACATTGAAACTGAAACAGCAGCCAATGCAGCGTCAGTTTGTTTGCAGCTGACAGCGACAAGGTTTCAAAAGACAGAGTTGTGGATTGATTCGAAAAGGTTCTTTGTCAAATAAACTGAACATTTCCAGCTCGTTTTAGCTAAATGTCCAAAACTAAATTTAAAATGTAAAGCTCTTTTAGTTTTTTTTTTTAGTTTTGGTTTCTTTTTGAATATGTCTATGTGTTTTACTTGTATTATTATTTAATTTATCAACCATAAAATAAACTTAAACACTGTTTTGGCAAAAGATAAAGATTTTTTTCCCAGTTCTTCTCTAATTGTTGGGGAAGGTGGACTTTTTTTAAATGCAGCTAAATAACTGAATAACTGAAATTTTATTATATATTTATTATATTTTATATAATACCGGTACTTTCTGAAAAACACATTTCGAGCTTACTGCATATCAGTGTTTCCCTTACCATTATATTAGGGGGGCGCCCCGCCCCCCCAACGGCACCCCCCGCCCCCCTTGAAGGTCAAGTTAATTTTATTTTATTTTCGTTGAATAACGACAGAAGTAATTTATATATAACAGGTCTTTGCTTTTTTCTTTTATTAAACTAAATAGCATTATGTTATTTATACGATGGCATGTAATTTCTGTCTCAACGTTTGCGCGTTTACAATTGTCCTCCGTATCGCGCACGGCGGAGTTCTGCCCCGATGCGCGCGCACCGCGGAGTTCCGCTCCGATGCGCGCGCGCACACACACCCATCAGCGGACAGAGACCGCGCTTTAAATGCTCCCAAGGTGGTGACGAGGACAACACGTGTTCTGCTGCGAGCAGCAGCCGGTGTAGCTTTCCTACTCCGAATCAAAGTACAGAAAAGAGCCCAAGTGCTGCATGTCTTGCCCCTGACAAGCAGCAAAAGTCTAGCCACCACAGAACGACAGGTTTTGACCCAGCTTGGCTGTCAGAGAGGAAATACTCCCCCTGGCTGTACAAGACTGATCTTGGTAAGTAAGTAAATACACACAAGCATGAATGAACGAATTGATAAATAAATTGCTTAATTAATAGCTAGCTAGTTAGTTATACAATGGCATTTCCTGCTTTAAACTATCACTATGTTAAGTTGATTTTCACTGTTGTTACTATCAGTTATCACTTTTAAAGCCTAACAGTTAATGTATTTACAGGTCAAAACAGACATTCGCAATAGGCTGCAAGGGGACCATCTTGCAGCCTGCATGCGGATCTCAATAAATGGGCCAGAAGTTTCAGACTATCCATACCAAGATGCTCTGGAAATGTTCTTTCAGAAGCCCAGAAAGATGCACTGCAGTGACAAAAGCTGCACACTTTGTGAATAATTAGCATATTAAAATAAATCTGATGTTTAGTGTTTAGTTCAGTGTACAGTTGTTTAGTTATTGTACAGTAATTGTTCAGACATTATAATATATTGGTATACTGCAATTAAAAGAAACATATAAACACTATTAAGTGTTTGTGTGAGTGTTTTGCCGCACCACCCATAACACCACAACCCCCCCCCCCCAAGGCCATGATATGATCCTAGGGGAAACACTGCATATTATACAAAAAATCAAGTAACCAATCAGTTCACGTCAGTGTTTTTATTAAATTTGCTCAAATCAAGCGTAAACTTGAAAATATACTGCATAGATCTTCTACTCTCTTTGTAAGTGCTCGCTGCCACTGTTGCTCTCTGGTCTGGCACTGGAGACAGAAGTCTTTCTGGAGATGTGTTTCCTCCTAAAGAAACAGAAATAATGTCATTTTGATGAACACCTTTAGAGAACATCTCTTTCTGTTTGAATCAGTGAGTGGAAAGTTTGGTTAAATAGGAGCTAAACGGATTTTTGTGAATGTCAGAGCATTATGGTTTTCACTCTGTGAGTTCGTCACACAACAGACAACTTCGTAGTTGAGCTTTTGCCTGACCAAAACGTGAACCCTCTGAAAAACTTCCATGAGATTCATTGTAGAATCTTGAATACTATGCTTCAAAGTAACTTGATCAAGAGCTCAGTTTAAACTCGGTAAGAAAGTGGTCAGTTTGTCTCTGAACTGGCTGTAGTTCATTAGCAAGATTCTAGTGAGTGAGGAACATGGAAAAAAAAAAAAAAATGAGGACGAGCATGTCTTTCACTCAATAAAAGACACATAGTCTGAACAAAAGTTGACTTCATTTAACACATTAAAACCGAATTTTCCTTTTTGAACATTGGAGCATTTACAGAGGAAACGGGTACCTACCGCTCCATTTTTATAGAGAGGTTGCGGATCTGTGGTCCAGTGCTGCGTCTGGTTCTGGAGAAAGGGGTGCTTCTCATTGTCAAGAGGTGAATCCTTTAGAAACAGAAAAAATGTCACGATGAAGTTGGCTGTAATTTATGCACAAGATTCTAGTGAGTGAGGAGAGTAAAATAGAGAGCGGTTGTGGAGCTATAACGAAATAGTAATAATAATGTTTCATTCTCACACACATCTGAACATAGGCCTCTACACACCCAATTGAGATTTTTCGATGGATTCTCAGCAGAGTGCTTGCTACTCCTCTTTACTCCACATTTTTGGAATCTTTGTGGCATTTGTGAAACACCAACAGTACGTGATTTTTTTTTCGACGAGTTCTTTGATTTCTTCTCTGTCGTCGTCTTCTTCTTCTCCCCGCTCTTCATGTTTCCTGTGTGAGTGTCTCTTAAAGAGACTCTTTTACGTCCTGCTCACATCATCAAAGAACCAGTTTCCATTGGTCATTCTCCTTGTGAAAAATCAACCTGAAACTCTTTTTCGATGGCACCACTTGTTCGGCCAGATGTGTAAGCTCCCCTTGGCGCCAATGGTTTTCGTTTGAGGCGCTATATCGCACAAAACTTCAGATTGAAAATTCAGATCGGTGTGTGGAGGCCTTATAATTAGACTTAAAACATTACGATATAGAAATGATTCTTTTCCTATTTTTTTTACTTTTAGTTAAACGTTTAATGAGCTTTTGCGAGATAAAGCTGGTACTAACCGTTGCACTTTTGCCGAGCTTTCCATATTTGTGGGTCCCAAGCTTCCTCTGCTCCATGTACTTCTGCTCCCTCCATTTCTTTCTCCGTTTCTTCTGGACGTCGAATGAATAATTCTGTTGAAATGGACCTTTGTCTGAGCCACACTCTGATTTTCTCTGGGACTTCAAGAAAAGAACTGGAGCAGCTGCTGCCGGTTTAGATTGTGGTGGTTCTGCCTGCTCCTTGGTAGGCACAATTTTAAGACGACTATCCTCGAGGACCTTGTGGTGCACAGCATGGTATTGTGGAGAGGTGAAAGTGGATTCTTTGGGAGAAGCAGTTTGAGAAGAGTTCTGGATTTCGATCTGTGGAAAACTGTGAAGTGTTTCCCGTCGCTCCTGAAGCTTTTTACTGAAGCTGAGTTTTGTACACTCACTGAAATTTGCTGGAGGAGATGGCTTCATTGGAGGCTCACTAGACATCGGGGCTCTTAGGGCTGAGAAAGGAGATTGAGCTGGTTTCTCTGTGTAGAGTGAAAGTATTGGGGCTCCATCAAGGGCTGAAGGTGGCTTCACAACTTCTTTTGTGGCATCAGAAAGATGTTTCTCTCCCAATTCAGGATGAAGATCTGGTCCTCCTCTTGGTTTGCGTAGAGGCGGAAGGGGACCAGTCAGAAGCAGAAAATTTGTCTGTCGTCCTTTTGGGAGAGCAATCGGATGCAATGGTACCTTTCGGACCCAACAAGGTTTCTGTTTTTTTTCAGGGGCTGGTTCTTTGAGGTTCTGATCTTGTGTGGGCTCCAGTTCGCTCAAATGGGTGAGAGTGGTCTGTGATGCTCCCTGTGGCTTAAGGGTTGGTGGATGATCTCCATCCGCTGTGGGAGGAGACACCGGTCTTCTCATTAAATCGGGAGAAGGTGCTTCCAGGGACAGAGAAACAGACACGGGTTCCCTTCGTACATCAGTTTCAGACTCAGAATTTTCCTCTGGTATGGTAGCAAGAATCCGCTCTCTTTCTGTCTCCCCTGCTGTGGAAGTTCCAGTTAAAGTTGCATTTTTGTCTTGTTGCTCCACTGGTGTTTTCAGGAGATCTTTTTGTTTAGCAGAACGTTTAGGTTTACTTAAGTCTGCAGCCGCTCTCAATAGATGATTTGTTAGATAGTTGGGTATATTGAGTTGTCTTCGCTCACCAGCTTTCCCTGAAGGAGATGGTTCCGTGGGGGTCTGAGAAACTGGTGAGGCTACATACGGCAATGTAGTAGAACAAGCTGGTCCATCAAGGGGTGAAGATGATTTCACAGCTTCTTTTGTGGCAGAGGACATCCGCTCTCTTGCTGGGGCGTTTCCATTCAGAGATTTAAAACTCTTTGGTTTTACGTCTTTGCTGGGTGAGCGCAATTGCTCCCTCGTTGATGCTGGCAGATGTACTGTTTCTCTCTCGGAAGAGGCGGCAGACAGCGGCTCTGGGCGGCGTTTTGGAGTGTGTGGTGTTGCTTGCCATGGCTTAGAGATTGACTCTCCCTGTGTTTTTCTTTCCCGCCAGTTCACGTGGTCCACAGGTGACTTCTGAGGCAGAGAGCGATAGAAATGGTTCCTCTCAGATGAATATCCGTTGGCAGGGGTGAAGTGTTGGTGGTGGCGTCTTTGAGATGCTCTGTCACTCTGTTGCCTCCGTTTGTTCCAGTGCTCGGAGGAAGAACGATGGATGAAATCAGAGCCTTCAGAAAAGATTGTGGTGTCTGAGCTCGAGGTGCTCGACGGTTCTTCGTCTCCAATAGTTTTTTCCCACTGACCAGAGGTGAAGTACCAGTAAAGGGGTTCATCTTGAATTGGATACTCCATCTCTACCATAGCCCACCAGTAGCCATCAGCAAGACCCTGGCTGAGCTCCTCTGAGATCTCCCGATTCAGCCTCGATGAAGAGTGGCTCGAAGCCCTGGATGCAGCCATTAAACTCATACTGTTTGCAGTAATTTGAAAAAAACAATCCAATAAAATTCTGTAAAACACTGAAAAGTAGAAACCAAAAATATATGTGAGTACAGCCAGCGAACAGAAATGAGCATCAAAAACAACTTTAGCTTCATTTACAGCTTTAACTACTTTAAAGGCAAGTTTGCCTGTGCAGCTTTTCTTTCATAAACAAATGTTTAAAACTCTCTTTAATTCACACTTAAATTTGCTTCTCCTTGAATATAATAATATTCTGATCAGTTTTTGTGCAGAGATTTTAAGGAAGCATCAAAACAATTAGTAGTTCAGTCTGTGCATTAAGGCAGATCAACAGCTTCATGAAATGGCAGTTTAAAGATAGTCAAAACAACACCATTCACTTAAAAATAAACAGAATAGTGTTCAGTTATAAGTTTTTTATGATCACTTTTTCAAAACAGTTCAACTTTTCAAGCATTTATCCAATTAATTTAAGAAGCAGCCACTTACCTCAATCGCTAACTCATGCTAACCGCTTCTGACTGGTTCAGGCGTTACCGTGGCGACGAGGCCTTCAGCTCAGGCTCCAGTTGAGTCCAGTCTAATTTTGTAAACAAAGTCGTTTTCCATCTTGTTTTAACTGACAGATTGTTGAATTAACCTTATTTTTGAAAGATTATGTTTGTTTGAGCTCCTATTATCTTTATCGGGCGTCATACTTTTATTTAAATAGTTCTGCTACAAAAGTTAGGCACGTAACAGCTTCGTCTGTTAAATGTAATTCCTGTTCTCCTGTTCCGGTCAGTTTCATGAAACAGATAAATATGACTGAAAAACTGTTTTTAAAATATTTACAAGTATTTAAAAAATTATTTATTTGATTCCATAAATTGGGGAACAATTTGAATAAACCAAAAACTGAGAGAATATATATAATTTTTTTATTTATTATTATTAAAATGAAATTTTTATAGCACAACTCCTAAATGTGCTAAAATACAATTATTGCCCAGCTTAAGATTTTGGGATTTTGAAAATATTTTAATGAAAATAAACATTTTATCCAGTATTTTGTCACATGTATCACATGTATAAACTACTGCACAATTGATTTCACATTCGTTTGCAAGATTTTTGTCCTTTTAGCAGGGGCTTCAAAGCTGTCAGTCTAAGGGATTTTCATTTGTACATTTTTAGCTTCATATTATACATTTTTGGGGGAAACTATCCTGAAGGATCAGCCATTTTTCAATATAAATCTACATATCCAAATACTTAGTGATTTATAAATGAATGAAAAAACTATAAACAAAAAAATGATTTTATTTTTCAATTTTTGGGAAATTGTATTATTCTGTAGAACATTTTCGTGCTTTAAATCTACATAAAACCTGGAACTGACATCTGAGTTCAGCACAGTGGCTTTTATTATACTGTGGGAAGAATATTACAAAAATTAAAACTTTAAAATACAGTTTATTAAATGTCTTTTGGGAGGAGTCTATCTAGAGCCACACCCACTTCAATTATTCCATCAATCCTCTTCCATATAAGCCGGTCCGTCTTCTTTCTCCCTGACTCAGTCTGAATCGCTCCCACCTACCTCCCCTGCACCTCTCATGGGGGTCTACTCAGACGTATCCGAGCAAGACAGCAAGTCTGCACGTTCGTACCCCCCACACACACGCTTATGAACTTAAAAAAAGTCCAGATATTCAAAATCCCGGATTATAACAATAAAATGTGACAATTGTTGTGTGTAGCACGTGTAAAGCATCTTAATTTACGTTTGTTTTAAATCAGAGAATTAAAAACATTTTAAAATGTGTATATTACGTATATATTAACTTTACAATGGCATATTGTTTCAATAAAGAATTAAAAAAAATTTACATATTAATTATTAAAATTAAATAAACCCAGATGTCCTGGGCTTTTTTTACATTGTAACAATTTGCTGTAAAAAATTATCTTTAAAACAGTTTTTGTGGCAGTGCTTGACTCCATTTTTGGGTACAACCCCAGATTTTTTTTGTAAATTTTTTTTCGTACTTTATACAACAATTACACAGCAAACACGAAACTGTACAAAAAGTACAATTCCAAGTTGTACATTTTGTCATTTTTTTTACTGTAAAAATACATACAAATTGAGAATGAACTTTTTTTTATGTTTTAGAACAAAAATCTAAAGTGCTGAGACAAAATAAAAATTCAATGATCTCCTCAAAATCCCTTCTTTTCACCAATAGTTGGCACTAATGGCACATTTGGAATCTGTAAAATGAAAATGAAAGACAATCTCACATTTTCTCTTATATTTTAATGGTCATAACTCGTGTAATGTTTGTTTAAAACCAAAAACATACAAACTAAAAACCTTTTCGAAACCTACACATTATATTTAAGATCAAAATAAAACAATTGGTGGTTCGTGTCATACGTACTTAATTCGAAACCACCAGTGTAATTGGCACATGCACCGGTGCGTGCAGAAACTTTAATATTACATGTTAACATTATTTCAAAATGTTGTATAAATCTAAATTGTTGTTTACGTTGCTGTAGGGCTGGGCGATACATCGATATTAAAAATATATCGATATATTTTTAAACGAGATATGAAATTTGACCATATCGCATATATCGATATAGGCTGCGTAGTTCAAACTGCGCTGTGAGCCTTGCTCCAGCAAACTGCTTTAACCCGGAGCTCTCAGCAGCACTACTTCGCGCGCCCCTGGCCATGCCCCTCCTCTTTCAGGCACAGAGAGGGGAGGGGCTGGACTCTGGAGCAGACAATCCGCCGGCACTCTTCAACAAACATGGAGGAAGCAACAACATCTGCTGAGCATGCGGAGAAATTAGTTGGTAAACAAAAAAGTAGCGGCTCAGTAATATGGAGATGGTTCGGATTCAAAGTTTCTGATGAGAAACAAAACCATGTCATATGTAGGGAGTGCCATAAAGAAGTTACAGCCAGGGGTGGAAGCACTACAAATCTTTTTCACCATCTAAAACAGTGGCACAAACTGCAGTATGAAGAGTGTGTGAAACTACGCGCTGCCGAGGCCCCAGCTGCAAGCCAACCGCAACCCGCAAAAGCTCCAGCCCCGACACAAAGCTCCCTTCAAGCTTCATTTTCCCGTGGTGTACCGTTGTTGTGCCATATTTCGACTCCCCGGCAGATTCCGACTCCCCTCTTGCGTGAACGCGCATTCAATCACGTGATTACACAGACTAAGCTAATGAGAGTTCACATAAAATGTTTACTCGTGAAAAAGTTTTAATTTTTATTTTGCTTATATGCCGCGTAGATGTCAAATTTACTTGTAACACATTGTAAAACTATAAATATTGTTTAAAAAGTTTAAAAGAATGCAATCGCCTAAGTTGCTTACAGCATTGAATATTTTAATAATTTATGAATGTACAGCATTATACAAACTTTACATGTTTATATTTTATTTGCATATTCAAATATATTTATATTTTATTCCCAAAACAAGGGAACAGCTGAGTATTGTTTCATCCGGCCAGTTTAAATAAAACTACTTGTGAAATGTCATATTTGGGTTTGACTGTGACTAAACAATTGCTCTCACTTTTTGATAAAAATATCGGGATATATATCGTATATCGATATTCAGCCTAAATATATCGGGATATGACTTTTGGTCCATATCGCCCAGCCCTACGTTGCTGTATATTGATTTTAAGCAAATCAATGTTTTAAAAACTTCAAAACTAATAATTTCTATAATCAAATTAGAAAACAAGGCATATTTTTTACATTTAAAGCTGAATTTGGATATATTGGATAGATTTAAAATATTGTATATTGACAATCTTACCCCTCACACTGAACCTTAAGAAGTACTTTTCTGAAAAACACATTTCGAGCTTGCTGCATATTATACAAAAAATCAAGTAAACGATCAGTTCACGTCAGTGTTTTTATTAAATTTGCTCAAATCAAGCGTAAACCTGAAAATATACTGCATAGATCTTCTACTCTCTTTGTAAGTGCTCGCTGCCACTGTTGCTCTCTGGTCTGGCACTGGAGACAGAAGTCTTTCTGGAGATGTGTTTCCTCCTAAAGAAACAGAAATAATGTCATTTTGATGAACACCTTTAGAGAACATCTCTTTCTGTTTGAATCAGTGAGTGGAAAGTTTGGTTAAATTGGAGCTAAACGGATTTTTGTGAATGTCAGAGCATTATGGTTTTCACTCTGTGAGTTCGTCACACAACAGACAACTTCGTAGTTGAGCTTTTGCCTGACCAAAAGGTGAACTCTCTGAAAAACTTCCATGAGATTCATTGTAGAATCTTGAATACTATGCTTCAAAGTAACTTGATCAAGAGCTCAGTTTAAACTCGGTAAGAAAGTGGTCAGTTTGTCTCTGAACTGGCTGTAGTTCATTAGCAAGATTCTAGTGAGTGAGGAACATGGAATTAATCAGAAAAATGAGGACGAGCATGTCTTTCACTCAATAAAAGACACATAGTCTGAACAAAAGTTGACTTCATTTAACACATTAAAACCGAATTTTCCTTTTTGAACATTGGAGCATTTACAGAGGAAACGGGTACCTACCGCTCCATTTTTATAGAGAGGTTGCGGATCTGTGGTCCAGTGCTGCGTCTGGTTCTGGAGAAAGGGGTGCTTCTCATTGTCAAGAGGTGAATCCTTTAGAAACAGAAAAAAATGTCACGATGAAGTTGGCTGTAATTTATGCACAAGATTCTAGTGAGTGAGGAGAGTAAAATAGAGAGCGGTTGTGGAGCTATAACGAAGTAGTAATAATAATGTTTCATTCTCACACACATCTGAACATAGGCCTCTACACACCGAATTGAGATTTTTCGATGGATTCTCAGCAGAGTGCTTGCTACTCCTCTTTACTCCACATTTTTGGAATCTTTGTGGCATTTGTGAAACACCAACAGTACGTGATTTTTTTTTTTCTACGAGTTCTTTGATTTCTTCTCTGGCGTCGTCTTCTTCTTCTCCCCGCTCTTCATGTTTCCTGTGTGAGTGCCTCTGAGAGGCTCTTTTACGTCCTGCTCACATCATCAAAGAACCAGCTTCCATTGGTCATTCTCGTTGTGAAAAATCAACCTGAAACTCTTTTTCGATGGCACCACTTGTTCGGCCAGATGTGTAAGCTCCCCTTGGCGCCAATGGTTTTCGTTTGAGGCGCTATATCGCACGAAACTTCAGATTGAAAATTCAGATCGGTGTGTGGAGGCCTTATAATTAGACTTAAAACATTACGATATAGAAATGATTCTTTTCCTATTTTTTTTTACTTTTAGTTAATCGTTTAATGAGTTTTTGCGAGATAAAGCAGGTACTAACCGTTGCACTTTTGCGGAGCTTTCCATATTTGTGGGTCCCAAGCTTCCTCTGCTCCATGTACTTCTGCTCCCTCCATTTCTTTCTCCGTTTCTTCTGGACGTCGAATGAATAATTCTGTTGAAATGGACCTTTGTCTGAGCCACACTCTGATTTTCTCTGGGACTTCATGAAAAGAACTGGAGCAGCTGCTGCAGGTTTAGATTGTGGTGGTTCTGCCTGCTCCTTGGTAGGCACAATTTTAAGACGACTATCCTCGAGGACCTTGTGGTGCACAGCATGGTATTGTGGAGAGGTGAAAGTGGATTCTTTGGGAGAAGCAGTTTGAGAAGAGTTCTGGAGTTCGATCTGTGGAAAACTGTGAAGTGTTTCCCGTCGCTCCTGAAGCTTTTTACTGAAGCTGAGTTTTGTACACTCATTGAAATTTGCTGGAGGAGATGGCTTCATTGGAGGCTCACTAGACATCGGGGCTCTTAGGGCTGAGAAAGGAGATTGAGCTGGTTTCTCTGTGTAGAGTGAAAGTATTGGGGCTCCATCAAGGGCTGAAGGTGGCTTCACAACTTCTTTTGTGGCATCAGAAAGATGTTTCTCTCCCAATTCAGGATGAAGATCTGGTCCTCCTATTGGTTTGCGTAGAGGCGGAAGGGGACCAGTCAGAAGCAGAAAATTTGTCTGTCGTCCTTTTGGGAGAGCAATCGGATGCAATGGTACCTTTCGGACCCAACAAGGTTTCTGTTTTTTTGCAGGGGCTGGTTCTTTGAGGTTCTGATCTTGTGTGGGCTCCAGTTCGCTCAAATGGGTGAGAGTGGTCTGTGATGCTCCCTGTGGCTTAAGGGTTGGTGGATGATCTCCATCCGCTGTGGGAGGAGACACCGGTCTTCTCATTAAATCGGGAGAAGGTGCTTCCAGGGATAGAGAAACAGACACGGGTTCCCTTCGTACATCAGTTTCAGACTCAGAATTTTCCTCTGGTATGGTAGCAAGAATCCGCTCTCTTTCTGTGTCCCCTGCTGTGGAAGTTCCAGTTAAAGTTGCATTTTTGTCTTGTTGCTCCACTGGTGTTTTCAGGAGATCTTTTTGTTTAGCAGAACGTTTAGGTTTCCTTAAGTCTGCAGCCGCTCTCAATAGATGATTTGTTAGATAGTTGGGTATATTGAGTTGTCTTCGCTCACCAGCTTTCCCTGAAGGAGATGGTTCCGTGGGGGTCTGAGAAACTGGTGAGGCTACATACGGCAATGTAGTAGAACAAGCTGGTCCATCAAGGGGTGAAGATGATTTCACAGCTTCTTTTGTGGCAGAGGACATCCGCTCTCTTGCTGGGGCGTTTCCATTCAGAGTTTTAAAACTCTTTGGTTTTACATCTTTGCTGGGTGAGCGCATTTGCTCCCTCGTTGATGCTGGCAGATGTACTTTTTCTCTCTCGGAAGAGGCGGCAGACATCGGCTCTGGGCGGCGTTTTGGAGTGGGTGGTGTTGCTTGCCATGGCTTAGAGATTGACTCTCCCTGTGTTTTTCTTTCCCGCCAGTTCACGTGGTCCACAGGTGACTTCTGAGGCAGAGAGCGATAGAAATGGTTCCTCTCAGATGAATATCCGTTGGCAGGGGTGAAGTGTTGGTGGTGGCGTCTTTGAGATGCTCTGTCACTCTGTTGCCTCCGTTTGTTCCAGTGCTCGGAGGAAGAACGATGGATGAAATCAGAGCCTTCAGAAAAGATTGTGGTGTCTGAGCTCGAGGTGCTCGACGGTTCTTCGTCTCCAATAGTTTTTTCCCACTGACCAGAGGTGAAGTACCAGTAAAGGGGTTCATCTTGAATTGGATACTCCATCTCTACCATAGCCCACCAGTAGCCATCAGCAAGACCCTGGCTGAGCTCCTCTGAGATCTCCCGATTCAGCCTCGATGAAGAGTGGCTCGAAGCCCTGGATGCAGCCATTAAACTCATACTGTTTGCAGTAATTTGAAAAAAACAATCCAATGAAATTCTGTAAAACACTGAAAAGTAGAAACCAAAAATATATGTGAGTACAGCGAACAGAAATGAGCATCAAAAACAACTTTAGCTTCATTTACAGCTTTAACTACTTTAAAGGCAAGTTTGCCTGTGCAGCTTTTCTTTCATAAACAAATGTTTAAAACTCTCTTTAATTCACACTTAAATTTGCTGCTCCTTGAATATAATAATATTCTGATCAGTTTTTGTGCAGAGATTTTAAGGAAGCATCAAAATAATTAGTAGTTCAGTCTGTGCATTAAGGCAGATCAACAGCTTCATGAAATGGCAGTTTAAAGATAGTCAAAACAACACCATTCAATTAAAAATAAACAGAATAGTGTTCAGTTATAAGTTTTTTATGATCACTTTTTCAAAACAGTTCAACTTTTAAAGCATTTATCCAATTAATTTAAGAAGCAGCCACTTACCTCAATCGCTAACTCATGCTAACCGGTTCTGACTGGTTCAGGCGTTACCGTGGCGACGAGGCCTTCAGCTCAGGCTCCAGTTGAATCGAGTCTAATTTTGTAAACAAAGTCGTTTTCCATCTTGTTTTAACTGACAGATTGTTGAATTAAACTTATTTTTGAAAGATTATGTTTGTTTGAGCTCCTATTATCTTTATCGGGCGTCATAATTTTATTTAAATAGTTCTGCTACAAAAGTTAGGCACGTAACAGCTTCGTCTGTTAAATGTAATTCCTGTTCTCCTGTTCCGGTCAGTTTCATGAAACAGATAAATATTACTGAAAAACTGTTTTTAAAATATTTACAAGTATTTAAAAAAATTATTTATTTGATTCCATAAATTGGGGAACAATTTGAATAAACCAAAAACTGAGAGAATATATATTTTTTTTTAATTATTATTATTAAATTGAATTTTTTATAGCACAACTCCTAAATGTGCTAAAATCCAATTATTGCCCAGCTTAAGATTATGGGATTTTGAAAATATTTTAATGAAAATAAACATTTTATCCAGTATTTTGTCACATGTATAAACTACTGCACATTTGATTTCACATTTGTTTGCAAGATTTTTGTCCTTTTAGCAGGGGCTTCAAAGCTGTCAGTCTAAGGGCTTTTCATTTGTACATTTTTAGCTTCATATTATACATTTTTGGGGGAAACTATGCTGAAGGATCAGCCATTTTTCAATATAAATCTACATATCCAAATACTTAGTGATTTATAAATGAATGAAAAAACTATAAACAAAAAAATGATTTTATTTTTCAATTTTTGGGAAATTGTATTATTCTGTAGAACATTTTTGTGCTTTAAATCTACATAAAACCTGGAATTGACATCTGAGTTCAGCACAGTGGCTTTTATTATACTGTGGGAAGAATGTTAAAAAAATAAAAACTTTAAAATACAGTTTATTAAATGTCTTTTGGGAGGAGTCTATCTGGAGCCACACCCACTTCAATTATTCCATCAATCCTCTTCCATATAAGCTGGTCCGTCTTCTTTCTCCCTGACTCAGTCTGAATCGCTCCCACCTACCTCCCCTGCACCTCTCATGGGGGTCTACTCAGATGTATCCGAGCAAGACAGCAAGCCTGCACGTTCGTACCCCTCACACACGCTTATGAATTTAAAAAAAGTCCAGATATTCAAAATCCTGGATTATAACAGTAGAATGTGACAGTTGTTGTGTGTAGCACGTGTAAAGCATCTTAATTTACGTTTGTTTTAAATCAGAGAATTAAAAACATTATAAAATGTGTATATTACATATATATTAACTTTACAATGGCATATTGTTTCAATGAATTAAAAAAAAATTTACATATTAATTATTAAAATTTAATCAACCCAGAAGTCCTGGGCTTTTTTTACATTTTAACAATTTACTGTAAAAAATTATCCTTAAAACAGTTTTTGTGGTAGTGCTTGACTCCATTTTTGGGTACAACCCCAGATTCTTCTTGTACATTTTTTTTCATACTTTATACAACATTTACACAGCAAACACGAAACTGTACAAAAAGTACAATTCCAAGTTGTACATTTTGTCCTTTTTTTACTGTAAAAATACATACAAATTGAGAATGAACTTTTTTTATGTTTTAGAACAAAAATCTAAAGTGCTGAGACAAAATAAAAATTCAATGATCCCCCCAAAATCCCTTCTTTTCACCAATAGTTGGCACTAATGGCACATTTGGAATCTGTAAAATGAAAATGAAAGACAATCTCACATTTTCTCTTATATTTTAATGGTCATAACTCGTGTAATGTTTGTTTAAAACCAAAAACATACAAACTAAAAACCTTTTCGAAACCTACACATTATATTTAAAATCAAAATAAAACAATTGGTGGTTCGTGTCATACGTACTTAATTCGAAACCACCAGTGTAATTGGCACATGCACCGGTGCGTGCAGAAACTTTAATATTACATGTTAACATTATTTCAAAATGTTGTAAAAATCTAAATTGTTGTTTACATTGCTGTATATTGATTTTAAGCAAATCAATGTTTTAAAAACTTCAAAACTAATAATTTCTATAATCAAATTAGAAAACAAGGCATATTTTTTACATTTAAAGCTGAATTTGGATATATTGGATAGATTCAAAATATATTGTATATTGACAATCTTACCCCTCACACTGAACCTTAAGAAGTACTTTTCTGAAAAACACATTTCGAGCTTACTGCATATTATACAAAAAATCAAGTAAACAATCAGTTCACGTCAGTGTTTTTATTAAATTTGCTCAAATCAAGCGTAAACTTGAAAATATACTGCATAGATCTTCTACTCTCTTTGTAAGTGCTCGCTGCCACTGTTGCTCTCTGGTCTGGCACTGGAGACAGAAGTCTTTCTGGAGATGTGTTTCCTCCTAAAGAAACAGAAATAATGTCATTTTGATGAACACCTTTAGAGAACATCTCTTTCTGTTTGAATCAGTGAGTGGAAAGTTTGGTTAAATTGGAGCTAAACGGATTTTTGTGAATGTCAGAGCATTATGGTTTTCACTCTGTGAGTTCGTCACACAACAGACAACTTCGTAGTTGAGCTTTTGCCTGACCAAAAGGTGAACTCTCTGAAAAACTTCCATGAGATTCATTGTAGAATCTTGAATACTATGCTTCAAAGTAACTTGATCAAGAGCTCAGTTTAAACTCGGTAAGAAAGTGGTCAGTTTGTCTCTGAACTGGCTGTAGTTCATTAGCAAGATTCTAGTGAGTGAGGAACATGGAATTAATCAGAAAAATGAGGACGAGCATGTCTTTCACTCAATAAAAGACACATAGTCTGAATAAAAGTTGACTTCATTTAACACATTAAAACCGAATTTTCCTTTTTGAACATTGGAGCATGTTACAGAGGAAACGGGTACCTACCGCTCCATTTTTATAGAGAGGTTGCGGATCTGTGGTCCAGTGCTGCGTCTGGTTCTGGAGAAAGGGGTGCTTCTCATTGTCAAGAGGTGAATCCTTTAGAAACAGAAAAAATGTCACGATGAAGTTGGCTGTAATTTATGCACAAGATTCTAGTGAGTGAGGAGAGTAAAATAGAGAGCGGTTGTGGAGCTATAACGAAGTAGTAATAATAATGTTTCATTCTCACACACATCTGAACATAGGCCTCTACACACCGAATTGAGATTTTTCGATGGATTCTCAGCAGAGTGCTTGCTACTCCTCTTTACTCCACATTTTTGGAATCTTTGTGGCATTTGTGAAACACCAACAGTACGTGATTTTTTTTTTTTCTACGAGTTCTTTGATTTCTTCTCTGTCGTCGTCTTCTTCTTCTCCCCGCTCTTCATGTTTCCTGTGTGAGTGCCTCTTAAAGAGGCTCTTTTACGTCCTGCTCACATCATCAAAGAACCAGTTTCCATTGGTCATTCTCCTTGTGAAAAATCAACCTGAAACTCTTTTTCGATGGCACCGCTTGTTCGGCCAGATGTGTAAGCTCCCCTTGGCGCCAATGGTTTTCGTTTGAGGCGCTATATCGCACGAAACTTCAGATTGAAAATTCAGATCGGTGTGTGGAGGCCTTATAATTAGACTTAAAACATTACGATAGAGAAATGATTCTTTTCCTATTTTTTTTACTTTTAGTTAAACGTTTAATGAGCTTTTGCGAGATAAAGCAGGTACTAACCGTTGCACTTTTGCGGAGCTTTCCATATTTGTGGGTCCCAAGCTTCCTCTGCTCCATGTACTTCTGCTCCCTCCATTTCTTTCTCCGTTTCTTCTGGACGTCGAATGAATAATTCTGTTGAAATGGACCTTTGTCTGAGCCACACTCTGATTTTCTCTGGGACTTCATGAAAAGAACTGGAGCAGCTGCTGCAGGTTTAGATTGTGGTGGTTCTGCCTGCTCTTTGGTAGGCACAATTTTAAGACGACTATCCTCGAGGACCTTGTGGTGCACAGCATGGTATTGTGGAGAGGTGAAAGTGGATTCTTTGGGAGAAGCAGTTTGAGAAGAGTTCTGGAGTTCGATCTGTGGAAAACTGTGAAGTGTTTCCCGTCGCTCCTGAAGCTTTTTACTGAAGCTGAGTTTTGTACACTCATTTGAAATTTGCTGGAGGAGATGGCTTCATTGGAGGCTCACTAGACATCGGGGCTCTTAGGGCTGAGAAAGGAGATTGAGCTGGTTTCTCTGTGTAGAGTGAAAGTATTGGGGCTCCATCAAGGGCTGAAGGTGGCTTCACAACTTCTTTTGTGGCATCAGAAAGATGTTTCTCTCCCAATTCAGGATGAAGATCTGGTCCTCCTATTGGTTTGCGTAGAGGCGGAAGGGGACCAGTCAGAAGCAGAAAATTTGTCTGTCGTCCTTTTGGGAGAGCAATCGGATGCAATGGTACCTTTCGGACCCAACAAGGTTTCTGTTTTTTTGCAGGGGCTGGTTCTTTGAGGTTCTGATCTTGTGTGGGCTCCAGTTCGCTCAAATGGGTGAGAGTGGTCTGTGATGCTCCCTGTGGCTTAAGGGTTGGTGGATGATCTCCATCCGCTGTGGGAGGAGACACCGGCCTTCTCATTAAATCGGGAGAAGGTGCTTCCAGGGATAGAGAAACAGACACGGGTTCCCTTCGTACATCAGTTTCAGACTCAGAATTTTCCTCTGGTATGGTAGCAAGAATCCGCTCTCTTTCTGTGTCCCCTGCTGTGGAAGTTCCAGTTAAAGTTGCATTTTTGTCTTGTTGCTCCACTGGTGTTTTCAGGAGATCTTTTTGTTTAGCAGAACGTTTAGGTTTACTTAAGTCTGCAGCCGCTCTCAATAGATGATTTGTTAGATAGTTGGGTATATTGAGTTGTCTTCGCTCACCAGCTTTCCCTGAAGGAGATGGTTCCGTGGGGGTCTGAGAAACTGGTGAGGCTACATACGGCAATGTAGTAGAACAAGCTGGTCCATCAAGGGGTGAAGATGATTTCACAGCTTCTTTTGTGGCAGAGGACATCCGCTCTCTTGCTGGGGCGTTTCCATTCAGAGTTTTAAAACTCTTTGGTTTTACGTCTTTGCTGGGTGAGCGCAATTGCTCCCTCGTTGATGCTGGCAGATGTACTGTTTCTCTCTCGGAAGAGGCGGCAGACATCGGCTCTGGGCGGCGTTTTGGAGTGTGTGGTGTTGCTTGCCATGGCTTAGAGATTGACTCTCCCTGTGTTTTTCTTTCCCGCCAGTTCACGTGGTCCACAGGTGACTTCTGAGGCAGAGAGCGATAGAAATGGTTCCTCTCAGATGAATATCCGTTGGCAGGGGTGAAGTGTTGGTGGTGGCGTCTTTGAGATGCTCTGTCACTCTGTTGCCTCCGTTTGTTCCAGTGCTCGGAGGAAGAACGATGGATGAAATCAGAGCCTTCAGAAAAGATTGTGGTGTCTGAGCTCGAGGTGCTCGACGGTTCTTCGTCTCCAATAGTTTTTTCCCACTGACCAGAGGTGAAGTACCAGTAAAGGGGTTCATCTTGAATAGGATACTCCATCTCTACCATAGCCCACCAGTAGCCATCAGCAAGACCCTGGCTGAGCTCCTCTGAGATCTCCCGATTCAGCCTCGATGAAGAGTGGCTCGAAGCCCTGGATGCAGCCATTAAACTCATACTGTTTGCAGTAATTTGAAAAAAACAATCCAATAAAATTCTGTAAAACACTGAAAAGTAGAAACCAAAAATATATGTGAGTACAGCGAACAGAAATGAGCATCAAAAACAACTTTAGCTTCATTTACAGCTTTAACTACTTTAAAGGCAAGTTTGCCTGTGCAGCTTTTCTTTCATAAACAAATGTTTAAAACTCTCTTTAATTCACACTTAAATTTGCTGCTCCTTGAATATAATAATATTCTGATCAGTTTTTGTGCAGAGATTTTAAGGAAGCATCAAAATAATTAGTAGTTCAGTCTGTGCATTAAGGCAGATCAACAGCTTCATGAAATGGCAGTTTAAAGATAGTCAAAACAACACCATTCAATTAAAAATAAACAGAATAGTGTTCAGTTATAAGTTTTTTATGATCACTTTTTCAAAACAGTTCAACTTTTAAAGCATTTATCCAATTAATTTAAGAAGCAGCCACTTACCTCAATCGCTAACTCATGCTAACCGCTTCTGACTGGTTCAGGCGTTACCGTGGCGACGAGGCCTTCAGCTCAGGCTCCAGTTGAGTTCAGTCTAATTTTGTAAACAAAGTCGTTTTCCATCTTGTTT
This sequence comes from Danionella cerebrum, assembly GCA_007224835.1. NCBI lineage: Eukaryota > Metazoa > Chordata > Actinopteri > Cypriniformes > Danionidae > Danionella > Danionella cerebrum. The sequence continues at coordinate 136,112 of SRMA01026186.1, read as the reverse complement.
TAACTGACAGATTGTTGAATTAACCTTATTTTTGAAAGATTATGTTTGTTTGAGCTCCTATTACCTTTTCGGGCGTCATACTTTTATTTAAATAGTTCTGCTACAAAAGTTAGGCACGTAACAGCTTCGTCTGTTAAATGTAATTCCTGTTCTCCTGTTCCGGTCAGTTTCATGAAACAGATAAATATTACTGAAAAACTGTTTTTAAAATATTTACAAGTATTTAAAAAATTATTTATTTGATTCCATAAATTGGGGAACAATTTGAATAAACCAAAAACTGAGAGAATATATATATTTTTTTTAATTATTATTATTAAATTTAATTTTTTTATAGCACAACTCCTAAATGTGCTAAAATCCAATTATTGCCCAGCTTAAGATTATGGGATTTTGAAAATATTTTAATGAAAATAAACATTTTATCCAGTATTTTGTCACATGTATCACATGTATAAACTACTGCACATTTGATTTCACATTTGTTTGCAAGATTTTTGTCCTTTTAGCAGGGGCTTCAAAGCTGTCAGTCTAAGGGATTTTCATTTGTACATTTTTAGCTTCATATTATACATTTTTGGGGGAAACTATCCTGAAGGATCAGCCATTTTTCAATATAAATCTACATATCCAAATACTTAGTGATTTATAAATGAATGAAAAAACTATAAACAAAAAAATGATTTTATTTTTCAATTTTTGGGAAATTGTATTATTTGGTAGAACATTTTTGTGCTTTAAATCTACATAAAACCTGGAATTAACATCTGAGTTAAGCACAGTGGCTTTTATTGAAATGCGGAAAGAATAATATAGATTTAAAACTTTAAAATACAGTTTATTAAATGTCTTTTGGGAGGAGTCTATCTGGAGCCACACCCACTTCAATTATTCCATCAATCCTCCTCCATAAAAGCCGGTCCGTCTTCTTCTCTTCATTATTATAATTTTTTTTCTTCTTTGAAACCTTTTATTCTATTATTTTAAAATGAAACCATTATTTAATCTTTTTTATTAATTAAAAATAAATTAGTAATAATATCTATTTTGTACATTTAACTTTTTATTTTGAAATGTTTCATTAAAATGAATTTTTTTACCATTATTATTATCAATAGTATTATATATTATAATTGTTGTTTTATATTTTAAATTAAAATTAGAAAACTAACTTTATTTATTGTGAATATGTTTATGAGTTGGACATTGAAACTGAAACATCTGTCATGTATAGTTCATAAGATGTGTATTGGTTGTAAATAATTACTACTAAAAATGAAAATGAGATGAAATAACCGTGGCGTGCATGGACACAGAGGTCTTCCTTAAGATGAATCGCTCGAGATGACTTCTTCTGACTCCGACACGTTATGCAAGCGTCCCGCAGCGCAGCGGTGTTCTCAATGGAGACTGTTGGTGTAATCAGGTCAGATGAACACCTCCGACACAAAGCCTCAGCTGGAGAAGAAGCTTTTGATTTGTGACAAGCGAATGTTGTGCAAGGCTCAGTCCTTGGCCCACTTCAGTTGATTATTCATGGCATTAGGAGAAAATGAGATGCGTTCTCTCTCTGTGAGCGAGAGTCTGCTTTGTGTTTGAGTGTTTGCTTGATTATCTTCTCGGTGAATGCTTCTTCTGTGGTGTTGATTAACGCTCTCGTAACCTACTTCTGACCGCATGCTCCGCATCGATTCTGTTCTGTGGATGTGTATGGACGCAGACTCGTGACCTACATAGAACTAGCTCGCTTTGGGTATGCAGGCGCTGTCCTTGGAATTAAACGGTTTTCAGGGAAATGAAGGACCCTGTGATGGATTTGTGACGTCGTTGTCCAGCAGAGACTGGATTGAAGCGGATGGAACTGCAGTTCATTTAGGGACCACAGATCACGTTACTGCCGGATTGTCAGCTGTACATTTATGTTTCTTGTCTTCCCACAAAATTCACTGGTGGACTTTGCGGGTACTGCACACCGGCAGACTAGCACTACCTGCTGGTAGGAGCACTCTGTCTCGACACATTTGCTCATCTCTCAACACATACAAAACATTGATACGCATTTGTAGATTAAAACACGCATTCTCTGTAAACCCTAGAGATAGTTGTGTAGGGAAAATCCCAGTAAATCAGCAGTTTCTGAAAAACTCAGACAAGGGCGTCTGGCACCAACAACCATTTACACAATAAATACACATCTTTCTTCTCCGTTCTGACGCTCAGCTTGAACTGCAGCACGTCGTCTGGACCATGTCTGCATTCCTAAATGAACTGAGTGCCTGCCGTGTGATTGGCCGATTTGAAATTTGCATTAATGAACATTGGACAGGTGTACTTAATAAAGTGGCCGGTGAGTGTATATCTCCTCAGGAAAGATGAAGATGTATTCCTGAGATGCACTGGTGACCAGTTCACCAGCAGAACCTTATGACCCTCACCACGAAATCAGAATTATGTGAAATGAAAGATTCGCGGCAGAAAACAAAAATCAGAATTGTGAAAGATTAGGATTTTTAACAGTTTGTTTTTATTTTGAGAAAAATCAACACAAAATAGTCTGAATTCAGAAATAAAACTGAATTATTTGAGACAAACAAAGGTGCAAAAATACATTTAGAGAAAGACAGAAATGCAAAAAGTTTTTTTTTCTCAACTGGGAAAAAAAATCAAAGAAATGATTTTATATTTGTTTTTATAAATACATTAGTTTAAAATTATTAGATGAATTAAACCGTTTTATTTCATAATATAGTAATATCTCACGATTTAAATCGTATCAAATATTTAATAAATTGTAATGTTTTACATATTACTGACTGTTAAATCTGACATTGTTTGCAGAATAATCTTTTTATTGTTAATATATTTTTTTTTGTATTAAAATTTAGAAAAAGGCTTATTTTCTAAAAGGAAAATGTTTCCATTTTGATGACTGAGACTTTATTCTACATTTTCTCAGTGGACCAGGCAGATCCATACGCTCGCATCGCAGCTCTTCACTTTGATCAGATGATGCAGAGGTTCGGCTCGCCCATCATCATCCTCAACCTCGTCAAGGTGACCTACACTGATTACTGGTGATAGAAATCGAGAGTTTTGAGAGTTACCGTGTGAAACCGCTTTCAGATATGAACTCCTCATTGTTCTCTCTCTCTCTCTCTCTCTCTCTCTCTCTCTCTCTCGCTCAATGTTATTAATTATGATTTCTTAACGTGTGCTTATACACACATTGCAAAGAGCAGCTCATCTGAGACACAGAACAAACCTTCTGTTTACATTGTCATTTAGTATATTTTACATTACTAAAATGATTCACTTTGAGGATAATCTCAGAATCGATCTGATTCTCTGTGATTCTCTTTATTCCGATTCTAGTTCTTTTTTTTGTCTTTGATTCCGATTCTCTCTGTAAATGATTCTTTCATAATCTGATTCTAATTCTTCCTTTTTGTTTTTGATTCTGATTCCTTCTGAATCGAAGTCTAACTATTTCTTATTTCTTGTTTTTGATTCTGATTCCCTCTGACTCATCTCACTCTCTATTTCACTCACATTTCACTCTGAATCCTTTTGAATGTAATTTACTCTGATTCTTTTTGGTTGCCTTTAATTCAGTTTTTAATTCAATTCTTGCAACTTCATTACAGAATCTGATTCTTTTTCTCAGATTTTTTCAGTTCCAGAATCTTTCTGATTGAGATTATTTTCATTTCACCTTTGAATATGATTCTATTTCTTTCTGACCGTCGTTGATTCTGATTTCCTCTGAATATGATCATTTCTGATTCTTTTTGAATCTGCTCTATGTTTACACTCTGAGCACAGACACGTGCTGCCGCTGTGAGCTCAAGGGTCTAAAAATGAATCTGCAGAATCAAACGCACACCTGCACAGATGTGTGAGTCCCTCAAATCAAGCTCATCTCATGCTAAGAATGCAGTGTAATTAGCTCTCAGACTCGTTTAGCGCTCCAGAGCATGTGCTCATCACACGTGTGCTCTCACACACACTCTGCATGCGTGCGTGTATGCGTGCGCGCTGACCTCCAGGAGTGAGTGAGTGTTGGTTTAGAGAGAGAGAGAGAGAGAGAGAGAGAGAGAGAGAGAGAGAGAGAGAGAGAGAAAGAGAGAGAGAGAGAGTTCATTGTGTGTCGCAGGGGGAAATAAATCAGCTGCAGAAGCGCTTCTTAGAAAACAAGGGGCGATCAAAAGCACGTGCAGAAGTGGCTCAATCAGGAGTATGCGCGCGTGTGTGAGTGTGTGTTTGGTGCATTAGTCACAGCTCTGTTCAGAGGAAGATCTTTGAATCTTGAGAGTCTCAATACCATCATCTGCAGAAATCTTTAGTGACAGATCTTCAGTTTCTCTCAGCTGCTGAAGGGTACAGAACAGGATTCTATCAATGGTTTTGCTGTGTTTCCCGATTCCCTCCCACTGAAACAAATGTTTCTGATTCTTTCTAATTCTCTCTGATTCCTTCTGAATCTGATTCCTTCTTAGTCATTCTGATTTTTTTTTTTTTGTTTTTTAAATAAATAATTTATGATAATAAATCAATAATAATTAATAATAATTTATTTTCCCTGATTCGTTTTGATTCATTCTCATCCTGGTTTGTTCTGAATCTGATTCTTTTTAATGTTCTCTGTTTTGATCTGAATTTGATTCTTTCTTGCTCATTTTCATTCTTTTGGATTATTTTTGGTTCATTCTTAAGCTGATTTTGATTCATTCTGTATCTGATTCTTTGTTATTCTCCCGGTTTCATTCTGAATCTGATTCTTTCTGTCGTTCTGATTCATTCTGTCGGTCTGATTTTGTTTACATTTTTTTTCTTATTCTCTGACTTGTTTTCTGATTCGTTCTGAATTTGATTCTTTCCTTTTCATTCTTTCTAAATATTTTGATTATTCTTAAGCTAATACTTCTCATATTCTTCTGATTTAGATTCTTTCTCATTCATTCTGAATCTCATTCTTTCTTATTCTCTGAGTCGTTCAGATATAGAATCTTTCTTAATTTTTATGCTTCCTTCCGAGTCTTTTTCTTCTGAATTAATTCTTGATTATCTTTTCTAATTCGTTCTAAATCTGATTCTTATTTAATCTATAATTTATGATTTGATCTGATTCTCTTATTCTTTCATGTGGATCCTCGTTCTTTGTGCTGCTGCTGTCCGTCATGTTTTTCTGATCTTATTGTTCTAAATGTCATAATCTCTGTGTGAGCATGATTCATCATTTTCTGCTTCTTTGTGATTAGAGTCTTCATGATTCAGCCTCCCGCTTGAATCTTTGAATCCGCTGATTCTCTAAACATCCCCTGTTCTAATTATTAATGTATTTGTTTGTGTGTCACTTTTGGAACATATTTTTAGTTGCTTTCTTGATCTTGTTTATTTGAATCAGAAACGAGAGAAGCGCAAGCATGAGAAGATCCTGAGCGAAGAGCTGTATCGCTCCATCACGAACCTGAATCAGTTTCTTCCTCCGGAGCACTCCATCGAGTACATCGCCTGGGACATGGCTCGATACACCAAGAGGTACCAGCATTTGAACTGGTGTTCCGTACAAAAACACTAATATACGATGTGCTTTGTGAGCAGCAAGCTGTGTAACGTTCTGGACCGTCTAAGTATGATCGCTGAGAGTGTGGTGAAGAGGACGGGGTTCTTCCTCAACCGACCAGACTTCTACTGCCACAAGCTGCGACTGGATGAACGGTCTGCACCGCTTCAAACACTCCAAACTTTACATATTCTGCTGAGTGTCAAGGGCGCGAGGGGAGAGAATGATTCTCAATTATTCAACTGGTTTAGCTTTAGTTCAGTTCACTATTTGACACTTTCCCATGTTACCCTTAAAGAATTGTAAAAATCCCCCACATTTGTTCACATTAAGCCACGGAATCACCGAGCCTGCAGATGGAATACTGCTTTTTTCAGAAGAACACTGAGAAGGCTATTAGAGTGCATCTCTTCTCTTCACTATTTAATTTTTTTTGCTCATGTTTTGACTCAAAGCTTTTATTAGCTGCTGGACACGTTGGTGTTCATTCTTTCTGAAAAAAAAGCATGAAAAATCCAGGTGTGTTCTGTGAATAAAAGGCTATTTCTGATTCCGAAGCCAGTGAGTGTCTGTCTGAGTCAGAGGAAGAAATAGCTGCACTTTTCTTGTTTTTCAGGGGTTTTAAAACTCTAACTACTGTAAAATGGTGGATGGTTCACGTGCAGAGCTCGTGAGTCATGTTTCAGTTTGTTTTGAGGGCTCTGAATATGTTTGTCTTGTGTAGGTGGGGAGATCTCGGAGGAACTGTCACAGCGAACGGACGCTTGCAGGTAGCTCATCGAAAAACAGTTCACTAGATCAACCCTTGCTTTGCCTGGGTATCAAACTAGGGGGGGCAGATCCTCAAATAATGTTTATATTTCTTGGTGATGTCTGAGAACTTCAGTTTGATGTATTTAATTAAACAAAACAGCTAAGTGTTGGACTGGTTATTATTATTTCTCAGACGGGGGTTTTGCGGACGAACTGTGTGGACTGTCTGGACCGAACGAACACTGCTCAGTTCATGGTCGGCAAATGTGCTCTGGCGTATCAGCTCTACGCTCTCGGATTGATCGACAAACCAAAGCTGCAGTTCGACACCGACTGTGTCCGGTATGATTCAGTTACACTGATGATATATCCAGAAATAAATCCAGAGTCATTTACAAATATTATGTTTCATGAGTATTATTGGAGTCTACTCATTTGAGTCTTTTAGTAGTTTTATCGAATCTTTCAGGTGTCATTTATGAGTCTCGTGGTCTGCTCTAGAAAGAAGAGGAATGAAAGTCAGTCGCAGTAAGACAGAATACATGTGTTTGAACGAGAGGGAGGGAAATAGAACAGTGAGGTTACAGGGGGCTGAGGTCAAGAAGGTGCAGGAGTTTAGGTATTTGGGGTCAACAGTCCAGTGCGACGGGGAGTGTGGAAAAGAGGTGAAGAGACGAGTGCAGGCAGGTTGGAGTGGATGGAGAAAAGTGTCAGGGGTGTTGTGTGACAGAAGAGTGTCAGCAAGAATCAAAGGAAAGGTGTACAGAACAGTAGTGAGACCAGCGATGATGTATGGGTTGGAGACTGTGGCAGTGAAGAAGAGACAAGAGGCAGAGCTGGAAGTAGCAGAGATGAGGATGTTGAGGTTCAGTTTAGGAGTGACGAGGATGGACAAGATTAGGAACGAGCACATCAGAGGGACAGCTCAGGTTGGTTGTTTTGGAGACAAAGTCAGAGAGGCCAGATTGAGATGGTTTGGACATGTGCAGAGGAGGGATACTGGTTATACTGGTAGAAGGATGTTGGAGATGGAGATTCCAGGCAAGAGGTCAAGAGGAAGACCAAAGACAAGATATATGGATGTTCTGAAAGAGGACATGAAGCTAGTTCGGTGGAAAAGGATCATTCGCTGTGGTGACCCCTAAACTGGGAACAGCCGAAAGGAAAAGAAGAAGTGGAAATCTCATCTGAGTTATTAAGGAGCCTAGGGGACAACATTCGGGAGTTGTTTGTAAGGGTCTCTGTGTATTTTAGAAGAACAGAAAAAGTCTTGTTGTAGTCTTTGGTGAGTCATTTGGTAGAGTCTCACTGGAACCTCACAGCTGCTATTTCATGGAAGTCTGATCTGAGTCGTTAGGGAACCTTAGCGACATATTTTGAGAGTCATTTGATGGATGCGGTGAGTCTTTAAGGAACCTTTGGGAGTCTCTTTGAGTTCTATAAGTTCTGACGGAGTTGTGTAATAGAAAAAAGTAAAATACTCCTAAATAACTAAATCATTTAGGAGTCATGATGGGTTTCTAAGGATTCATTTGTTAGTGTTGTGGATGTCTTTTTTTGTGTGTCATTTGGAGTCGTATTGGAATGTGATTAAGTCTTGGGGCATTGAAATTGAAGTTCTTGTGAGTAAGTTGTGTTCCTGACTGCAGGCTGTTCGAGGAGCTGTATGAGGACCATGGGGACACTCTCTCCCTGCAGTATGGAGGTTCTCAGCTGGTTCATCGAGTAAAGACCTACAGGAAGATTGCACCCTGGACACAGCACTCTAAAGATATCATGCAGACGCTCTCTCGTTATTACAGCAACGCCTTCTCAGGTACAAAACTAAATATACAAACTTCAATATTTTAAATTACAATAAGCAGATATCTCCGTTTTTAGAATCAGAATCCCTTAAAACGTGTTCATGCTGCAGGCAGTTAGTTTTATTCATTATTTTCTTTTTCTGTCAAAACATGTTCATGCTTTTACAATAAAAGCTCTGCCTGGCTATGATTGTCTGTGTTGAATGGTGAACCATTTCATTCCAAATGTGCATGGCCCTCATTATTTTCCTCTCTTGTTGTATTAATGCTCATTTCCGGATGTGATTTGCTGTTTTATGTGCATCTCTCTTGTGATGGCATAAGCAGAGCAATAACCCAGATCTAGTTTTGGTGTCTCCAGATCAATGATGCGTTTTAAAGTAATCTGTTCAAATACACATTAAAATATTAGGCCTATACTAAACCGTGTTTCAGTTTCACCGTCCAAACCTCCAGCTCTATACTGAACAGTGTTTCAGTTTCACCGTCCAAATTCTTAGCTCTATACTGAACAGTGTTTTAGTTTCACCGTCCAAACCTCCAGCTCTATACTGAACAGTGTTTCAGTTTCACCGTCCAAACCTCCAGCTCTGTACTGAACAGTGTTTCAGTTTCTCCGTCCAAACCTCCGGCTCTACACTGAACAGTGTTTCAGTTTCACCGTCCAAACCTCCAGCTCTGTACTGAACAATGTTTCAGTTTCACCGTCCGAACCTCCAGCTCTACACTGAGCAGTGTTTCAGTTTCACCGTCCAAACCTCCAGCTCTACACTGAACAGTGTTTCAGTTTCACTGTCCAAACCTCCAGCTCTACACTAAATAGTGTTTCAGTTTCACCGTCCAAACCTCCAGCTCTACACTGAACAGTGTTTCAGTTTCAACGTCCAAACCTCCAGCTCTACACTGAACAGTGTTTCAGTTTCACCGTCCAAACCTCCAGCTCTACACTGAACAATGTTTCAGTTTCACCGTCCGAACCTCCAGCTCTACACTGAGCAGTGTTTCAGTTTCACCGTCCAAACCTCCAGCTCTACACTGAACAGTGTTTCAGTTTCTATGTCCAAACCTCCAGCTCTACACTGAACAGTGTTTCAGTTTCACCGTCCAAACCTCAGGCTCTCCACTAAACAGTGTTTCAGTTTCACCGTCCAAACCTCCAGCTCTACACTGAACAGTGTTTCAGTTTCACCGTCCAAACCTCCAGCTCTATACTGAACAGTGTTTCAGTTTCACCGTCCAAACCTCCAGCTCTGTAATGAACAGTGTTTCAGTTTCACCGTCCAAACCTCCAGCTCTATACTGAACAGTGTTTCAGTTTCACCGTCCAAACCTCCAGCTCTTTACTAAACAGTGTTTCAGTTTCACCGTCCAAACCTCCAGCTCTATACTGAACAGTGTTTCAGTTTCATCGTCCAAACCTCCAGCTTTATACTGAAAAGTCTTTCAGTTTCATCGTCCAAATCTCCAGCTCCATACTGAGCAGTGTTTCAGTTTCACCGTCCAAACCTCCAACTCCATACTGGAAAGTGTTTCAGTTTCTCTGTCCAAACCTCCAAATCCAAACTAAACAGTGTTTCAGTTTCTCAGTCCAAACCTCCAACTCCATACTGGAAAGTGTTACAGTTTCTCCGTCCAAACCTCCAGCTCTATACTGAACAGTGTTTCAGTTTCACCGTCCAAACCTCCAGCTCCATACTAAACAGTGTTTCAGTTTCTCCGTCCAAACCTCCAGCTCCATACTGAACAGTGTTTCAGTTTCTCTGTCCAAATCAGAGAGTTCATTCTTTAATCAATTCGCTTCGACTCTTTCATGCTCTGTATGTGAGTCTCTGTGTTCGAGCACGTTTTACAGCATCTGTGATGACGCTTCAGCTCCACATGCCACACCAGATGCTTCAGAATTCATAATACAGTTATAATAACTGCTGTAATAATGATAATAATTCAGACACGGGCAGCGAGGCACATCTGAATAATTCATAGAGGAGAATGTGACTAAGGAAGGGCTCTCCAGATCATCGTTCACTCAGGAAACGTGAAGCATTAACTCTGTGTTATGTAATACGCTCATTTCTGTGGACATAGATGAGGGAAATGATGAATATGGATTGAAAAACTGAGATGAGAGTGTTTTATAAATGACTCAGGAGAGGGAAGTGGTTTGAATGTACTCTGTTTATATTTCAGATGCCGATCGCCAGGACGCCATAAACCTGTTCTTGCAGGTTTATCAGCCTTCTGAGTTCAAACCACATCTCTGGGAACTTCCCACTGACTTCTACCTGCACCACAGCGATACCATGGTTTTACCACAGGACTCCCACAGGTCAGGGTCAGAGTTTTGGACGGTGAAACTGGGAAAGGAAGTTTCAGAGTATCAAAGTTTAGAGACCGCCCAAGCCTAGAATCCACATCATTAATCAATATTTGTTTTTCATAGTTCAGTATCTTATTGAATGTATTTTATTGAATGCGAAAAATCAGATTTTAAGTGCTTGCGTCTTGTTTTTAGTTATACCCACTGGTGGACTGACGGAGTGCTCACACACTTGCCGCTACCATACGATGAAGGTACAAATTACAATGTTTTTTTCATATTTTATTTTTTTATTCTCTAGTGTGGTGAGTAGTGTGTGTTCTCTGTTTGTGATCAGCACAGTGTGAGCGGAACAGACGATCCGTGTGTGTGAAGCCTGTGAACCGTTTCGATGAGAGTATCGACATCTACAGCGAGTTCTTCAAACCTCACGAGCTCACAGCTTTCGACGACACCTTCAGCATCTCCATGAGCAGCTCCGCCAGGTCTCTCACTCGCAACGACTCCTTTGAACTGATTCATTTAGGATGATTCATTTAGAGTTATTTGAATGAATCATTTGTTTGGTAAAAATTCCTGAGGAATTTTTCATACCACACGAATCATTCCCAACTAACCATTTCCACGTGATTCATGTGGAATGGTTCAAGTGGAAGGATACATTTTGAATAATTCACGAGGAATGATTTATGTGGGAGAATCCATGTGGGATGATTTGTGTGAAATGATTAATGTGGAATGATTTGTTTGTGTTGAATGATTAGAGTGGATAGATTTATGTGGGATAATTCATGTGTGCTGATTCGTATGTGCTGATTCGGATGCATTAATTCCGAGGGGCAACCTCCGGCTGTCCCTCTTGAAGCCTAATAGGAAGTGACTTGAATTGCAATTCCTCTACTTGCCACTAGAGACTGGCTCCAAAACAGAGCAGATTCTCATTCACTCCCATGTTAAAATGCTAAACAACCTCATAATTCCACCCCTGAATCCATTTTTGTTTAATTTGTTGGTTTAAGATTTCTTTTGCCGTAAAGCTGTGCATAATTTATGGGTGTGGTTTCTTGACAGGGAGATGATTGACAGTTATTTTAGCCAGTCATCCTCTGGAGGCGTTCATTCCAGCAAATTTGAAGAACTCGGCTACTTGTGTTTTTTTTTTTTATTTCAGTGGTTTCTTTTTGTGTGTGTGTGTGGTTTTAAACTGTCGAGTGTGTGGTTTCTCAGCCCACGTCCCGCCTCTGTAGATCTTTTGCCATTTTCGATTACCGGGAAGTGACGTTCTTTCACGAAGGTGATCGTTGAGTTTCACTTTGGTAGAAACCAATGGGTGACATCACTGATGCTTCGTCCATGTATAAACAGTCAATGATTGATTCATGTTGGATGATTTGTTGGGGATGATTCGTATGGATGATTGGTGTGAGAGGATTCGTGTAGAATGATTCACATGGATTGATTCCTGTTGGATGATTTGTGTGGGATGATTCGTGCAGAATTATTCACGTGGAATGATTCAGCTGGGATGATTTGTGTGAGATGATTCGTATGGAATGATTCATATGGATCATTGGTATGAAAGGATTCGTGCAGAATGATTCACATGGAATGATTCAGGTGGGATGATTTGTGTGGATTCATTCATGTTCGATGATGCTGAATGATTCATATGGATGATTGGTGTGAGAGGATTTGTGCAGAATGATTCACGTGGAATGATTCAGGTTGGATGATTTTGTGTGGATTGATTCATGTTGGATGATTCGTGCTGAATGATTCATATGGATGATTTGTGTGGGATGATTCGTGCAGAATGATTCACATGGAATGATTCAGCTGGGATGATTTGTGTGGGATGATTCATATGGAATGATTCATATGGATGATTGGTATGAAAGGATTCGTGCAGAATGATTCACATGGAATGATTCAGGTGGAATGATTCGTGTGGATTTATTCATGTTCGATGATTCGTGCTGAATGATTCATATGGATGATTGGTGTGAGAAGATTCGTGCAGAATGATTCAGGTGGATTGATTCATGTTGGATTGATTCCATCAACCTAACCGCATGTTTTTTTGGGAACCGGAGTACCCAAAGGAAACCCACGCAAACACCAACCTTCTAGCTTAGTATATCCACTGCACCATCGTGCCGCCCAGAATGATTCTTGTGTGATGATTTGTGTGGGCTGATTCGTTTGGAATGATTCGTGTGGGATGTTTCATGTGGGATGGTTCATGTGGGAGTCTTGTGTGGAATGTTGTGGAAAGATTTGTGTTCTTTTTTTAATATTCACATATAATTTGTGGTAAAATCCATGTGGAAGGATTAATTTGTAGGTGTTGTTTAAAAGATGGGGAACTACCTCTTGATGATTCTCATGGACTGATTTCATTGGAGTGACTCGTTTGGAATGATTTTGTTGAGGAATAATTTGTGGGGAATGATTATTTTGATGATTTGTGCTCTGTTTGTGCCCATTGTTTGCCCAAAATATCTTTGAACGAGCTCGTACAGGTTTTAGAACAAGCAACGGAATCTAAGGGGGCGGAGCTAAGTGAAGTATTTGAAAAGCAATAGAATGTTTCTGAACATTGTGGCTGTCTCTGTTGATATCCTTCAGGGACTTCATGCCGAAGAGTGTGGGTCTGGACCCGAGCCCCTTCACCATCCGAAAACCAGATGAGAGCGCCAAGTCTGTTCTGGGGTCAGTCCTGGTTACTTTTACATTACTTTCTTTCACTAATGCATAATATTAGCATTGCTTTCCATTAGATTCAAGTCACTGTTGATGGGGGTGGAGGGTGAAAGGGTCTCCAGATGCTTTGTTTTTAATACAAAGAATAAAATAATGTGTTTAGTAAACCCATAGAATCGCGAGAGAATCCGAGCACAAGCGAAGGAGAACGAAGCAGCTTTGCTGAATATGTAAATTTTCGTTGCGTCAGTGAGTGTTTGTTTGGGAATAAACATGTCGTCCAGCAGCTGCTGTTCAGCATCAATTCACTCTTGAAAACAAGTCCATTTGTTCTTTAATAGTCTAGTGAATATTCAGCTGTGGTGCGCTAACAAACACAGAGAAGGTTTCAGCTGTTTTATCTGCTGGTTTTGTTACGTATGTTCACTTCAGTTCCATCAGGAAAAATAAACAGAGCGTCACAGTTTTTCTCTGAATTATTCATTCAACCATTTAAAAGTGACGCTGGCATTCATTTGATCACTGTATTATATCCTCTCATTCTTCTTGTCCTGTCCTCTTTTGCTTTCTTTTCTGGTCTTGTCTTGTTTCTCCTGATTCTTTGTACGATCTTCTCTTATCTTCTCTTCTTCTCTTTTTGTCGCATGATTTCCTCTTTTAGCTTGTCATTCTTTTTGTCTTTTAGCTTGTCATTCTTTTTGTGTTCTCTGCCAGTCATTTCTCATATACTCATCCTCATTTTTTTACTTCCCTTTCCTTGCTCACCTGTTTTATAGCTTCCTCTGTAGTTGTCTTATGTCTCTTCTCTGTCTTGTCTTTTTTTTGTTGTCTCGTCCTCTCTTGTCTTTTTTTAAAGATATTTTTTCATTTGGTGAATGTTAAGAAATAACCCCTTGCTTGAACGACTCTAAACATGAATTAAGTTTATTAAATACGGATAAATATACATTCTCTCGTGGTGAACACCTTTGAAAATAAGTTAACAAAGGAATCTTTACCTTTCCAGTTCCGTATGATCTGAAAGAGTGTTGGTAAAGGTGTGTAAGTGTTAAAGGAGCGTTTTCCTGTTGTTATTCAGTATTAATTCATAGCCCATTACTTTGGATGTAATGTTTAGGAAGATTTAACAGAAAATGCAGCTTTATTTAACTAAAACATTTGCTGCATTGAGAACACCGGTAGATCCTGAGATAGCCAGCAGTGTGTCTCCCACAGGATCAGCAGAGGAAAAGGGCAGAGCCAAGTTGTGCCGCTTAATTCAAACAAATTGTAACTTCCTGTCGTGATGTAACTTCCTGTCGTGATGTAACTTCCTGTTCTATCTCAGAACAATAGGATTCTAAATATTTTTTTCCACTGCACTTTGGATCTGTTGTTTCAAAGTTCATGCACCAGTCAAAGTGCTTGAAATCATGTTTAATACGCGGGGTCGACTGGCTTTGAGCTGGTTTTATGTTACAGCTGCGTTCTCTCTGCGATTGTGTGCAGCAGTAAGGTGAGCAAAGAGGAGGCAGTGCTCCAGAGGAAGACTGCAGCCAGTGCTCCTCCTCCTCCCAGTGAAGAACAGATCTCCAGCAGCTCTGAAGACGAGTCAGAGGACGAGAGGGAGGAGGAAGCGAACACCTCCCAGAGATCCACTCCCATCAAACTGAGCGACAACACCCAGAGTCTGCAGGTCAGAGAACACACAGAAGCAGCTTCCTGAAGCCCAGGCCACTCTAGCAAACACCGGGCTCCTGTTCTCATGATGTTATTGAGGTTTGAATGTGAAATTAAATCGTTGAAATGCTAGACTCTGAATAAAAATTAACAGAAGGGTCAGGGTTTCTGGCCTCCTGGTTCTTCCAGTCCGGATCTGGTTCTGGGTGTTTTGGGGGTTTGTTATCAGGTTGCTGATGTAATGTTCCTTCGTTTGCTGTTTTTGTATTTAGCTCTAGGTTTCTATTTTATCCTCAGGGGAACCACTTCAGGGCGTGAACCTTGAAGAATGAAGGAATAACCAGAGCTATTGATTTCTGATCCCATTCTCTATGGGTCTTGCACTCTTTCATTTCTCTCTCTCAGTGGCAGGCTCTTTCTCGATGGATGGATGGATGAATGGATGAATGTTGGTGTCTGATCTGATTTAATCTGATCCGCTTTTTCTCAAGATCTCCGCTGTGATTCTGATGATGCCGTGCATCTCGACCCGAGGACACCTCTGCAGCTCTACTTCCTGTTTCCTTTCTGTCTGAAATATAGCTGTTCAGCTTCAATGATGGGACAGTGAAACTGAAACGACTTGTTCTAAATCTGAGTTAATGTATTAGAAGGGTTGCTTGTTCAGATCTCTTGTAAACAATCGAAGATGTATTTTTTTCTTGTCTGAGAAACCAAAACATTTCGATCACAAGGCAAGCGCCGGGGTCATTTCTGATTGGTTGTAGTTCTCATCCCGTAAATCAGCCACAAGCTTCAGAGAGGATTGATCAAACATCAAACAAGCTTGGTGTAGATTAATCACTCTCTCTCTCTCTCTTGCCCACCTCACTCCCTGCCTTTATTGCCCTCTCTCTATCTATCTGTCTCTTTCCTTTCTCCCTATGTCTCCCTTCCTTCTCTCTCTCTCTCTCTCTTTCTCTCTCTCTCTCTCTGCCTTTATTGCCCTCTCTCAATCTATATGTCTTTTTCTTTTCCCCTGTCTCTCTTTGTCGCTCTCTCTCGCCCTCCTGTTTTTATTGCCCTCTTTCTGTCTGATTGTCTCTTGCCCTTATCCAAATGTCTCTTTTCCTTCTCTCTCTCTCTCTCTCTCTCTCACTCTCTCTCTCTGTATTGTCTTGTTCTGTCTCTTTCTATCTCTCTCAGTCTCCACGTGTGAGTGATTCAAGGTTTCCTCTGTGTTTCCATGGCGACCAGGCCACTTGGATTTATTTGCCTTAAGAGACACCAGGCAATGGATTGAGTGAAGAGAAAGAGGGACTGATTTTAGTGGCTGATAGATTCTCTAGTCTCTCTTTTTTATCTCTCTACAGCTCTTCTCAAGTCATTGTTAGTCTTGCCTTGCTTTCTCCACTTATTCTTTTTTCGTATTTGCCTTCCTTCTTTAAAGTACATTTTATTTATCCATGTGAATGTACATTTAAATAAACGGCGCACCATATTAAATAATTAAAAAGTAACTGCGATGGAGGTGAGCAGGCCAGTCGAGCGCAGCTCCGGTTGTGAGCTGGGAGTACCTCAGGGTGCCTTCACCTCGCTAAGTCCACTGGCATGTGGGTTTCCGGATCAAATGTGTGGGATCTCGGTGAGCCAGCTCACTCTTCCTTGTGACTGGAATCCAGCCGTGCCCAGTGACTCAGCTGGCCCGGCAGCTAATTTGGAGGAAGACTGTAAAAACAAACAAAACAGTGATCCAACTTTGATTTAAAGTTCTTGAAACAAAATGTGGCTCAATAGTGTGTGTGGCATCCATGCGCCTGTATGTCTTCGATGCCATGCTCCTAATGAGGTTGTGGATGGTCTCCTCCCAGACCTGTAGCGCCGTCAGGCTTCGAATGCAGCAAACCACTGGTTTTTAAACCACTAAAGAAGGTTTTAAAGCTCTTGAGAAGTTTCCCCCTCTCTGTGATTGTTTCCAGATATTTCAGATCAGAGCTTCATTTCTCATAAAAGAGTTATGAAACAAGAGTGCTTGACGGCTCACGTGTTTGGTTTGTATAATCTCAGCGACTGAATCAATATTAAAATGTGCGAAACCTCGTTAGAGTGTAATTACTCTGCAGCCAGCCATCTATCACTCCTTCAGCGTGATAAATAAGGGAACCACAGCTAGCGCAAACACACACTTGTTTAATAGAGCTACACAAGAGTGAGGAGATCCCAAGACTTCATCTAATGTTATACCTCAGAACCAAACAATAATGTTATTATCCTAAACCAACATGAAACATTAATTTCACTGAGTGCAGAGGTGCTTTCAGTAAAGCTACAGATGTTGTGTTAGAGGCAGTTGTGAGCCTCTTTGGTTTGGAATGGGGAAATTAATAAATAAATTGTTATTTTTGAGTCCTTCTGTTCACTTAAACTAGCTGCCTTGAAATACAGCTTTACAGTACTGTGTCCCTTCACCTACGTCTGTGACCTCATGCACCTCATACCTCCGTTTTTGAAGTCTAGCCTCTTTATAGGTGACCCGTGCCATTAAACTGTGACTTCTCACCTACGTCTGTGACCTCTAACCTCCATTCGGGACTATGTGACCTCTGCCATTAATCTCTAACCTCTACCTGTAATCTCTATCTGTGACATCTAACTTCCCTCATTGTCCTCAAACCTCATCCTATGACCTCTACCCTCCGTTTATAACCTCTAACCTCTGTCTGTGACTCCTCACCTACACTCGTGGTCTCTAATCTCTGTCTGTGCTCTCTAACCTCCGTCTGTAACCCATCACTTACACCTGTGATCTCTAACCTCTGTCTGTTACCTCTACCCTCTGATTATAACCACTGACCTCTGTCTGTGACCCATCACCAACGCCTGTGACCTCTACCCTCTGTCTGTTACCTCTACCCTCTGATTATAACCACTGACCTCTGTCTGTGACCCATCACCAACGCCTGTGACCTCTAACCTCTGTCTGTTACCTCTACCCTCTGATTATAACCACTGACCTCTGTCTGTGACCCATCACCAACGCCTGTGACCTCTAACCTCTGTCTGTTACCTCTACCCTCTGATTATAACCACTGACCTCTGTCTGTGACCCATCACCAACGCCTGTGACCTCTAACCTCTGTCTGTTACCTCTACCCTCTGATTATAACCACTGACCTCTGTCTGTGACCCATCACCAACGCCTGTGACCTCTAACCTCTGTCTGTTACCTCTACCCTCTGATTATAACCACTGACCTCTGTCTGTGTCCTATCACCAACGCCTGTGACCTCTAACCTCTATCTGTGGTCTCTGACTTCAATTTTTAACTTCCTGCTTTGACATCCATCAGTGACCTCTGACATCACCTTTTGTCATCCGCTATCCTCTCCATGACCTCTGACTTCTCTTTTTCTGCCAGGACCTCCAACCTGCTCCTCTGGCACCTCATCATCAGGTTTTTCCAGCCTCTGAAGAGAGTCTGGGGCTCAGTCTGCTTTCCAGGCCTTCGGAGGAGGATCTGCTCATTTATCACAGGTTCCTCTAGTTTAGTAAATTACAAAAACTTTACATTTTGGATTTTTTTTAATCATTTTATGATTTAGAAAATAGGAGCCAGAAACTTTAAATTGTCTTAATGATCATAGCGAGAACGATCTTCAGGATATGATCAGGATTATTCACTATTTGCAACTACATCCTGAAACCTCTAGCTCTCCAACCACTTTGCTGACAAATAATTCGTCACACTGCGCATGCGTGTAATGCGTTTTAAAAAAAATGACGTAATTAACAATAAAAAAATGTACGTCGTTAACGTGTTATTTTTGACAGCCCAATATATATATATATATATATATATATATATGGATATAAAAATGGTTTTAGTGAGGGAACTCAGTCAGAGACTCTGATTCACTCTCGACTGAACTGTTTTCCTCTCAAAAGCTCTGAGTATTTCTTTTATTGTCCTGACTGTGAATAGAGCACGGTGTCTGCAGCTCTGCTTTATGCTCTTCAACTGTAAAAATCTCCTCACGTGTGTCACTGTGATTCTAACCTCACATTTATGGATTGATTTTATTTTCAGCTCAAAGAGTAAGAGCAGTTGAGTAGACTTGATCCTCATGTGACGAAAAATACACAAGGTTTTCTTTACTTTTTAGAGGCCACGAAACAATTCCATGGTGGACAGAAGCTAATTTTACATGTAGAGCTGTGACAATAAAACTGAAACCTGGTTTCAAATCATTTTATAGTAATGTAGTAAAGAATATAAACTGTTTAATAATTATATCAGTTAGTTTAAATTTTTTATGTGATAAGTTTTGAGATATAGCACATTTTCGTGTGTGAAATCTCAGAGACTTTTCCACTTTACTTAACCATTTTCAGTATCTTAAATAACTGTTCCACTAACCATCCCCATCTTGTGCTCTAGATTTGCTCATCTGGGCCAGAACCAGCACAAAGTCGATCGTAACGATGACATGATGAACCCAGAAGCTGTTATCAGCCTGTGAGTCTCAGCACTGTCATAATCACATCAATCAATCCTGCTTTCAACATGTAGAAATAGATCAATACATCTGAAACTGCTGCTTTATGTTAGTGATGACCGAGTTTCTGGTTGTGTGCTCGTTTACACAGCAACCCGGTCACACCCATCAATCTTTATTTATCCTTAAAGATATGATCTATTGATTACAACTTTTAAAATGTACCTACTGGCTTTTAGTATAGATGCTAATTACATGGGGATTCATCTTAGCATCATGCTAATGACAGAGTGAATAATGTTAGCTTTTTGCTAAAAACACAGCGATTCATGCCATCATAATTTCAGGATATGTAATGCTAGCAACATGTTAATGACATGGTGCTTCCTGTTAGCATGATGCTAAAGATGTTGATTTTAGCCTACTATCTTAATGACATTGTAATTGATGCTAGCAACATGAAAATGACATAAGCCACCCTAGCTCCATGATAAAACTATGTTTATTTTGTGTTGTACTGATTATAAAATACATGCTAGCCTAATC
This sequence comes from Danionella cerebrum, assembly GCA_007224835.1. Classification (NCBI taxonomy): domain Eukaryota; kingdom Metazoa; phylum Chordata; class Actinopteri; order Cypriniformes; family Danionidae; genus Danionella; species Danionella cerebrum. The sequence continues at coordinate 116,291 of SRMA01026186.1, read as the reverse complement.
ACTTAGTCTCAATGCTAAAGCCATGTGGATTGAATTCAGCAATATCATTATTACATATTCATGGTAGCTACAATGCTACAAATATTTTGATTTATGTCAATGTTAGGTATTGAAATGTCAGGCTAGCTGCAATGTTAAAAACGGGTTGATTTATGTCAATGCAATGTTAATGACATAATCCGTGTTAGCTATGATTCTAAAAACATTCATCTATGCCAATATTTTGCTAATGACATCATTTATGCTACACTACTCATAAAATCACACAATCCCCAATGCTACAACATCCTACTTTATGATGCTAATGACAAGCCGAAGTTGATAGTCATGTTAGCCTCAATGCTAAAACATATGGCTTTTGCCAACAATATGCTAAAGACATGAGTCATGCTCACAACAACATGCTAAAACATGTCAATTTATGCCAACCTTATTCTAGAGGCAATTCACACTAGCCTAATCAATGCTTCAATGCTACAACATGCTGCTTTATGCTAATGATGGGTCATGTCAGCCTAATTACATATTCATGCTAGCTTATGCTAATGACGTAAGTCATATTAAACGAATTATTTGGTCTTGATTGCATAAACGCTACAACATGCTGTTTTCTTCCAACTTAGGGTAATGTCAGAAGTCATGCTAGCCTACTGAGCTATGTTAGCCTAAAGGCTACAACTAGCTGCTTTATGCTAGTGATATGTAATGCTACCATTTAGTACTGCTAGCCTCAGTGCTACAACAAGCTGCTTTATGCTAGTGATATGTCATGCTACAGATTTAGTACTGCTAGCCTCAGTGCTACAACAAGCTGCTTTATGCTAGTGATATGCCATGCTACCGATTTATTTCTGCTAGCCTTAGTGCTACAACATGTAACTTCACATGTTGCTTTATAAAAACAATATGCAAATTACAAAATACAAAAAATGTGTTAATTTATGTCAACAATAGTTTAATGACATGTTTTGTTAGTTAAATGACGTCACACAATTGTAAACAGTTAGATTCATCCTTAATTCAGAATTAAAGCCATCTAAAATGCTAAAAACATGTAACATTATGCTGGTGACATAATTCATGCTAGCCTACTTATACATTATGCTAGCCTCAGTGGTATAACATGTTGCTTTATACCAACATTATACTAATAACATAAATCATACAAGTCTAGGTAAATAGTCATGCTAACCTGAGTGCTAAAATATGTTGCTTTATATCAGCACTATGCTACTTATGTGTTTATTTATGCCCGAATTATGCTAATGACATGTCATGCTAATAACACGTTGGTCTATGATAACATTGTAATATCCTGATAAGCCAAGCCAGTTACATGCTAATCTAATCCAAAGTCACCCTAGCAACATGCTAATGGAACACTGGAGCTCTGACAGTCACCATTGGGTCCTTGATCACCCTGACCAGCTCTTGGAAGAGTCCTGATGCTTCATAATCTCTTTTAATAATTTGAATACGTCCTGTTTACATGGGATGCAGATGATGCTTTGTCGAAATAAACTTTTTGACTATGAAACCGAAACAGCTGAATTCATAAAATGTTATCAACTCACTGTAATCATAAAAATCAGCATCATCTGCTTTTTCTTCCTTTGTGTTTTAGAATACTATTTTAAACATTGATCATTCAATGTTTAAAATCACGTTGTGTGCTCACGGTTCATGCTCACGGTCACACGTGCAGCAGGTGTGTGTGTCAGTGTTCTTCTGCTTCCTAATGTTGCGTAACATCCGTTTTTTACACTCCATTGATGCAGCAGAGAGAAACAAACCTTTATTTTCTCTATATTTAAAATAAAGTGCATGAGGCCTCATTGGTCAGTGAAGCATTAGTGGGAGGAACTTGGAGAAAGGAGCTTTGTTTATTTGGCTCATTTGAAAACCAGTTATAAACACATTTATAAAGTTCACACGTGTTTGTGCTGCTTAATGTCGTCAGACATATACATGATAAAAAAACTGAAACAAAGCAGTTAACTGACTAGTCCTGTGTTTCTTCAGATCGCCAGTGTCCGTGTTTGCATCTGACAGCATCGTCGAGGTTCGACTTCCTGTGGTGGACGACAGGAGTCGAGAGGTGTTCCAGAATCATGTTCAGATGGGCAAAGGTTCGACCCAGAACCTGAGTCACACAGACACGCTCATGTACAGAGAGTATGTGCGCAACAGATACATGTGAGACCAGCGGCCATCAGATCTCCTCAGAGCTCCGGTGATAGTGATGAAAGCGGAGGAAACTAACCTTCACAAGTTTTCCTTCTCTGCAGCATCAACAGACTGCTGCTCATTCCTCTGGATGATTATGAGATGAAAGCAATCGAATCTGTGCCTTTCATCATCTGTGTCACTGTGTGTAGTGTTCCAATTAAAAGTATTGTCTATGTACTGGAATTATGTTTGATTTATTTTCATCGTCCAACCTCTGTACTGAACAGTGTTTCAGTTTCACCGTCCAAACCTCCAGCTCTATACTGAACAGTGTTTCAGTTTCACCGTCCAAACCTCCAGCTCTACACTGAACATTGTTTCAGTTTCAGCGTCCAAACCTCTAGCTCTATACTGAACAGTGTTTCAGTTTCATCGTCCAAACCTACAGTTCTTTACTAAACTTGTCGCTTGACAGAAAAATACATAAAATGCACAAGAATAAAGAAGGTGACCATAGCAACCAAGAGCAGACCTTGACAACCATAGCTCAGCATTGCAGTGTGAAAAGCAAGGACTGCTTTGTATCACATTATGAAGCATTTGATCATTGATGTGTTTATTTTAAGAGATTGCTACCTTTTCACAGTTTTGTTCTCAAGGTATTTTTTCTGGGCTAGCCTCGTGAGTCTGAGTCCGGTGCCCAGACGAGCGCAGAAATCACATGGCAGCAGGTGGACACACACACATACACGCACACACTCGCTTCAGGGAGAGAGCTGCTGATTACTGGCTGATTATTAAAGCTCCATTAGCCTCTGCACTACAATGACCTGAAAGAAGAGGACTCAAATAACAAGAAGTGCTCTTTTTTTACAGAAAGTGGGTGTTTCACTCACAATCTTTAATAAAACATGAGTGAAAAATAGACTTTCTCCACCATTAAACATTCTTTTCATTTTTGTTAGAAACAAATAAAAAGTACTTTTTGAGTCTGAAGATTTTTATTTTTCTACAACTACGTTTCCACTTCGCCGTCCAAACCTCCAGTGTTTCAGTTTCACCGTCCAAAGTTCTCCGTCTCTGCTAAGTGTTCTGGGGCAGAGAGGAGAGCTCTGGTGTGAGATTGTTTCTCATGATATAACAAAATGATCTCTTCTGTGATTGTTCAGGAGTGCAGAGTGAAGATCAGTGAGATACTGAACAGAACATTCACCTCATGAGCTTCATTACTCTCTTGACATGCTCTTCTTCTCTGCTTTTCTATGCTCAGTTGATGGATTTGGTTTAATACATGAACCTTGTGATCAGGACAGGAAGTACCGTGAGCTTCAACATCAATCATAACCGCTGCTTCCTAGTGCAATGGTTGCAGCAAAATTCTGCAAATTCATTTATTTACCAAATATGTGCAAATCTCTGAAATAAATTGAGTAACAGAATGGTATTTTAAACAACTGTCCAAGATCACAAAATCATTAACTATTTAAATAAGAAATTGTGAGAACTTACCTTTACTTTTCATCCCCCTGGCGTTCTAAAGATCCAAGTGATGCAACTACCTGCTGAACAACTGACATGGAAATTCCCCAGTTTTTCAGGAGGGAAATGGGTTAGAGTAAAAAGCTGGGGACATGACTAAAATGTGTGTTTTTGTATCTAACAAAGTTTAGATATTTGTGTAAAAATGTATTTGAAAGAAAAATATATGGATTTACAAAAGAAAGGTTCTTTTTAAAAGAACTGAATCATTAGATTTTATGGTGAAGTGTAGCAACAGAGAGTTTTATGTGGATTTTATAAATATTTTAAATGTACTTGCTTAAATTTGCAGTAGAAATTGTATGTAGTACACAGAAAATGTATTTATAAAGCAAGTTCAATGCTTATTTATACATATAAAGTCACAGGGACAGAAATAGCCTCCATTCAGTGGAATGGCTAATAACAACAGAACAAATGACTACATATACAATATTTAATGTCTAAGTTATCGTAATTACTATTTTTTTTACAACACTTTCGTTTTTAATTATATTTTTGTACAACAATACTTTTACAATTATTTAATACCATTGCTTTAGTTATTATTATTATTATTATTATTATTATTATTTAATTGTTTTCATTGTTGTTTTCAGAATTTTTATTATTTATTCTTCAGTTACTTTTTATTATTTATTTTTCTACAATTTTTTATAATTATTTTATTAGAACCATTATTAACATTAGACTTAATATTATTTTTTTTGTATTATAATATCTTTGATACTTTTTAATAACATTATTTTTACAGGTATTTTTTTATTATTTAATTATTCTTCACATAATTGATATCACCCAGGATTTTATTTTGTATTATTATCCTTGTTGTTTCTGTTCTTTCTACCAGCTATTATTTTCCCGCGCGTTTGTTTCTGTGGTTCACCATGGCGCGCATACTGACGTCACAGAGCTTCAAAACCGCCGCCCGGAGCCGAGGACTCCGGTCAGAGTCTCTCGCTCGGTGAAACGGGAGGTCTCCCATCTCGTTCTCTCTTTGTTCCATCGCGGACCCGCGCTCATGAATCCTGGAGAACCCGAGCAGCTTTCTCATGCCCTCCATGTGAAGGAAACGGTGAGCGACAATCTTCATTTCATTTTCTTCACATGTGCAAATTAATCTTTAAGGTTTCACCGAATCCTTCCATTTCCTTCTGAACCTTCCACTTCTGTACAATAATAACTTTTATTTCTGATCCAGCTTTATACCAAACCAAACCGTTTAAGGTCAGTTTATTACTATTTAAATCACTTTTAAATGAAACAACGCTCATATTTATTACTAAAAGTTTGAATTAATGTCAAAGATCTCAATTTTATTAGCATTTTGAGTGTTTTAATGCATATGTACTGCCTCATACACTATATTTCTAATCCGTTTGTGTTGAATGTTATTTATAAAGTTATGATCTATTGAGTTTTCATGTCTATGTTACATGCTTTTACCATTTAGCATTGCTTCGTTGAGCTTCGTTGAGCTTCTAGTGTCTATGTTATTCCTATATTACCAAATATAGATGTACAGTTGCTTTTATTGATCGTTTCTGTGCTCATTTAAATATTTCATACAGTGTATTAAAAGGCTAATGTTGCTGCTGTTTTGGTGTTTCAGCACCATGGACAGCTCCAATGCCTAATGGGAGCGAAATATTGACATTTGACAACACATTAACTCATGTGGAAAATGAGTTTATGCTTGGTTAAGAATTTACGATGAGGGGAACGATCAGAGATTTATCATTTCAATCATTAACAATCAGAAGAAAAGCCATTACTGGTTAAAACAAACTAAGTGGGGTTTTCTTTTTTTATTCTTTGGGTTCGTGTGGAGCTATTTACACTCAGGATGAAGTATATTATCCAAAATGTTTAGAAATGTTAAGAAACCAATAAGTAGGAAACCAGAGTACCATGGAGGTCAGGCATAGGGTGAACATGCAAACCCCACCCAAAACTGGTGGCATTCTACCTTCAATTTGTTCCTATTGAGTACAAACCTTTTCCAGCAGCTCTAGAAAACAATAGAAAGTGGAAAAAATCCTGTATTTCTGACGCCGTCATATTTGCCTTTCCAGCTCCAGCGATGAACGAGAGTGACTCTCTCAACCAGAGCAGCTCTCTTCTTCTCGTCCCGTCATCCTCATGGCTGGAAACCCACCACCAAGCTTTCGATGGCAACCTCAGCCTGGCTCTTTCTGCCTCCGATGCCAGTCTGGATTTCCACATCAACCCCTGGCACGTGATGCTTCTTCTCTCAGGGACGGTGATCGCTCTGGAGAACGCTCTAGTGGTGGCCATCATCATTTACACACCTTCTTTAAGAAACCCCATGTTCATCCTGATCGCCAGCCTGGCTACAGCAGACCTCCTGGCAGGCATGGGACTCATCCTCAACTTCGTCTTTCAGTACTTAGTGTCCTCTCAGACTATCAGTCTGATCACGGTGGGATTTCTGGTTTCGTCCTTCACGGCGAGCATCAGCAGCCTCCTGGCGATCACGGTGGATCGGTATCTATCGCTGTATAACGCGCTGACTTATTTCTCAGAGAAGACCCTGCATTACGTGCATCTGATGCTAGTTGGGACTTGGGGGGTATCTTTGTGCTTGGGGTTGCTTCCTGTCTTGGGCTGGAACTGTTTAGACGATGCCTCCTCGTGTAGTATAGTGAGCCCCCTCAGACGTAGCAACCTCAAGCTCCTCGCCTCTTCATTTTTCATCATCTTTTTCCTCATGCTAAGTTTATATTTCAAAATCTGTCAGATTGTTAGCCGCCACGCCCATCAGATTGCCCTCCAGCAGCATTTCTTCAGTCCCTCTCAGTTTGTGGCCACTAGGAAGGGAGTGTGGACTCTAGCCATCATCCTGGGTGTGTTTGGAGCCAGCTGGCTTCCCTTTGCACTCTACTGTCTGCTCGGGGTACGTGAGGACCCAGCAGTGTACACCTATGCCACCTTACTCCCCGCCACCTACAACTCTATGCTGAACCCCATCATCTATGGGTACAGAAACAGCCAGATCCAGCGCTCCCTACAGATGCTGTTTTGCGGTTGCCTCCCAAACCGCACCGGATACAGATCACGCTCACCCAGTGAAGTGTGAAGCCTAGCTGGGTCATGTCATGACCCAAGTTCTTATGTAGAGACAAGAAACTTTTGAATCTAAAACGAATCCATTGAACCCTATAGACTGACTGGTCAAAAACTTCAAAGATTTCAATATTTCTGTTCTCTTCACAAGACTTGAGTAGAGGTTTGTTGTCCTAAAGTACCAACACTGAGTATGGAAGTGTGTTCAAAATCGTTTACAAAATCTATTATTCAATGACATTTTATAAAGCATGAACAAATCCTTGCTCAAGTACTAAACCTCTTTCTCAAATAGACCCCTTTAACCCCACTGTCCATCTCAAATAGACTCTAGAGACCCTAGAGTCTGGCACTATACCAATGTCACACTGCTAAACCTAACTTGGCCCTGTTTAAACTGTAGATCCCTAGAGCCTGACCCTATCTCACATTGACTCAGAACTCTATCCCAGAACTCCAGAGCCTGGATTGTTGCTTTATGTTGTCCCAGAGTTACCCTTAGAACCGCTGCTGATTGGTCCTGTCCCAAGTTGACCCTTAGAATCTTATAGATTGGCCTTGTTCCATATTGATTCAAAGAAAAAGAGTTGTACCCCTAGACTGTAGAGTTATCCCAGAGATACCCTTAGAACCCAGGGCCCTATCCCACAATGACCCCAAGGATTATCTCCTTATCACATTTATCCCTAGAACCCCAAGTGCGTGCTCTGTAAATGACCTGTAAAAACCAGGTGACTGACCCGTAGAGCCCTAAAGTGACGTCTGGAATTCTAAAATTTGTCCTATAGAACCCAAAAGTTTGGCCCTGTCCATCATTGACCCAAAGAGGCCTAGTTTGTTTTTGTCAAACTAGTCCACTGTAGTTCAAGATTCTGATCCTTTGAATCACAGAGATTGGCCCTGTGTTATCTAGAACTCTAGAGGCTGTTTGTCCTCTTGAACCCATAGTCTGACCCTGTCCCACATTGACCACAAGAGCCCTAGTGTTTGTTTCTGAGCCTGGACCATAAAAACCAGTTTGGTCTTGTACCAAATTCATCATAAAATCCAAGAGTCCTGCCACTTGAATCCTGAAATTTGATTATTTCTTTATTTGACCCTTGAATTCTAAATTCTGTCCACTAGAACAAAAGAGTCTGGCCCTCTCCCACATTGAATTCTAGAACCCTAGAGTCTGACCCTTTGAACCATAAACAATGGTCTTGTGCAAGATTAACCCTTGATTCTGACACTGTCCCACAATGACTCGCACATTGAGCCATAGAACTCTAGAATCTGACAGTTTGATCCTGTGCCAAATTGCCCCTAATCCAAAAGTCTTTAGAACATAGACATTTGTCCAACTGACAGATTTACAGAGTCTGTCCCTAGAACCATTAAGGGGGTCCCAAAGTGACTCCTAGAACCCTTTTGATTGTGACTGCATCATATTGATCCAGAGTCCAAAATTGACCACTGGAACCACTGGTTCTGAGCCCACTGTGTAAAAGTCAACCCTTTATTCTAAAGGTTTGGACCAAGAGTTTGATCACCTAGTGCCCACCTGACTCCTCAAGTGTAAAACATTTTTATGAATCATTAATGCCTCAAAATACATAGTACATGGATATCTCTTTGTACAATTACATGTAAAAGTCTAGTTTTAAGATCAATCATATCATTATTGAGACGTGAACAAACTGTTTTTAGATATTTGTGATCATCGACCTCAGAGAAGATGCTAGAATTAATAATGCTTATGTTTGCGTTTGAAAGATTTATTTCCAGGGAGCAGGAAAAAATATACTCAGAAAGAATAAAAACACTTGAATTTAATTTCAGTGTCTATACAAGTATTCACCGCTGAGGTACAGTGGGGAAAAAAGGTGCTGGAAAAAATATTACATTCACACAAACCCATCATGAACCGACGGCGGATGTTTGTACAACCTATGAGGACTTTACATGAATAAAGGGATTATCTTGTACAAAAGATTGATAGTGGTTATATCAGGGCCTGTGGTCTTTATAAGGTTAATCTCTCTCATGCTGCCTATGTGATTTATTAACTTTCAAGATGGCGCTGTAATGAAGTGCACTTTAGTGAGACCTCAAGGTCTCTGAACTCTGTGAACAAACCATAAACTGAGAATGTGTCTGTAAAATAAAGAATGTTTATTTCATATGAGGAATGTAATATTTCTAAGCACTTACCGCTCTGATGCAGAAGCTGGAGCGGTGCTGTGTACAGGTGGCTGCTGTTTGTTTTCTATTCTGTACAGCTGTACATGATTGTGAACTTTATACAGATGTGAAATAAACAATGAAAATCTCAAAAGAACCCGTGTGATGGTGCATTTGTTAGAAATACCAGAAAAACTAGTGCTGGGCAGCATGTTCTCACCGTGCCAAGTCTGCGTCAACACTGAGAAATATTTAATTGCAATTAAAAAATTCTATGAAGTTTTTCAAATGTACACATTTACTATTCATGATTTAAATAGTACAGAGATAATTAAATAATCGATTTTCGGAGCCCGTTGGAAACCACTTTCTTGACAGTTTCAGTCTTCATCAAGATAAAGAGCCAACACAGCTCCAGAATATCTGAAGCAAGTCTTTGGATCAGAGCCCCATTGAGTTGCTGTGGGAACCTGTTGAACACAGGGAACAGAGGAGTCCATCATCCAGGCCATGGCTCTAGTGGAGAGGCTCGAGGACCTTAGTGGTGGTTTCATTATATCACTATTTTTCAACCAGTGTTCCATGTGAGACTGTCTGGTGTGGATATTAATTCCCTGGTCTAATAAGTTTTGCTGTGAGTGAGTAAAAATATGAACGATTATAAAATACATTTCTTTGTGTTTATCTAAATCCGTTCCATTACATTTAAAAACACTTGAACGAGAACTACTTTATACGACATTATAGGCTAGAATTTTATGTCTACGGTTTCTTTCTGGCGGTGTGCCTCATGATTTTTTTCAATGAAAGGATGTGACTTGCCGCTAAAAATGCTTGACAACACGGCATTAGATCGTCAAAAATCCACTTTATTTACTATTTAGACTCATTTATGTTTTTGTGGAGACAAATACTATTTGCGAGAATCCAAGTTGATTATAAACTTCACTATAAAATTGTTTTTGGTTAAACAACAGTTTCAGGTTTTGTTTAATGCTGCAGCGCTCTCTGCTGGTCGCGATCCTCACTGCAGCTCTGTTGTTTCATCCCGTTCTGCCTCCCAGAGAGGGGGCGCTGTCTCCCTTTAAAACCGTCAAATCCCCCTTTTCTGTTATAACATTTTATTTCGATTATCATTTTCTTTACGATCATCATAATATGAATCTACATTTCAAATGTTAAGGAAAACAATTTTTAACTTTAACATATTATCTATTCTTCATTTCAGGGTTATTAATTTTTCGGACTAATACATCATAATTTTTGTATTTTATTTTTATTTTGTATTTTTATAATACAAAATAAAGTTTGTCGTGTTTAAAATTTCCTGTTTAATATTTTCACAGCTTATGTTTTTTGACACAGCATCCAGAGTTCGTTATGTATTAAAAGTTATAAAAATATACTTTTAAGCCCGTTATGAATTTTTGTTTTAGAGGGTTGTTACTTTTATTTTGTGTATTGTAAATGAATTAGGAATGTTCGGTCAAAGCATTTTTATTTAAATAGTTTAAGTAATCCACCTGTAAATGGATCAACCATATCTAATGTAGAGGATGACAGAATTTGTAACAATAATAATAATAATAATAATAGTAATAATAATAAATATAACATTCTTGGCTGATATGGCTGGTGCGCTAAATGACACTTCTCTGCAGCAAAAACACTTTAAACATTTTCCATAATTGAAGCAATAGCTCCACACAGTTAAACAGCTGTTTATTGAATCTTCATTTCTTTTTTCTTATTTTGAACATGGTAAGAGATAAAGCAGGCAGATGTAGTAACAGCACAATACATTCAACTCTTGAATCAAAGAAATAAGGCTCGAGAAAGAGACTGGCACACACAGAAGAACCCTCAGACACACATCCAATGCCCTGAGCGTCCGAGTAAATCAACAAATGCACTTAATTAAAGTTTATCGAGCCTGGAAAAGACACAATGTGTTTATGGGAAAATGTTTAATAAAAAAAGCTCTTTGCTCAGGTCACATTTTGTCTCCAAGATGAAAGAAACACATTTAAATGATATAATTTTTTTACTGAACATTTGTGGAATGTTTTGGATTACATAGCGATCATTTTTTATTAAATACAAAAAAGATTCTAAAGTGTTTGGACAAAGAAACTGAAACACTTCCAACCAAGCATGCATTAAGGAAAAAAACATAAGCCTTCATTAAAAAATGTGATGTTTAAATGAACATTTCTGTTATTTAAAATTTAAATGTAACCGTATAGCAATGCTTTATTATATTTTACAAAAAAATAAATAAATAACACACTTTTAAGGTATTTTTTTGTGATTATAGGCATGTGTCTAACTGTGATGTTGCTTTCACGTATAAAATATGACCTGAACTGAGCTTTACAGTCTTTGTAACACAATAAAAACACGTTTATTTCCTTCCAAAACAAAAGGCACACCTCACTCTCTGATATGGAGGAACCCTTTCCATGAACAAATAACATCAGTAATAATAATAACAATAGTGATAATAAAAAGGATATGAATAGTTCAGGATATTTCTTTCTTGAACAAAACCTCCTCAAAGCAGAACTCCATCAACTCAAGATGAACATGAACGAGAAAAATGTTATTAAAGGTAAATATTAACAGCACTTATAATGGAACAAGTTAAAGAACTACAATGCAAAGCATTTTGGGAACTGTGTGAGTGCACAGAGGCTCCGCTTTGAGTTGAACTGAGTCATTTCAGTAGAATCAGTTTAATCGATCCGTTTTAAAAAAACGAGTCATTTAAAAATGAATCAGTGCAAATGAATCATTTAAAACAAATAATTTGAACTGACTCAGTTCAAACAAGTCACAAAATGAATCATTTTAAACTAATCTTTAGAGCAGACTCTATCCAAACAAACAATTAGAAAATAAATGTATCCAAATGAATTATTTAAAATGAATCTACTCAAAACCATTTTAAAGTAAAATTATTGCAAATCATATTTATTTATAATATAATTTTAAATGCATTAATAAATCATTTTTAATTAATACAATGAAAGTGTACTACTTTCTCAAACAAAACATTTCTAATGATATTCGATTTTCACAAGAATCATTTGGATTAAATCTTTGCTAATGAACCATTTGAACTGAATTAGTTTGGGGATAGTTTTCCTTTTATCACAAGACTGAAGAATCAGCGTGATTGATTCAAAGGAGTTGTTTCAAATGATTCATCAGAATTGAGTCATTCCAGCTTCTTGCTCACTCAGACACACTCTCTCTGTGTCTCCTATTCTGAGTAAATATGTTTGTGAGCATGTGTGAGTGTGTGTTCACTCCATCCACTCGTGCTCGTCGAACTCTGACTCCTCCTCAGAGTCGCTGTACTCCACTGCGATTCGTCGAGACAGAATGGTGGCGACATCATTTCCTACTCGCTCCTGCTTGGCTTCCTGTTCACGCTGCTCCTCCACCTTCCTCAACTGGATGCCTGTGAGGGAAAGGGACTCTTGTATCAATGAATCCATAAGTAATTATTAAATGATAATAACAACGGTCTAAATAATTCTTTTGTGCAGTTTCTATTCTAATATACGTATTTTCATTGTTTTTCATTCAAAAGTCACACTAATTTAATTGAATAAGTTAAACGAATTGAATGGAATTTTAAAAATTATAAATGTTTTCAACAAAAAAAGCAGAGCCCCGCCTACCTTTACGAATGGCCTCCAATAAAACGCTGCGGGCATCGCTGATTGGCGGCAAGTTGCTGGGATACCGCTTGACGACCTCGTGACCTGAGTGTGAGGCCGGAGCCATAACTGGAAAAGAAGGCATAATGGGAGGGGCCGAAGATGTGCAGGGGGAGGAGCTTCTGTTTCCTTGGAGAGGCAAGGGTGGAGGGGGTGGGGGAGGAGGAAGAATAGTTCCATCTGGGGGTGCAGCTTTTTCTAGCTGTCCACGGATTGGAGATAGGTGAAGAGGTGGAGCTATCGGCGGTGGGGCGGGGTGAAGGACCCCTGGGGCAATTTGGAGAGGGGCAGGGGCCGGGGGTATGACTGGAGGCTGCTGGCAGGGTAGTGGGGGAATTGGAGGCGGAGCCGGACCTCGCATTCTGGAAGCAGACTGGTTGGCGGGCAGGGGAGGAGGGGGTGGGGGTAAAGGGGGCGGGGCTGGGGGTGGAGCACCAGAGTTGAGGAAGACGGGTGTGCGAGATGGAGATTGAGAGTCGGAGAAACCTGAGCTGGAACTGAGAGAAGGAAAATTAGAAAAAGTGTTAGCATGAAAGCATAGCTAAAACCGGAATAAGTAAAACATGTCCAAGTGAATCAAGATCTGGCGCCCTCTTGAGGATCTGCACAATTAATGATCCCGTAGCGGAGTAGTTACCTGATGACGGATGCTGTCGTGTTCGGAGGAAGCGCGGGAACATGGGGTGCTCGACCGTAGCTTGGTTCTGCTCCACGGTTCAGCAGCTCGTTCATCTGAGTGTACGGCAGAGCGGCGAGAGAGAACGAGCCGTCCAGATCCATGTACATCGGTCTGAAACCCCAACACAGCACCGTTGAAGATCGGAAAGCAGTTTATCTGAAGCCTCGTCGATGAGTCTCTCACCTGTGCTGTGTGTGTACGTCTGCGCCATTCGAGAACATGTGTGCTTCCGGTTCATCCTCTGCCAGCTCTGCTCCTAGCGCCATCTTCTGCCACTCCTTCTTGCGGTCGTGAGGAGCCCGGGGAACCTTCTCGGAGTCGTGCGAGCGCTCCAAAGTCTTCTGCTGGAGAGCACAGACAGAGCTCACTAATGGTACCATTAAAACATGAATATTTAAACTGCAGCGTGAGGATGAAGCAGATGTTCTTACCTGCGCTGGAAGATCCAGATACTTGTAGACCTGGTCGTACATGTGGGGATCCTGCAGCTGAAACAAAGGAACAAGAAATCAGTTTATAACTTTGATTAATGAACTGTGGAATAATTCACTAACATGATGTTGAGAACAAAGAGAGATACGCGTTTATTAGTTTCATTTGGAAAATAATACATAGAGAATAAATAATAAATGCTGAGATGCCACAGTCTTCACTAAAACTAATCTAGCCCCACCTACTCTCTGTAAGCCCCTCCTTTCACTTTTCACTTCAATGAAAATTTGTGCAAAATATTTCAGGATTTAGCGACATCCCTTTTTGCATTTTGACAAATTCAATCTAAAGCCACACCCCTTAAATTAATTGTAATTTGCATATACCCTCAGCCCCTCTCTGTATCCCCTCCACTTTTCACCTTTCACAAAGGTGTGCAACATATTATGGTCTTGCATTTATTTGACCTTCCTATCTAAAGCCCCACCCACATCTTGCGCTAGGGCCAAGAGGCTAGTGTGCTGGACACATTTGTTGTCTCTCCCCCTCACTTCCTGTCTCTCTTCACTGTCCCTCTTGCATCAGTAAAGGCTACCGCCAGAAAATATGATTCTAATAAAAAAGAAACACATACTCTGCATAATCCCGCCCCCTAATATACTCTGTCTTCAATTTCATCAAAAGTTAACGATATATTTAATGATTGATATTTGATAAATTAATGTAATTTGCATGTAATCCCTGCCAATCCAATCCAAAGAGGCCCCGCCCCTCACCTTCTGCTTCCTCCTCTCTTTCCTCTTATCCTCCGTGTCCTGCAGCATCTTCTCTCTCCAGAGGTCGAAGAAGTAGGAGGGATTGGTGTAAAACTTCAATGCATCCTTCCCGTCGTCTCTGCAAACACACATTCGTCGTTTCCTCAAATATTGAACTATTTTAAAAGACTTTAATTCAAGACTCAGTGAAATGCAGATGGAGATGAAACCTAAGCATGCAAAGAGCTGTCGAGACATGATATATCACACCTCCATCACTCTCTTCTCACTTCCTCTGGCTTTAATTAGTGTGTGATTTGTGCTGCTGGTCGAACATTGTTGAGCGCACTAATGAAACAGCCTCCCCCCAGACTCCAGGAGAATGCTGAAACGTTCTCTTCAGGTTCCCTCCAGACAGAATCTCAATAATCTGAAGTTAAGAAGAGGGCAATCCAGAGAAAGAAGTTCTTCTCTTAATGATCCTGAAGTTTGATGGATGGTTCAGTGCTGCACTTCCGTTGTTTAATTAAACTAAACTGAAACGAGCCGCTACATGTCGGGGTTGTGCTGCCTCAGCATCACTTTCAGGCATCATCGGGGCTTCCTCTATCAACATTTGCCAAATCCCTCAGTTCCCTGTTGACCAGTTGGGATCATAGGCTAGGACCAGAAACAGAGCCCTCCGAAAATGATGCACACGCAATGATTCATGTTTCTGTTAGTTATGGGATCGGAACCTCGTGGGAATGAAATCTTCATCGATTTCAACTTCTTTCACAGAGAGTTACACAGCAGAATCACACTGTGATACGAACAGAAACTTACCCGAATATGAAGTGGAATCCAAAGTTTTGTATTTTGAAAAACTGAATGCAGTTTGTGCAGTGGAAATGAACCAAATCTCCTGTGCCTCTTGGCTTATGGATGGTTCGATAGGGAGGAGGGTTTGGGAAAGGCTAACGACTTAGCATTTGGACGTCACCTGGCCAGTCATCTCAGTTATGCTAGAGAAGTATTTTACACATGGAAATAAAAACTCTTTGGTGCTTGTTTCTCCATGTGTTTATGCTCTCACTGTTTCGTACCTGTAGGCTGTGAGGATTTGAAGCGGAGGGGGACGTTCACACATCTCCAGCGTCTCCAGCATGGGCTCCGGCAGTGAGCGGCGCTCAAACAGCTGTTGATCTTGAACACGGCAGCTGCGGAAGGCTTTCCTCATGGTGATGTCCTGCAGAGACACTGCACACAGACGGGAGAAGGAATGTGAGGCGGATGCTGAAGAGTGAGCTTAAATAATAGCATTTCCCAAAAACTCAAGCGGCTTCTCTGAGATTAGAGCTGAAATTAATTTACGAGCGACTGCCTATTCCACATGGGCTTCACTGCTGACTGTTACTTAATCCTTTGCATGCACCGGTACATGTGCCAATCATACTGCTGTTTTAAATTCAGTAGGGATGACACAACCCACCAATTGTTTAATTTCAATTTCATATATAATGTGTGGGTTTCAAAAAGGTAATTAGTTTTTATTTTTTTGTTTTTAAATGAACATTACAAGAATTATGACATGATTTGCAAGATAATTCAAAGTAAAATTTGAGAAAATGCACAATCTGTTCATTTTACAGACCACAAATTGTGCCATCAGTGCCACCTAGTGGATAACCCTTGGTTAGTACAGTACCTTTTTGATATGGCTTGTGTTTTTCAAAGTTCTGGCACAAAACAAAGCAAAATGGAACAAAAATGTTTTTTAATGGTCCTATGGAGATTTATGGATTTTGTATTTGCTATAAAACATAAAAACTGTCTCAATTGTTGAGATGTTGCAGTAAAAAAAATGTCAAAATTTGTGTGTGTGAAAATCCATATTATCTGCTGTCTAGCCTTGGTATCATTCTAAAACTTTCACCATCTACATCAGAGTTAATAGACCAAAACATATAAAATATAAATTTTTAACCAGTTTACTTTTCGTTTATTTATGACCTGAATCGACCAATGCTCCCAGGAAGCAGTACTCACACTCTTCCTCTTTAGGGTCCAGTTGAGTCACGCTGACCGTCAGACGGTCCACTCTCTCCTGCAGAGAATTGACTCGGAAAGAAAAGGAGTGCGCTTCATTGAAGAGCTCGCCGAACAGGTCCTCTGCATATTTACCTGAGGAAAGACTCAAGAACTGAATCCCGCTCATCGACAGCTTGAAATCAATCTCCCATCTTTCTCCGTTATTTATCCTAAACAGCAGTACAAAGAGCGTTCTAGATCCAGAGGACTTCGGTTTGATCCAGAATGAGCTGATATTACCCACAATTCAATACTACAAATGTATCGGGTAGTGGTTACGTTATAGTACCTACCCCTTAGCCATTCACCTTCCATTACCTCTACCTCTACACCTTCCATTATCCCTACTCTACACCTACCCTTTAGCTCTTTGCCTTCCATTATCCCTACTCTACACCTACCCTCAAGCCATTCGCTTTCCATTAACCCTACCCCTGCTCTACACCTATCCTTTTGCCATTCATATTCCGTTACCTCTACC